>CM069149.1:48382028-48787028 GCA_035221665.1 Okamejei kenojei | reverse complement strand
CGGGGTACTGATTGTGGATGATCAGCCATGATCACATTGAAAGGTAGTGCTGGCTTGAAGGGCCGAATGGCCTACTCCTGTACCTATTGTCTATTGTCTATCGTCCCATTACAGGAAGGATGTGGAGGCTTTGGCAAGGGTGCAGAGGAGGTTTACCAGAACGCTGCCTGGATTTAAGGGTATTGACTACAAGGAGAGGTTGGACAGACTCAGGTTGTTTTCTTTGAGGCACGTGAGGCTGAGGGGAGATAGAAGTATAACACAAGAGGTCCAGGTAGTGTAGTCAGAGGGTGGTTGGTGCCTGGAGCTCATTGCCAGAGGTGGTGGTGGAGGCAGGTACATTAGCAGTGTTTGAGGTTTTTGGATAGGTGCAGGGAATGGAAGAATATGGATCACATGCAGGTTAGAAGAGATCAGTTTAACTCAGCATCTCGTTCAGCATGGACATTATGGGCTGAAGGATCCGTTCCTGTACTGTTCTATGTTATAGACAAAATACAATAGACAATAGGTGCAGGAGGAGGCTATTCAGCCCTTCGAGCCAGCACCGCCATTCAATGTGATCATGGCTGATCATCCCCAATCAGTACCCTGTTCCTGCCTTCTCCCCATATCCCCTGACTCCGCTATCTTTAAGAGCCCTATCTAGCTCTCTCTTGAAAGTATCCAGAAAACCGACCTCCACCACCGTCTGAGGCAGAGAATTCCACAGACTCACAACTCTGTGTACTGTACTGAATGGCAGGCTATGACTAGTGGGGTGCCACAAGGCTCAGTGCTGGGACCCCAGTTGCGTGCAGTATACATTCACGACTTAGACACAAAGCAGGGTGGCAGTGTGAGCTGCGAGGACGATGCTACGAAGCTGCTTGGATAGAACATAGACTGTACAGAATTGATGATTCCATGTGTTATCATTAGCTGAACATTTTGAATGGATCTATTTACTACTACTATCTAAAATTCCTGGTTACTATATTTTAATGGGATTAAATACTCCATATATTTTAATGAGGATTGTTGCTGGACTGGAGATACAGGGAACAGGAGATGCTGGAATCGTGAACAAAACACCAAGTGCTGGAGGAACTGAGCGGATTAGGCAACATTCGTGGAGGGACTGGACAGACAGTTCATAACTGATCAGAGCAGAATTAGGCCATTCGGCCCATCAAGTCTACTCCACCATTCAATCATGGCTGATCTATTTTTCCCTCCTAGCGCCATTCTCCTGCCTTCACCCGTACTAATCAAGAATCCATCGATCACTGTATTAACAATATCCATTTTACTTGGCCTCCGCAGCCTTCTGTGGCAACTAATTGAGGCCAGTTCATTGGCTATATTTAAATGGGAGTTAGATGTGGCCCTTGTGGCTAAAGGGATCAGGGGGTATGGAGAGAAGGCAGGTACAGGATACTGAGTTGGATGATCAGCCATGATCATATTGAATGGCGGTGCAGGCTCGAAGGGCCGAATGGCCTACTCCTGCACCTATTTTCTATGTTTCTACGTTTCTATGAATTCCACAGATTCACCACCCACTGATGAAAGAAATTCCTCCTCATCTTCTTCCGAAAGGAACGTCCTTTAATTCTGAGGCTGTGATCTCTAGGACAATGTTCGGGGTAGGGACGGAAGAAGTCTAAAGACAGATCAAAACCGAAAACCTTGCCTGTCCATTCCCTCCCCAGATGCTGCCTGAACTGCTTATAACTTAATACTTACAAAATTCTTAGGGGGTTGGACAGGCTAGATGCAGGAAGATTGTTCCCGATGTTGGGGAACTCCAGAACAAGGGGTCACAGTTTAAGGAAAGGGGGAAGTCTTTTAGAACCGAGATTAGATGATCATTTTTCACACAGAGAGTGGTGAATCTGTGGAATTCTCTGCTGCAGAAGGTAGTTAAGGCCAGTTCATTGGCCATATTTAAGAGGGAGTTAGATGTGGCCCTTGTGGCTAAAGGGATCAGGGGGTATGGAGAGAAGGCAGGTACAGGATACTGAGTTGGATGATCAGCCATGATCATATTGAATGGCGGTGCAGGCTCGAAGGGCTGAATGGCCTGCTCCTGCACCTAATTTCTATGATTCTATGATTCCTCTAGCTCTTTGTGGATTGATATTTGACTTATCTTTCCCCCTGGCTCACCAGCTTTGATTTGGGGCTGAAGCAATGACAGGAAGGACAAGAGCCTTGGATTCTGTGGGATAATGGTAAACATCGATCTAGTCAATCACAGAGGTCCCGTATGATCAATCAATCACCATTCATACTGGTGTTGCATCAAAATATTGTTGATTTGTGTGAGAAATGAAGGCATTTCCTGTCATGCAGTAATCAGGTCTCATGACTCTGTTACTCATCAAATAAACTCACTCTGCAGCGAGGCTGGGATGTATCACTTGACATTGTAAAGTGCAACAATGAGAACCTGCGAATGTGAAAAATAAAAAAATGAACACAATGAACAGGGGAAAAGTTTAAAGGAGATGTGCGTGGCCGTTTTTTTACACAAGGGATGGTAAGTGCCTGGAACTCACTGCCAGGGGTGGAGGAGGAGGCACATACCATAGTGGTGTTTTAAGAGGCTTTTAGGTTGCCACATGGATATGCAATGTATGGATCACGTGTCGGCAGAGACTAGTTTAATTTGCCATCACATTCAGCATCGGCATAGTGGGCTGAAGGGCCTGTTCCTGTGGTGTACTGTTCTACGTTCTATAATACAGCATAAAGTGAAAAGGATATGTCTGAGATGTGATTTCCAGGATGTTTATTTGGATTCCAATGTTACATTGCCAATCATATCACGTGAAACAAAGCTTTTGTCCATAAGAATGAAGTGCAACTACATTCCTAGACAGGGGTTTGGCATCTGCCTCACCTCATAGTGGGCCCTGGAAATGAATTAATGACTGTTGTGGTCACTGTCCCCTCAATCCTAGCAAAGCCGAGTAACAAAAAGACAAGCTAGTCAGACAACAAAGCACTAATTCAGGCCAATGTTAAAAATGTTAGAGTTGTAACTTGGCCATAAAGGTGTTAATGTAAGATTGCCATGAAGTGAGAGAAGTCTTTTCTGGTGGACAGAATGTGTGTCAAATTGAGTTTGACTGTGCTCCATCTGCCATGTACAGGCAGAACTGTCTGTACATTGTTAGAAACATAGAAACATAGAAAAGAGGTGCAGGAGGAGGCCATTAGGCCCTTCGAGCCAGCACCACCATTCATTGTGATCATGGCTGATCGTCCACAATCAATAACCCGTGCTTGCCTTCTCCCCATATACCTTGATTCCACTAGCCCTTAGAGCTCTATCTAACTCTCTCTTAAATCCATCCAGTAATATGGCCTCCACTGCCCTCTGTGGCAGGGAATTCCACAATTTCACAACTTTCTGGGTGAAATTTTTTTTTCTCACCTCAGTCCTAAATGGCATCCCCTTTATTCTAAGACTGTGGCCCCTGGTTCTGGACTCGCCCAACATTGGGGACAATTTTCCTGGATCTAGCCTGCACAGACCTTTAATAATGTTATATGTTTCTATAAGATTCCCCCTCATCCTTCTAAACTGCAGTGAATACAAGCCTAGTCTTTTCAATCTTTCCTCGTGCGATAGTCCCGCCATCCCAGGGATCAATCTCGTCAACCTACGCTGCACTGCCTCAATCACAAGCATGTCCTTCCTCAAATTAGGGGACCAAAACTGTACACAATACTCCAGGTGTGGTCTGACCACATCTGTTGATAAAGAACAATTGGAATGGATGAAAACCATGTAATGTAGTTTGAATGTAATCAGTTCAGATTAAAGTAGTCAAGATGGATTGGATGAACCGCGAGAAGAAATCTCACTGTACATTGACATCAAACCCACAGCAATTTAATCGAAGGTGGACAAAAATGCTGGAGAAACTCAGTGAGTGCTGCCTCACCCACTGAGTTTCTCCAGCATTTTTGTCTATCTTCGATTTTCCAGCATCTGCAGTTTTTTCTTAAGCAGTTTAATTGCAGACACATTTAAAAAGCACAATCTCAAGGCTGACAAGGGGACGTCTTTTAGGACCGAGATGAGAAAATTATTTTTCACACAGAGAGTGGTGAATCTGTGGAATTCTCTGCCACAGAAGGTAGTTGAGGCCAGTTTGTTGGCCATATTTAAGAGGGAGTTGGATGTGGCCCTTGTGGCTGAAGGGATCAGGGGGTATGGAGAGAAGGCAGGTACAGGATATTGAGTTGGATGATCAGCCATGATCATATTGAATGGCGGTGCAGGCTCGAGGGGCCGAATGGCCTGCTCCTGCACCTAATTTCTATGTTTCTATGTTTCTATGACATCTGCTGCAAATCTCTTTTCATACGTTTTATGTAAACCGAGAGCACAATGTTTGCTTATTTTGTAACATTAACGTGAGTTCCTTGAAATGCTGTTGAGGGATCTCTGTGCAGGGAAGCAAGTTGGAGGTTCAGTCTAGTTTAGAGATACAGCGTGGAAGCGGGACCTTTCGGCCCATTGACACCGCGCCGACCCACAATACTAGCTCTACCCCACAATTTACAGAAGTCAATTAACCTACAAACTTGCATGTCTTTGGGATGTGGGAGGAAATGGGAGCACCCGGAGAAAACCCACGCAGGTCACAGGGAGAACGTACAGACAGTACCCATAGTCAGGATTGAACCCGGGTCCCTGGCGCTGTGAGGCAGCAACTCTACCGCTGCACCTCCATCCTGCGCCTGGTTTACTTCTGTCTGCTCCATGTATCAGTGGAAAATGTTGGTCTCTAATTGGCATCTATATTTCCACAATGTCTTTGGGTTGAGTGGACTTCATTTGTATGTAGTCGTTGATTGTCATTTTGCTTCCTGTACAGCTCGGATTAAATGACCATAGCAGTCATTAATCAGTTTCAGCAGTCGACAGTTTAGCTTTAATAAATATGCCAAGTACAATGACAATTTGGAGATGAAACATTGTCATTTTTTAATATCAAGTCAAGAGTGTTTGAAGGGGTCAAGGAAAGAGCGTTCACGTCGCGGCCCTGTTTCCACCAATCTTTCACCACCGGCACAAGAAGCGACAAGACAGACACCGTTGTATGCAGAAGTCGAGACGTGCTCAGCTCTGGCCGAACAACTTCTAATCTTGTGTGTGGACTCGATAAGAAGAAGAGTGTTTAAATTTCTTATGTACGATAAAGTTTTGTTTATATTAAATTGTACGTCATTTTTAGACGTATAAAGAGCTATAAAGCAAGCAAGAAGTCTGAAGAAGTGTCTTGACCTGATACCTCACCTATTCCTTCTCTCCAGAGATGCTGCCTGACCCGCTGAGTTACTCCAGCTTTTTGTGTCTGTCTTCGTGAACAATATCCTAATTTGTGCTTCTTTTTCTCCCCCAGATTGTTGAGAGTAAAACTTGAATATGGTGTTAGCCGGAAAAAGTCTTGAAATGGCGACCTCCATTACCGTCCCAGCTGCTGCAGCTCTGGGCAATCTCAGCGAGGTATTAAACTCCTCATTCAGAGGGAGTGGAGGACAATTCAGCGAGCCGGTGCAGAGACAAGGGAGGAATGGGACAGTTCAGGAGCTGACGACAGGAGAAATCATCGCGGTTAGCTTCATCTTCGGCGTGATCTGGCTCGTCGCTTTGTTCGGGAACGCACTGGTCTGCCTCGTGATCCACAGGAGTAGGAGGACACAGTCAACGACCAACTACTTTGTGGTGTCCATGGCTTCAGCAGACCTGCTCATTAGTGTGGTCAGCACCCCCTTTGTCTTGCTGCATTTTACCACAGGGAGGTGGTTACTGGGGGATGTCATGTGCAAACTGGTTCGCTACGTGCAGTATCTAACTCCTGGAGTGCAGATTTATGTCTTGCTCTCCATCTGCGTGGACAGATTTTACACCATTGTGTATCCCTTGAGCTTCAAAGTGTCTCGAGAGAAGGCCAAGAAAATGATTGCAGCATCCTGGATCTTCGATGCTGCTTTCGTATCTCCAACCTTGTTTTTGTACGGGATGGAAGGGGAGACCTGTAATCTGTTTCTGCCCCAGTCGTGGAGCGGTGTCATCTTTGGCACGGTCCACTTGCTGCTCGGCTTTCTGGTTCCATCCGTCCTCATCATCCTGTTTTACCAGAAGGTCATAAAATACATTTGGAGAATAGGTACAGATGGCAGGACAGTGAGGAGAACCATGAACATCGTGCCTAGGACCAAGGTCAAGACAATCAAGATGTTTCTGCTGTTAAATTGTATGTTCCTGTTGTCTTGGTTTCCATTTTACGTGGTTCAGATCTGGCAGCCAGACGAGATGGATTACACAGGGTGTTCTTCACTCTTCCTGTCCATTGCACTGGTGTCCTTCAGCTCCTCCGCATCCAAGCCCAGCCTCTACTCCATCTTCAATGCCAACTTCAGGCGGGGCATGAAGGAGACTTTCTGCATGTCTTCGATGAAATGTTACCGCAGCAATGCCTACACCATCACCACCAGCTCCAGAATGGCAAAAACGAATTACGTCGGCATCACTGACATCCCCGCCCCCACCAAAACCGCCACCAAAGATTCAATATATGAGACATTCGACAGGGAGGCGAGAGAGAAAAAGCTTGCATGGCCCATCAACTCAAATCCTCCAAATACATTTGTCTAAGCAGCATGATCAGCCTGAAGAAGGGTCCTGACC
Source organism: Okamejei kenojei (assembly GCA_035221665.1). Taxonomy (NCBI): domain Eukaryota; kingdom Metazoa; phylum Chordata; class Chondrichthyes; order Rajiformes; family Rajidae; genus Okamejei; species Okamejei kenojei. The sequence goes on along the minus strand of CM069149.1, from coordinate 48,780,334 downwards.
TGATACGTCACCTATCCATGTTCTCCAAAGATGCTGCCTGACCCGCTGAGTTACTCCAGCACTCTGTGAAACGTCACCTATCCATGTTCTCCACAGATGCTGCCTGACCCACTGAGTTACTCCAGCACTCTGTGAAACGTCACCTATCCATGTTCTCCACAGATGCTGCCTGACCCGCTGAGTTACTCCAGCACTCTGTGAAACGTCACCTATCCATGTTCTCCACAGATGATGCCTGACCCGCTGAGTTACTCCAGCACTCTGTGTCTTTTCCAGGCTTCATTTGTTGGCTCCACTGCACCAATGGGGGTTGCAATGTAAACACTAAGATAAGGCATTCAACAAACTGAAAAACCATTACTCCAATAATTCTCCTCTGACAAAATTTAGATTGATGGAAAGATTCAGCATGGAAACAGGCCCTTCGGCCCACCAAGTCCACACCAACCATCGTTCACCTGTCCACACTAGTTCTATGTTATCCCACTTTCACATCCACATTCTACACGCCAGGGGGCAATTTACGGAGGGTCAATTAACCTACATCCCTGCATGTCTTTGGGATGTGGGACGAAGCCGCAGCATCTGGAGGAAACCCATGTGGTCACGGGGAGATCGTGCAGACTCTACACAGAAATGAGGCTTTGGCTCTGTGAGGCAGTGGCTCTACCATCTGCACCGCTGTGCCACGCTTTTTAAAGTACTTAATGTTTATACTGTGTTTGTTAAAGACTAAGTATTACACGCAAACATAATCTCCACTCTGATTGTCTCTCTATTTAAAATAGGATGCCTTACAGCATCAATAGCAAAGCAAATGATTTATCCATAAACTGCTCAACAGAGAAGGCACAAGAATGCTGGAACCCTGAGTGAAACACAATGTGCTGGAGTAACTCAGCAGGTCAGGCAGCATCTCTGGAGGAAATAGACAGGCCATGTTTTGGGTGAGAACCCTTCTTTGGAACCATTCAGACTGCAGAAGGATCCCAACCAGAAACGTCACCTATCCATTTCCTCCAAAAATGGTCCACCTATCACATGCCTGTGACCTGAGGTTTCAGGGTTCTGAACTGAAACATTGCTTATCCATTTCTCCAGAGATGCTGCCTGACCCGCTGAATTATTCCAGCACTCTGTGTTTTCAACTGCACGAAGGTATGTTTAAATCTTGAGCATTTCACTGAATTTCATGTCTTTAATGTAACTAATACCAGAAGGTGTTTAGGAAAATTCAATTGAAATCAGAATCGTATTTATATTTACCTGTTCCTCAACATGCATTGCACTGTAAATGTTATTTTGTTTCAGAACATGGTGTTGGAACACAGGAACTAATATCTGTTAAAAGGGTTAGTATATATCGAATATCATTCTGTACCACTTAGTCTTGTATCTCAATACATTTCTATGTTATTTATTTGCAGCACTAAATTATTGTCTAGTTATTAAAATGTTTATTGGCATAGCATTTGGCCTGCACATGAAGAGGGCTTCGTAATTAAGTATATATTATCACATAGTTTTTGCCCTCTGTCAAAATAAACTCATTATCAAGCATAAAATGATTGAAGATTTTTTTTACATCTTTGAAATTTGTTGTTGTTGTTTCTACAGTCATTTCTGGTTCCATGAGCATATGTATGATCATTCAGCTTCCTGGACCTGGTGCCACACTAGATTGTAACAGCAAGGATTTGGTGACCAATGTGTCCAGTCCTGGTGACATTATTAAAAAGCCTTCTGGTGACTTTCGCAAAGTGGCCGCATTTGTGTATCAAATGCTTATCATGCAAGTTAAAGGCCTCCCGTCCCCTTTTGACGTGATTTTTTTCGGCGACTGCCGGCACCCGTCAGAATCGCAGCAGGTCGCTGAAAATGTTCAACATGTCGAAAACCTAGTGGCGACCAGAAAAATGTCCGACTCTTTGGGCCACTACTCACGACCATACAGGCTGTGTGTGCGACGTGTCGCGGGGTGATGCCTGTATGGTCGTGAGTAGTCACCCACAGAGTTGTACCTTTTTCTGGTCGCTGCTGGATTTTCAACATGTTGAACATTTTCGGCGACCTGCTGCGACGACGGGTGCCGGCAAGTCACCAAAAAAATTGGGTAAAATCGCTTAAGTGGGACAGGGCCTTAAGTATTACTCTGTTCCGTTGCCAGTACTTATGACAATTAAAACTTGTTTTGACTCTATTAAACACACCATCAAGTTCTGAAAATTGTTAATGAGGATTAAACCAGAAAGAATAATGCAAGGAATCTCATTACTTCAGGTTTTGTAGAGAACTTAAAACATCTTTGTAAATTTTAAAATTATTGGTAGTGGTTTATTACTGTCACGTGCAGTAAGATACAGGGAATAACTTTTTTGTGCAATCCAAGAAATCGGATCACACATCCAATAAATTGGATCAAACCTTGTACAGGTACAACAGGTAGTGCAAAGTTAAAATAAACCAGAGTGAAGAATATAGTGTTTAGCTAAAGAGGAAGCGCAGCTATAAAAAGTTCAAGGGCTGCGTAAAGGCAGGTTGGAAGATTGGGACTACATCTTTAGCTTATGAGAATTCCTTTCAACATTGGTAAGCAACTGTTTCTGGTTCTGGTGGTAGGCGCTTTCAAGCTTTTGTATCTTCTGTCTGAGAGAGGGAGTGCCCGGGGCATGAGTGGTCCTGGATTATGTTGGCTGCTTTTCCAAGGCATGTGATGTGCAGATGGCTGGTTTGTGTGAATGGACTGGACTGAATCCACAACTGTGTGCAATTTTGTGCGGTCTTGGGGGCAGAGCAGTTGGCAAACCAAGCTGTGATGCGTCTGGATCGGATGCATTATATGGTGCATTTTGGTAAGTCATTGGGGAAATGCCCAATTTCCCTATTCTGCGTTGAGGCAATGGTGTGCTTTCTTGCCCATAGTGTCAATGGTTGGACCAGGACAAATAATGTTCTTATGTTAGCTTTGTCATTTTTCTGTCTAAATTGGAACGTTCTGTAATCTCCTTGTGTGTGCAGAGTTGTCCCAGTGTGATTGTGAAATTGTTCGTACTTGCAAACCCTGTCATGAACCACATTTTCCTCCGGGTGCTCCAGTTTCCTCCCTCATCCCAAACACGTGTGGGTTTGTAGGTTAATTGGCCTCCTTAAATTGCCCACAGAGTGTAGAGGTGTGGATGAGAAAGTGGGATAACATAGAATTAGTGTGGTTGGCATAGACTTAGTGTGCCGAACGGCCTGTTTCTATGATGTACCTTTCAATCAAAGAAAAGTATTCTGAAAGATGTTGATTGCAGAATACATCTGGTGAGTAATGATGATAAATGCCAAAGGCGGGTGGATAGAATTCTACTCTTGTTAGTGATATCACTACCTGTCACTTGCACAGTACAAATGCTACTTGCTGCTTTCTGACCCATTCATAAATGATAGGAGCAGAATTAGGCCATTTGGCCCATCGTCTACTCTGCCATTCAATCATTGCTGATCTATCTTTCCCTCTTAACCCCATTCTCCGGCCTTCTCCCCATAACCCCTGATACCCATCAAGAATCAAGAATCTGTCAATCTCTGCCTTAAAAATATCCATTGACGGCTTCCACAACCTTCTGTGGGAATACATTCCCGATTCACCATCTCCTGACTAAAGAAATTCAACCTTATCTCCTTTCTTATTCTCAGGCTGTGACCTCTGGTCCTTGACTCTCGCACTAGTGGAAACATCCTCTCCACAGCCACTCTATCCACACCTTTCACTATTCGGTAAGTTTCAATGAGGTCCCCCTCATCCTTCTAAACTCCAGCGAGTACAGGCCCAGTGCCGTCAAACACTCATCATATGTTAACCCACTCATTCCTGGGATCATTCTTGTAAACCTCCTCTGGACCCTCTCCATCACCAGCTCCATACTCGCACAAAATTGATCACAATACTCCAATTTTCAGGCAGAGCTCGATAAATTCTTGATTAGAACGGGTATCAAGGGTTATGGGGAGAAGGCAGGAAAATGGGATTAGGTGGCAGAGATCAGCCATGGCTGAAGGACGGAGTAGACTCGATGGGCTGAACGGCCTAATTCTATTGCAATAACTTGCAAACTTGTGAAATGCAGTCTGACCAGCGTCCTGTAAAGCCTCAGCATTACACCCCTGGTTACCGTTCATACAAAGATGTACCGTTGAGTTGAGTTGTGAATGAAATTGAACTTTGTTGAGTGATGAATGCATTCAGTGAACATTCTTACTTCTGAATACAAGATAGTTGGGTCCTGGGGAAGTCAGACAACCACATCCATCATCAGCATAAGGCAAGACTCTGCGTCTGAATTCATCCAATTCAAGTTCACTCTCACCTCCAATCCTTTCATCTCATTGCTTAAATATATGCACTTAGAAACATAGAAAAACAGGTGCAGGAGTAGGCCATTCGGCTCTTCAAGCACCACCATTCAATATGATCATGGCTTATCATCTAAAATCAGTAACCCATTCCTGCTTTTACCCCCATATCCCTCGACTCCCTTAGCCCTAAGAGCTGAATCTAACTTTCATCTGCTGCCTTGTACGATGATCACATCTCCATAAATATATACTGGGACAAATTTTAACACAATCCTTGGTTTATAGGAAATTCACTGGGCATGATGCAGTAAAATTTCAGTTGATAAATACAAGAAGTGGTGACTGGAACATTATTGAACTGGTGGCATTTACAATGAATTACGTAAGTGCAAATGGAAATATCATCGCAACGAGAAGCCTGATCAATGAACGGGACATTCTGCACACTTACGATGTAGAATAAAAAGACATGAAATGTTGCTCGTGAAATAAATGCGTAGTCATTGCAGCTGATTTCATCTTACCACGTTTGGTATTTACTCTCAAATTGAATGCATGGTTATGGAAAAGTAAATAATGACCTAATGCGTAGACAAGTCCCACCCTGGCCGCTCCCTCTTCTCCCCTCTCCAATCTGGCAAAGTACACAAGTGTAAAAACACACCTCCAGCTGTTATCAGGCAATTGAATCTTCCTAACACAACCAGAGAGCAGTGCTGAACTACTATCTTCCTCTTTGGCGACCCTCAGACGATCCTTGTCAGGACATTTGTCCCAGACTTTGCTGGCTTTATCTTGCACTAAAGGTTATTCCCTTATCATGTGTCTATACATTATAAATGGCTCGAGTGTAATCTTGTATTGTCTTTCTGCTGACTAGATAGCAAGCAACAAAAAGCTTTTCACTGTACCTCAGTACACTTGACAATAAACTACACTGACCTGGTTATTAACACCGGAGAGTGTATCGAGTGAAGTTATTAGATACAAGGAGAGGTTGGATGAACCTGGATTGTTTTCTCTGGGGTGTCAGAGGTTGAGGGGAGACCTGATCAAGTATATAAAATGATGAGAGGCATGGATAGGGTAGGCAGAGATCCGTTTTCCCCGAGTGCAAATATGAAAGACCAAGAGAGAGGGGCAAAGTTTGAAGGAAATGTGCAAGGCAATTTAAAAAAAAAAAACACACAGACAAGGGTGGGTGCTGGAACGTGCTGCCAGGGGTGGTGGTGGAGGCAGATATGATAGTGGTGTTTAAGAGGCTTTTAGATAGGCACATGGATATGCAGGGAATGGAGGGATACGGGTCACACGCAGGCAGAGATTAACGGCATCATGTTCAGCACAGACATTGTGGGCCGAAGGGCCTGTTCCTGTGCCGCACTGTTCTATGGTTATACAAATATACCATGCATGCATGATTTGGTCAAGCAGCGTCTCCTGAATATTGGTTATACAGGCATTTCCTTGTAGACAATAGGTGCAGGAGTAGGCCATTCAGCCCTTCGAGCCAGCACCACCATTCAATGTGATCATGGCTGACAATCCCCAATCAGTACCCCATTCCTGCCTTCTCCCCATATCCCCTGACTCCGCTATTTTTAAGAGCCCTATTTAGCTCTCTCTTGAAAGTATCCAGAGAACCTGCCTCCACTGCCCTCTGAGGCAGAGAATTCCACAGACTCACCACTCTCTGTGTGAAAAAGCGTTTCCTCGTCTCCGTTCTAAATGGCTTACTCCTTACTCTTAAACTGTGGCCCCTGGCTCTGGACTCCCCCAACATCGGGAACATGTTTCCTGCCTCTAGTGTATTCAAGCCCATAACAATCTTATATGTTCCAATGAGATCCCCTCTCATCCTTCTAAACTCCAGAGTGTACAAGCCCAGTTGCTCCATTCTCTCAGCATATGACAGTCCCGCCATCCCGGGAATTAACCTTGTAATGCTAACAATAGAAGACAAATAGCAAAGGTTTTGTGAAAAATATTGACACAGCAACCCTAAGGCATCAAAGGCAGTTTGATTTCAAAGGAAGCCGGCAATTTCAGAATTTACGCCTTTTTCTTGATAAGATATAAAGGTGAGAAGTGTGGCGAGGAGCGAAAAGAATCAACTCTCAATTGTTGGAAGGTGGGGGACTAACTTTAGTAAAAAAATGTCGTAGGTTTATTTACAATATTAAATCCCTTTTTTAATCATTTGGTAAATGCAACAAATATATTGCTCTGGTATCAAACATGCTCTCAATCTACAATTTTTATTTTAAATTAACTACAAAATACAAGGAGCATCCTAGAGGAATTGAACAATTTACATTACTTACAGATATACAGCATAGCCAGAAACCCATACTAATTAAACCATTTGTAACTATGACATGGGAGGCAATCAATTATTTTAGTTTTCTGATAATCTTACATTGTTCACAATATTAAACTAGCAAGGACAAAGGATTGATTTTGTTGGTCTTTTCCACGCCATCATTTTCAGGTAATTCTTCTGTAATTAGAAAACAATTTATGTATCATTAAAAGGAACTTTAAGCATTCATTCATTTCAAGAATGCTGCATATATTCATATTAGGACAAAGCTACATGCAAGAACGTCTATAATCAAATATAATGTTCTCAGAAAGTAGTAGCAGAAATTACTGAGAAGCATTTTTCAGAATTATAAATAATGGCCTCACTCCTTTATTTTAAGCTGTAGATCATCACTACTGCCACCCTATCATAGACCAGAAGGAGCCATGTGGCCCGTCACATCTATACTGGCTCTTTGAAAATGGATCTTGCTTTTTCCTTTGCTCCTTCTCCATACAGGTCTCCTTAGCCAGTCAGGTCGGGGGGAGTTCCCCCCGCCACAGGTGCCATGTAATCCCGTGCTACTTGCTCCATTGTCGGATAGTCAGCGACTAAACCGTCTCCCCCACCTGGTTTGCCGGGTGAGGAGGGGGCTGTGGACCCCCAGCAGGACCAAAAACACGAACTGTCAAAAGGCAGATGAGCTCCAAGCGAGCCAACGGCCATTCACACTTCAGTAGAAGTTGCGATCAGTCTTCACACTTCAGTAGAAGTTGCGATCAGTCTTCACACTTCAGTAGAAGTTGGGCTCCGTGCCCGTTGATGTTTTCAACGATGATGATGATTCTCCAGACAATTCAGTTTGGTCCTTTCGTTATTTAGTCCTGCCCTTCTCCCATTCCCATGAAATCCTTTCCCTTTCGGTAATTATCTAGTTTTCTTTTGAACACTGTTCACCATTACACCTGGCAGTATATTCCAGACCGTGACACTCTATATGTGAAGGCCTTCCTCATCTCACGTCAGGCATTTTTGCCAAACACTCAGCCACTGAAACTTTCACCAATGGGAACACTGTGACCTACGCAGCCTCCAAACATGGTGTGCGGTCATCTCCCACCTCTCCCAACTCCATCTTCCCCCATTTCTCTCTCACCCCCCTCATCCCTGACCCCTTCCACCCATATCCCTCCCTCGGGCTTTACATTTCACCAGCTAAAGATACATGCCATTCTAACAAGAAAACATAACTAGTGGTAAATATCTGAGATCATCCAAAGATACAAAGTTCCGACAGAAATTCCTTTCTTCCCCCTCTCAAGATATCAGCCTTTGGTTGGAACCATATCCGACCCTGCACTTGGATTATAAATGGATCCATAAATCTGTATAATTGCCGCATGTCTACCCATGTGCCTCTGGCTCGAGGTTGCAGCTGGATTTGACGGTTTCATTCCACGCTCACCCTAACAATCCCAGCAAGGTTCACTTGATATCAGGATCGGGCCACACGGGCTGATTTTTTTTCTCAGTCACTGAGGAGACTGACTGACTCCTTGCCCTGATGAAATCAGCTCACAGTTGGCAGAAACTGGAAAGCGAATACCCCAAACACTCATGTTTACTCCAGTGATTTAGTTAAATACTCACAGGACAAGTTTGCACTTCCTTCAGGTTTTGTCTTTCCTGGCTTGTTTGTGGACTGTTGTGCTCTGCTTTGATCATCCCCGGTCAGAAGTGCTTTTATTTCTGACGGTATCTTCCCTTGATCCATTGCTGTACACCATTGCTTGTACTGTACATCAAATCAAAGGACACTGTGTAAGCTTCAAACAAATGCAGAATCAAGCTCTACGTGAGAAAAACATAGAAAGTAGGTGCAGGAGTAGGCCATTCGGCCCTTTGAACCAGCATCGCCATTCAATATGATTATGGCTGATCATCCAGAATCAGTACCCCGTTCCTGCTTTTTCCTCCATATCATTGGATTCTCTTCGCCCTAAGAGCTATATCTAACTATCTCTTTGAATACATTGACAATTTTAGGATATTAAAAAAAACATTTGGTTATGTCTGCCTAAATCTTTCTGGATACAAATGGCAAATAGACTAAGAAGAAAATATCAAATCAGGTTCCAAAAGTTATTAATAAGGAATTAGCCTAAAGATAACTGGAGGAAAAAACTCACACATCACAAATTGTATTTTACCAAGCATCGTTCACATAATGAATCTTAAAGAACTTTTACTACTTGGAATAAAGAAGGCAGAGGGGTGATCTTACAGAGGTATTTAAATCATGAGGGTATTGATAGGGTGAATGCAGCATCTTTTACCCAGGGTCGGGGAATCACAAACCAGAGGACATAGGCTTATGTTGAGAGGGACAAGTTTTAAAAGAAACCCGAGCAGCAATGTTCTTCACTCAGAGGGTGGAGGGTATATGGAACAAGCTGCTAGAGGAGATAGTTGAGGCAGGTACGATAACAACATTTAAAAGGACAGGTACATGGACAGGAAATGTCCAGCGAGATATGGGTCAACGTGGGCAAATGGGACTGGTATAGAAGGGGCATTTTGGTTGGCATGGCCAAGTTGTGCTGAAGAGCTTGTATGACTGTCCCAATATGGTCAAAACTATTCATAAATTAAGAGGGGATTGAAAATGATCTATAAAAAAAAAAACAGACTCTCCGATCCCAGCAATCCTGTTCACCACCATTTTCATTTACCATCTCCAGCTCTTCTCGCAGGGCACAGATCGCTCTCTCTCTTCTGGATACAAGTTCCTCCAAATACTGATAGCGCAACTTCTTCCTCGCTCGGCATTCTCTGGCGCTCTGGCGACTCCTCTCAAGCTTCGCCTTCAAATCAATTTTAGCCGGCTTACGGCCGCGCTTTCCCGGTTTCTTCACCTTGCCTCCCACCACCTGTGTGAGGAAAAATGTGGATTATATCAATTAAAAAATCATTTATCGTTTATGACAACATAAGAACTGGGCTGGGAGTAATCCATTTGCTCCTTGGATCCATGGTTATGAATGGTCACCCATTCCTTATCTCCAGATATGCTGCCTGTCCCGCTGAGTTACTCCAGCATCTTGTGCCGATCTTTGATTTAAACCAGCGTCAGCAGTTCTTTCCTTCACATCATGAATGGTCTTCTATCTCAACACCATGTTCCTGCTCTATCCCAATACACTTCCAATAACCAGAAAGCTATCAAACAGCTCATTTTAAACACTAAATGTTGAATGCAATTGATGACTGAAAATTCCTGACACGTCACTTGCAATTGAAGAATTTACCTTCTTATTGACGCACTGTTTCTCAGACAGTGACACCTAGTTGTAGACTTGTCAACTGGGGGGGGAGGGGGGGGTGGGGAGATGGAAATCTTCCTCACATCTCCTATGTCAAAAGCTCTATGCATTTTGTATGGTACTATGAGAGCACCTCTCACTTCTCTATACATTGGAGAATAGAAGCCAAATCAACTCAATGTCTCATTCGAAATGTTAAAAGATTAGAGGGCATAGCTTTAAGGTGAAAAGAACAAAGTTTAAAGGAGATGTGGGGCAAGTTTTTTCTTCCACATATATTAGGCGAGTGCCTGGGATGTGCTGCCAGGGTAGGTGGCGGAGGCAGATACAGCAATGGCCTTTAAGAGGCTTTTAGATGTGGATATGCTGGGAATGGAAGGATATGCATCACGTCCAGGCAGATCAGTTTAACTTTGCATCATGTTCAGCACGGACATTGTGGGCCGAAGGGCCTGTTCCTGTGCTGTGTTTTCCTATGGAAGCAAAAGGAAATGCAGATGTTGATTTACAGGGGGGGAACTCCCCACAAAGTGCTGGAGTAACTCTAGTAGCAGATGAGATGGAGAGGTGAGACCCTTCTTCAGGCTGTACTTTACTGATGGGACAAGCACAGGACTGGGCTGGCATGGGCGAGTTGGGCCGAAGAGCCTGTTTCTGCTCTGCATTACTCTGTTTGACTGCAGAGGCTCGATGCTCACCTTGCTCTCGTCCATGTCGCGGGCGGTCCGCGGGCCTGGTGCAGCGGCGGGGCCTCGGGGCCTGGTGCAGCGGCGGGGCCTCGGGGCCTGGGTCTCGGCGGGGCCTGGTGCAGCGGCGGGGCCTGGTGCAGCGGCGGGGCCTGGTGCAGCGGCGGTCCCCGGGCCTGGTGCAGCGGCGGGGCCTGGTGCAGCGGCGGTCCCCGGGCCTGGTGCAGCGGCGGTCCCCGGGCCTGGTGCAGCGGCGGGGCCTGGTGCAGCGGCGGTCCCCGGGCCTGGTGCAGCGGCGGGGCCTGGTGCAGCGGCGGGGCCTGGTGCAGCGGCGGGGCCTGGTGCAGCGGCGGGGCCTGGTGCAGCGGCGGTCCCCGGGCCTGGTGCAGCGGCGGGGCCTGGTGCAGCGGCGGGGCCTCGGGGCCTGGTGCAGCGGCGGTCCCCGGGCCTGGTGCAGCGGCGGTCCCCGGGCCTCGGTCTCTGTGGATCTTCGGCTCCAACGGTCCCCTCCTCCCGCGCGCGGTGATGATGTCACGGCTGGCAGGTCCGTCCATTCGTGTCATCATCCCGCGCCCGCCCCCCTCCGGCCGTTGTCATGGCGACGCCCCGCCAGGGCCCACAGCCTCACTCCCACTCTACCCCCCCACCCCCCTCTCCCGCAACTCTCCCCGCCTCTCCCCCCCCACTCTCCCCCCACTCTACCCCCCCCACCCTCCCTCTCCCGCAACTCTCCCCGCCTCTCCCCCCCCCACTCTCCCCCCACTCTACCCCCCCTCACTCTCCTCCCCCCCAACTCTACCCCCCCAGCTCTCCCCCCCCACTCTACCCCCCCACACGACCCCTCCTCTCCTCCCACTCTACCCCCTCACTCTCCCCCCACACTCCCACCCCCCTCACTCTTCTCCCCACTCTTCCCCTCACACTCCACTGACCCCGCCACATACTTCCCCCCCCCCCCCCCGCTTTCAATGCTGGGTTCCAGTAGAAGGACAACAGGGCGGTGACACCAGGCCCTTCAGACTCCAGTGTGCCTTCCCCAGGGTGACTGTAGCAGCGGTTAGATGGAGTTCCTGGCCGTGTCCTTAATAGCTTTGCAGACCAGCGAGCAGGAGTATTCTCAGACTTTGAATCTCTCCCCACTCCATTCTAAGGTACACACCTGCTTCAAGAAGACCGCCATCATCCCATTGCCGAAGAAAAGCAAGACCTCATGTCTAAACGACTACCGTCCAGTGGCCTTGACATCCACCATCATGAAATGTTTTGAGTGTCTAGTTATGGAACACATTAAATCCAGTCTACCCAGCGGCCTTGACCCACTGCAGTTCACCTACTGCCACAACAGGGCCACAGACAATGCATCACCCTACACTCATTCCTGGAACACCTGGGTAACACAGGCACCTACAGTACGTCAGACTCCTCTTCATAGACTACAGCTCTGCCTTTAATGCCATTATACCATCCAAGCTCATCACCAAACACACAGGACTTGGTGTCAGCACTCATCTCTGCAACTGGATCCTCGACTTCCTGACCAACAGACCCCAATCTGTGAGGATAGGGAACAAATCATCCTCCACGAAAATCTTCAACACCTGGGCTCCGTAAGGTTGCGTTCTCAGCCCCCTTCTTTACTACTTGTACATCCTTGCACACTCCTTGTCCCATATGTCTGAGTGATTGTACTGGGACTCAAGTTTGTCCCAATATTGTCTCTTGGCATCCTTGAGGGCTTTGCGGAGATCATAGTGGGCCTTCTTGTACCACTTAGGATCGTTTGACTTTTATGCAGCCGTGTACAAATCAAAGTCAATTTTCAAATTCGCAAGAGCCAAGTTTGCGGAAGATACCAAAATAGGTGGAGGGACAGGTAGTGCAGAAAAAGCATGGTCTCTACAGAAGGACTGGGACAGGTTGGGAGAGTGAGCAGATGTAATATAGTGTAGTAAATTGTGGAGTCATGCATTTTGGTAGTAGAAATAAAGGCATAGACTATTTTCTAAATGGGGAGAGAATCTAGAAATCAGAGGTGCAAAGGGATTTGGGAGTGCTGGTGCAGGATTCCGAAAAAGTTCTTCTGCAAGACGAATTGCTAGTAAAGAAAGCAAACGCAATGCTAGCATTTATTTCAAGAGGCCTAGTATAGAAAAACGGGGATGTAATGCTGAGGCTCTATAAGGCGCTGGGCAAGCCGCAATTGGAGTATTGTGAGCAATTTGGACACCATTTCTGAGGAATGATGTGCTGGCCCTGGAGAGGGTCCAGAGGTGGTTTACAAGAATTATCCCAAGAATTAGTGGGTTAACATATGATGAGCGTTTGACGGCACTGGGCCTGTACTCGCTGGAGTTTAGAAGAATGAGGGGGACCTCATTGAAATATACTGAATGGTGAAAAGCTTGGATAGAGTGGATGTGAAGAGGATGTTTCCACTAGTGGGAGAGTCTGGGACTAGAGGTCATAGTTACAGAATTAAAGGACTTTCCTTTAGGAAGGAGATGAGGAGGAATTTCTTTAGTCAGAAGGTGGTGAATCTGTGGAATTATTTGCCACAGAAGGCTGTGAGGCCAATTCAATGGATATTTTTAAGGCAGAGATAGATAGATTCTTGATTAGTACGGGTGTCAGGGGTTATGGAGAGAATGGAGGGAGAGATGGAGCAGCCATGATTGAATGGTGGTGTACACTTGATGGGCTGAATGGCCTAATTCTGTTCCTATCACATTACCCTAATGACAAACCAACCTCCCTTATATTGACTCCATTTATACCTCACGCTGCCTCGGCAAAGCCAGCAGCATAATCAAGGATGAGTCGCACCCTGGCCACTCCCTCTTCTCCCCTCTCCCAGCAGGCAAAAGGTGCAGAAGTGTGAATGCGCACACCACCAGATTCAGGAACAGTTTCCTCCCAGCTGTTATCGGGCAACTGAGCCATCCTACCACAACCAGAGAGCAGTGCTGAACTACTATCTACCTCATTGGTAACCCTCGGACTATCCTTGATCGGACTTTGCTGGCTTTACCTTGCAGTAAACATATTCCCTTATCATGTATCATTTACACTATAAATGGCTTGATTGTAATCATGTATTGTCTTTTTGCGTGACCCATTCATTCTCTCCAGAGATGCTGCCTGTCCCACTGAGTTACTCCAGCATTTTGTGTCTATCGTCTTTCTGCTGACTGGTTAACACGCAACAAAAGCTCTTCACTGTACCTCGGTACATGTGACAATAAACTCAACTCAATTAACTATACATTCCACTCCACTCCTCTCCTTATCTGACACCCGTGTGCCTCCTTTTCACCTCCAACATTTGTCACTTACCCCACCCATCTGCCAACCACCATCCCCTCCTCTACCCATCCACCTATCAGTTGGACACAAAGAACTGCAGATGCTGGTTTACAAAGAAAGTCCCAAAGTGCTGGATGCCAGCAGATGAGGCAACATGTCTACTCTTACTCCAGCACATTGTTTTTCTTTTGTCCACCTATCATTTGCCAGGCTTTGTCCCACCCCCACCTCTTATTCCATCAATCTCCCGTTCACACGAGTTCCATCTTATCCCACCTCTGAACCTACTCCCTACACACTAGGGGCAATTTACAGAGGCCAGTTAACCTACAAGCCCACACATCTTTGGGATGTGGGAGGAAACCGGAGCACCTGGAGGAAACCCAGGCGGTCATAGGGAGACCGTGCAAACTCCACACAGAGAGCACCTGAAGTCAAGATTGAACCTGGGTCTCTGGCGCTGTGAGGCAGTGACTCTACCAGCTGCGCTGCTGTGCTGTAGCTCTGAGCAGTGGTCAGTGGCTTTTCCACAGTGATTGTGGGGGTTGAAGATCAAGTGAGGATATTGAGTGAGAAGATGAAAGTTATGGATGTGTTGTGGAGATGGTCTGGCTATTGTGATGGAAGTGTGTAGAATCATTTCATGTCATCTACATTGCAGCATCTGTATTCCAATGAAAATCACTCACAGCACACAAAAACATTGTGCAATACAATGGAATTTGTCGGCCATTCTGTAGGTGCCGGTTTACAAAAAATACGCGGCGTGCTGGAGCAACTCAGTGGAGAATGTGGATAGGTGACGTTTTGGGTCTGGACCCTTCTCAGTTCTGTGCCCATTTTCTGCAACTGTGAATGATCACAAACTAGACCTGTAGATGGAGCACTCATCAACAGAGCCAAGAGGAGGAGAAATGAGTAATGACACACCACCTCCAGAGGAATACTCTGGGTTAGTTGGGTGTGGGTTAGTATGAATAATTACATTTGTTTTCCTCTATCTAAAAGAAAATAAATAAAAGCCATGGTTGCTTATTCTTTCCAGACACAGGAGACTGCAGGTGCTAGACCATCAGGCTATTGAACTCTACAAACACCAGCTACATTTTGGATCGTGACGTGTCTTGGTTGCATTCGGGACTTCGAGCTTTGTTCTGTTTTTGCACTTCATTGCTTTTTGTTTATTTATTGAACTTTTTTTTGTTTATTATAATATATTATCTATTGAGTGCTGTGCATACAAACATGTGGCTCTGCTGCAAGTATGAATTTAATTATTCAATTTTTTGAGCAAAACACAAACTGCTGAAGGAACTCGGTGGGTCAGGCAGCATCTGAGGAGGGAATGGACTGACAATGATCATCTGAAAAAAAGATCCTGACCCAAAAGTAAAGAAGTTCTTCAGCAGATGTACAGGGCTCTGGTAAGACCACATCTGGAGTATTGTGTACAGGTTTGGTCTCCTAATTTGAGGAAGGACATCCTTGTGATAGAGGCAGTGCAGCGTAGGTTCACGAGATTGATCCCTGGGATGGCGGGACTGTCATATGAGGAAAGATTGAAAAGACTAGGCTTGTATACTGGAGTTTAGAAGGATGAGGGGAGGTCTTATAGAAACATATAAAATTATAAAAGGACTGGACAAGCTAGATGCAGGAAAAATGTTCCCAATGTTGGGCGAGTCCAGAACCAGGGGCCACAGTCTTAGAACAAAGGGGAGGCCATTTAAGACTGAGGTGATAACAAACGTTTCCACCCAGAGTTGTGAATTTGTGGAATTCCCTGCCACAGAGGGCAGTGGAGGCAAAATCGCAAGATGGATTTAAGAGAGAGTTAGAGCTCTAGGGGCTAGTGGAGTCAAGGGATATGGGGAGAAGGCAGGCACGGGTTATTGATTGGGGATGATCAGCCATGATCACAATGAATGATGGTGCTGGCTCGCAGGGCGAATGGCCTCCTCCTGCACCTATTTTCTATGTGTCCATGTTTCTTAAAATGTTGTCTGTTCATTCTCTTTACAGATGCTGCCTGGCCCATCGAGTTCCTCCAGCACTTTGTGTTTTGTTCAAGATGCCAGCATCTGCAGTTCCTCGTGTAGCCCTGAAACTAACTCTGTGAAGTGCCCCAAATCTACTTGAAATTCTAAGTACCTAAATTCTCAACTAAGTCTTTTCTCCCCCATCTCAAATATGCTTGAAACCTTAATAGCAAATTTTAATCTTAGTTGCGGTACTTAAATAAACGGTATGACCGTGGCAACAGTGGTGTTGGTGGACAGTGCCTACTGCTCTAACCCTAACCACAATAAAGACCAAGCCGTCAGATGTTGACAGTGTACGAAACAGATGGAATTGGCAGAAGCAGTGAGCGTAGTGAAGATAAACACAAGACCAGTCCAGCATTCTCTTCCCACTTACTCCAGCCTGGCACTAGTTTTATAAATATTAATGATCACAGTTCTATGCTTATCTAATTCAACTAACAGAATTAATGATGTTGATCATTTTTAAAAGATTTGTGTATTTTCAACAGGTTGAGATTGTTTTCAAAACCTTACCTTAGCTAATTTTATATAATCACATGATGCATTGATATACAGGTAATGAGCGGATTTCATTTTACACACATGTCTGTTTTGTCCATAAGTCGGAAAATACACAATAATCACTTGGTATGGTAACCGCACTGCAAGGAAAGCTCAAAATCACATTATTGGGGACTTTGGGCTTTGTTTTTTTTTGCACTGTATTGGTTTATTATTTATTGAACTGTTTTAAAGGTTTGTTTATTCGATTCTCCATGAGTACAGTGTCTACAAACCTTGTTGTGCTCCATCAAGTAACAATTTCATTGTTCCGCTTCAGTACAGATGACAATAAAACACTCTTGAGACTTGAGCTGAAAGACCAATTACTTAAAGTTGAGAGCGAGTGGAAACTATTTCTGCCATTCGTAGGAAAGAATGTTCCCGATGTTGGGGGAGTCTAGAACCAGGCGTCACGGTTTAAGAATAAGGGGTCGGCCATTTAGGACTGAGATGAGGAAAAGTTTCTTCACCCAGAGAGTTGTGAATCTGTGGGATTCTCTGCCACAGAAGGCAGTGGAGGCCAATTCACTGGAAGTTTTCAAGAGAGAGTTAGATTTAGCTCTTAGAGGAATCTAGGGATATTGGGAAAAAACAGGAAGGGGGTACCGATTTTAGATGATCAGCCATGATCATGTTGAATGGCGATGCTGGCTCAAAGGGCCAAATGGCCTACTTCTGCACCTATTTTTCTATGTTTCTAATATATGTATGTGTGTGAGACTTTTGAGATATTAATATTATGCGAGCTTGATGTAGGGGTGACACCAAGCCAGGTGTGTGTAACCTGTTGACGTCCTGTAATAACATTGCACTAAGTTCCCAGCTAGATTATTACACCTATTTACTTTACATGGCATAAAACTATGAATGATGATTTTGTTGATTATTGAGTCTTTAATTCTGTAGTAATGTTAAATCAACAACGTATTTCAAATGTTTTTTTATATGACTGTGCAATGGTTCGAGCCTGCTCCTGATCAGAACTGGCAAAAATGCAGTAGAAAATCCATCACTAATACTGACTCCAATGTTCTATCTCCACCGATCTTTAGTTTAGTTTAGAGATATAGTGTGGAAACAGGCCCTTCGGCCCACTGAGTCTGTGCCGACCAGCGATCCCTGCACATTAATACTATCGTACACACACTAGGGACAATTTACAAATACACCAAGCCAATTAAACTGCAAACCGGTTCATCTTGGGAGTGTGGGAGGAAACCGAAGATCTCGGAGAAAACCCACTTGGTCACGGGGAGAACGTATAGCTTGTTCTTATTCTTTAACTTCCCTCTTAGCATTCATGTTCCTTTGTTTATGTTGTTTCTCCCTAACTACACATATTTTCTATCAACCAGGTGACTTCATCAATCAGACTGAAGAAGGGTCCTGACCCAAAATGCCACCTGTCCATTCCCTCCACAGATGCTGCCTGACCCACTGAGTTCCTCCAGCACTTTGTGTTTTCCTCAAGATTCCAGCACCTGCAGTTCCTTGTGTCACCAGATGACTTCATATACAGTTTATTCACAAGGTAACACCAGTCCTATCCATCCCTCCCCACCCACTCTACAACTTAATACTAACTACTCTTTCAGTTTTCCCTGAACTGCCGTGCATGCCTCACATTTTCTGTCTTTATTCATATTTCTGTCTTGTTTTATGTTATATTTGTACACGGGTGTGGATGTCAATGAAAAGGCCAATATTCACTGCCCATGTTATAATTACCTTGTGGAAGTCCTGAACGTCCAGTGGTAGGGAAGTCTCAGAGTGTAGTCCACCTAGTTGTTGACGCAACGGTAGCACATGTTGAAGCTGTGTGGGTGCAGCACTTAGCTGGGAGTACCTGGAGGATGGGGCGTCAGTGCGCCGGGAGGTGAGGGGAGTGGAGGGCTAATGTGCTGATCTGTTTCCCACCAATGTTGGTGAGTGGAGTGTGCTCTGCTACACCCTCACAGACCAAGGCAATACTTTGGAGAGCCATAACGTGAGTCAAGGGCACACAAAAGGCTGGAGAAACTCAGCGGGTGCAGCAGCATCTAAGGAGCGAAGGAGATAGGCGACGTTTCGGGTTGAGACCCTTCTTCAGACTGCCTTCCTTTGATGTGCTCCTGTGGTGGTAGGGTGCATGCCTCTAGTCCAGATAAAATTCTGTTCAATGCCTGGATGTTGACAGAGGAGGATTTGGCAGTGGTGGTGCTGTTGAGTGTTGAGGGGATGCAGAATAAACTGTGTTGGGTGGAGATTTTAATTGCCTAATATAGAGAAATTAATATTATTGTGATGTAACAAATGTTAGTCAGCATCCTAACAGGGCCCGTCCCCTCCCCCGACATCAGTCTGAAGAAGGGTCTCGACCCAAAACGTCAACCATTCCTTCTCTCCATAGATGCTGCCTCACCCCCTGAGTTACTCCAGCATTTTGTGCCTACCTTCAATTTTATCCAGCATCTGCAGTTCTTTCTTACACAGTTTAGGATTATTGTCACATATACAGTGAAAAGCTTTGTTTTGCGTACTATCCAAACAAATTAGATATACCGCACGTAAATACAATCAGGCCAAACTCAAGTACAGCAGGTGGAGCAAAGAGGAAGATACAGTGCAGAATTCTCAGCATTGTAGTGCACCAGTTCCAGAGACAATGTCCAATGTCCGCAATGGGGTAGCGGTGAATCGGACAGTACCCTAGCTTATGGAAGCAGCGTTCAGAAGTCTGATGAAGGAGGTGAAGAAGCTGTTCCTGAGTCTGGTGGTGCGCACTTTCAAGCTTCTGTACCTTCTGCCCGACAGGAGTGGGAAGAACAAGGATGACGGGAGGGAAAGCTATGCTACGATTACTGCAAGGACAGGGGCATTTTGAGCAGATAGTAAAAATAAGCGGCTTCACAAGTGAAGAACAAAAGTAAATGGCAGTATAATGTACTCTTAGTCAGGGCACTTTCTTTCATTTGTAAATTTGGCATGGAAACAAAAGACTATTATTATGGCTACACTGATGGCAGAGGTACAGGACAAGTGGGCAGCCCATTAGAAATTCATGAAATGCTTGTAGCATCATGTGTGCTTAGTTTTGATTTTTTTTTCCAACTGCACTTTTTTTAATTCCATGAAAGAATCGAGGTTGTTTCCATGAAGTACTTCTCATTCTCAAAGGGCAAGAAATCATTTCATGGTCACAAATATCTTGTTACATTCAGTCCTTCAATAGCCCACACCAAGAAATATGCCTTGTTTTGCATACCTCGTGTTTGCTAACATTTGTTTAGTTTTAGTATTGGAGACAATAACTGCTCTAGAATATTACAAACATTCATGGCATGTTTAAAGAATATTTGTCATATATTCAGCGTAGCAGCGTAGCTTCACGAGGTTAATCACCGGGATGGCGGGACTGTCATATGAGGAAAGATTGGAAAGAGTAGGCTTGTATTCACTGGAATTTAGAAGGATGAGAGGGGATCTTATAGAAAAGTATAAAATTATAAAAGGACTGGATAAGCTAGATGTAGGAAAACATTTCCCAATGATAGGGGAGTCCAGAACCAGGGGCCACAGTCTTAGAATAAAGGGGAGGCCATTTAGGACTGAGGTGAGAAAAAACATTTTCACCCAGAGAGTTGTGATTTGTGGAATTCTCTGCCACAGAAGGCAGTAGAGGCCAATTCACTGGATGAATTTAAAAGAGAGTTAGATAGAGCTCCAGGGGCGAGAGGAATCAGGGGAGAAGGCAGGCACGGATCACTGATCGTGGATGATCAGCCATGATCGCAATGAATGGCGGTGCAGGCACGAAGGGCCAAATTTTCCATGTTTCCATGTTTCCATATGCACATGTTGTGCAAATATTTTCAACATCTTTGGAAGACAACTTGAGGGAAAAAGACTAATAAATGCAGAGCTTGTACATATTGGGTTAACAACATGGACAAAAATTTTATAGAGTTGGAAAGTCAGGACCGTGCCCAGCTTCTGGGACGGCCATTCAGAAGCTTGATAACAGAGGGGAAGAAGCTGAACTCTGTGAGTCAGTCACATGTGCTGTTCAATGAGATTCTCCTCAAGGATCAGTATTATACTTGGCCCAGAGAGAAACAGAACAGCAGGTAGAGCTACTGCCTCACAGCGCCAGAGATCTGGGTTCGATCCTGACCTTGGTTATGGCCTCTGTGGAGTTTACATGTTCTTTCTGTGACCGCATGGGTTTTCTCCGGATGCTCCAGTTTCCTCCCACATCCCAAAGACATGCAGGTTTGTAGGCTTAATTGATCTCTGTAAAATTGCCCCGAGTGTGTAGGAAGTGGATGAGAAAGTGGGATAACATTGAACTAATGTGATCAATGGTCGGCGTGGACTCGATGGGCCGAAGGGCCTGTATCTCCAGACTAAACTAAACCTTGGGATATGGCAGATGGTGCATCCACTAGCAGTGTCAACCTTACTTAGACACAAAATGCTGGAGTAACTCTGCGGGACAGGCAGCATCTTTGGAGAGAAGGAATGGGTGACATTTCGGGTCGAGACCCTTCTTCAGACTGGGCTTTACTTTAGGTTTGGCACTTGTTCTGCAATGGTTTGCACAATTTCTATCTATCTTTTTATGACCCACTGCTGTGCGATGTTCCTGGAATTCCTGTAACATTTCTCTGAGGATGCAAGGGGGAAAGAGCAGCAAGAGATGCCGGCAAGGAATCCGTGGACCTGGAGGGTTGCCAAAGGGGCCCAGGCAGGATGATGTATCTGTTGGTTTTGATGTAGAATTGAAGCTCCTGTGTAAAAGAGTACTGATACATCTCAAACTACTGCAGGAGATGATGATAATAGACAGATACAGATGTGGGAGAGAGGGTTCTGCATAGGCTCAAAGACAAATATGAAACTAGAGCAGGAGAGGTGAATTCAGGTCTGAGTAACGGAGCAAGGTTGTAGCAGTAGTTTTGATTCTTTTAAGTTTGAGGAAGACAGGTGATTAACAATGTGACATGCATGTAAGTCCAATGTAACAATGTGATGTCAGTCTGAAGAAGATTTTGCAGGAGGCAGAGACAGTGGGCTGGGGGAGAACTGGGAAAGGGAGGGGAAAGAAGGAGAAAGCAGGGACTACCTGAAATTGGAGAAGTCAATGTTCATACTGCTGGGATGTAAACTACCCAAGAGAAATATGAGGTGCTGCTCGTTCAATTTATGGTGGGCCTCACTCTGACCATGGAGGAGGCCCAGGACAGAAAGGTGGGATTCAGAATGGGAGGGGGAGTTGAAGTGCTGAGCTACCGGGGGATCAGGTTGGTTATTGCAAACCTAGTGAAGATCTTGGGTGAAGCGATCGCCAAGCCTACGCTTCTTGACCCGAAACGTCACCTATTTCCTTCGCTCCATACATTCTCCAGCATTTTTGTCTACCTTCAGTCTCTTCCTTTTCTCCAGAGACGCTGCCTCACCGGCTGAGTTACTCCAGCATTTTGTGTCTACCATCAATTTAAACCAGCATCTGCAGTTCTTTCTTACACACACTGCGAGACGCCTATCCACTAATAACACTCTGTACATCATTTTACTGCATATACAGTGTGCTGGCAGCAGCAGAATGTCCCTTCCATGTTGACATTCCAAGGAGACATAACGCATGGTAAGTATACTTCTTTGTAAGTGTATTCCGTGTAAATGTACCCCAGTGTTATATGTGAGGTTACATAGAAACATAGAAAATAGGTGCAGGAGTAGGCCATTCGGCCCTTCGAGCCTGCACCGCCATTCAATATGATCATGGCTGATCATCCAACTCAGTATCCCGTACCTGCCTTCTCTCCATACCCCCTGATCCCTTTAGCCACAAGGGCCACATCTAACTCCCTCTTAAATATAGCCAATTAACTGGCCTTAACTACCTTCTGTGGCAGAGAATTCCAGAGATTCACCACTCTCTGTGTGAAAAATGTTTTTCTCATCTTGGTCCTAAAATATTTCCCCCTTATCCTTAAACTGTGACCACTTGTCCTGGACTTCCCCAACATCGGGAACAATCTTCTTGCATCTAGGCTGTCCAACCCCTTAAGAATTTTGTAAGTTTCTATAAGATCCCCCCTCAATCTTCTAAATTCTAGTGAGTACAAGCCGAGTCTATCCAGTCTTTCTTCATATGAAAGTCCTGACATCCCAAGAATCAGTCTGGTGAACCTTCTCTGTACTCCCTCTATGGCAAGACTGTCTTTCCTCAGATTTGGAGACCAAAACTGTACGCAATCCTCCAGGTGTGGTCTCACCAAGACCCTGTTTCACGGCAGTAGAACCTCCCTGCTCCTATACTCAAATCCTTTTGCTATGAATGCTAACATACCATTCGCTTTCTTCACAGCCTGCTGCACCTGCATGCCTACTTTCAATGACTGGTGTACCATGACACCCAGGTCTCGTTGCATCTCCCCTTTTCCTAATCGACCACCATTCAGATAATAGTTTACCCTCCTGTTTTTGCCATCAAAGTGGATAACCTCACATTTATCCACATTATACTGCATCTGCCATGCATTTGCCCACTCACCCAGCCTATCCAAGTCACCTTGCAGCCTCCTAGCATCCTCCTCACAGCTAACACTGCCCCCCAGCTTCGTGTCATCCGCAAACTTGGAGATGTTGCATTGAATTCCCTCATCCAAATTATTAATATATATTGTAAATAGCTAAGTCCAGATATAACACATCCACTGGTTCTTGCTTATCCACTCTTCTGGTTACATAGTCTCGTAAATCCATGCTCACCTTTGGAGAGAGGAGTTAATTTTACCATCTACTCATGAAGTGCATTAACTTGGGAATTTTAATCAAACAAAAAATGGAAACATCAATAGACAATAGACAAGAGACAATAGACAATTGGTGCAGGAGTAGGCCATTTGGCCCTTCGAGCCAGCACCGCCATTCAATGTGATCATGGCTGATCATCCCCAATCAGTACCCAGTTCCTGCCTTCTCCCCATATCCCCTGACTCTGCTATATTTATGAGCCCTCTCTAGCTCTCTCTTGAAAGCATCCAGAGAACTGGCCTCCACTGCCCTCTGAGGCAGAGAATGCCACAGAATCACCACTCTCTGTGAGAAAAAGTGTTTCCTCGTCTCCGTTCTAAATGGCTTACATGGTTCTCAAAGATGTAACATAAAGTTCAATATTTCAGAAGAAATAAACTGCAAATAGCCAATCATCTTTCAGTAAGTGTCAGTTTTGTTTTCCAAGCAACAAGGGAACCAACACTTGTTGCTTTGTGCTGTCTTGCTGATTCTTTGCGGCATGTCTATATTGCATAACATGGATCTGCCATTCACTGCTCCCAAAATATCTGTGGCACTGGTTACTTACAGAGTGAATCCAGTTTCAGTGATGTTACAATTCCACTGGATCATCCAGGAATTGGTCAGCACGGTGGCGCAGCGGTAGAGTTGCTGCCTTACAGCGAAAGCAGCGCCGGAGACCCGGGCTCCATCCTGACTACGGGTGCTGTCTGTACGGAGTTTGTACGTCAGTGCCATCGTCCTGGTGCCATCGCAACAACCTGGAGCTCATTGCTCTGAAGACTGTGGAATTGATTATAGACTTTAGGAGAGCTCCCCCTCCCCTCACCCCACTCACCATCAACAACACTACAGTCACATCTGTGGAGTCTTTTAAGTTCCTGGGAACCGTCAATCTCCAAGGACCTTAAGCGGGGGACTCCACAGTCAGAAAGGCACAACAGAGGATGTACTTCCTGCGGCATATGAGGAAGCACAATCTGCCACAGGCAATGATGGTCTAATTTTACACGGCCATCGTAGAGTCTGTCCTCACCTTCTCCATCATGGTCTGGTTTGGCTCAGCCACCAAGCACGACTCCTGGAGGCTGCAGCGAATCGTCCGATCAGCTGAGAAGGTTATTGGCTGCAACCTTCCCTCTATTGACGAACTGTACACTGCAAGGGCCAGGAAGTGAGCGGGCAAGACCATCTCTAACCCCTCTCACCTGAGTTGGATTCATGGGAGGGGGGTCTTGGAGGGAAGGATACTCCTCAAACTTCAGAACATTTTGGACAATACAGCTCACCCCCTCATTGACACACTGGTCAACCTGAGAAGCACCTTCAGCAAGATGCAGCACAGAACGCCACAGGAGATCCTTCTTCCCTTTGGCTGTCAAACTGTACAACTCCTCCCCCTTCTGTCGTGGAGGGAGGGGGAGACTGACCCTCACCAATCTTTGCACATCCCCAATCCTGGACTTTCCACTCGTCACTTTATCTTCATGTTTCATGTATCTTGTAGTGTTTTATGACTGTTGGCAGACCAATTTCCCTCCTGAGATAAACAAAGTTCTTCCGTATTATATCATAATAGGATTTTAATGTTAAATTATATAATGGAGGAACCTTTCATAACCTGATTTGGTGCATTGGCCCGTTGCAAAGTAGCATGAGGAGTGGAGAAAGATGAGAGGAAGACAGTTTGATCACATTTAGCCAAAGATCGAGTCAGAGAGAGGGCTGGTGGTGGGGGACAGGCGGGAAATGTTGGTGAGTAGCCCATTCCAGACTGCAGGAGTACGACTGAAGAATGCTCTGAAGCTCGGTGCAGCCAACACCAAGGCTCTGTGGGAGGAAGACTGCAGTCTAGGGTTCTTCTACTGCTGGACATTAAAGGACAGGGTCATAGTCATAGAGTGATACTGTGTGGAACCCACACCGGATATGTTGGCCCACACCGGCCAATATGTCCCAGCTACATTAGTCCCACCTGCCCACGCTTGGTCCATATCCCTACAAACCTCTCCTATCCATGTACTTGTCTAACTGTTTCTTAAATGTTGAGATAGTCCCAGCCTCAACGACCTCCTCTGACAGTATGTTCCATACACCCACCACCCTTTGTATGAAAAAGTTTCCCCTCAGATTCCTATTAAATCTTTTCCTCTTCACCTTAAACCTTTGTCCTCTGGTCCTCTATTCACCTACTCTGGGCAAGAGACTGTGCATCTACCCGATCTATTTCTCTCATGATTTTATACACCACAATAAGATCCTGCGGGAACATCCCTTAAACAAGGGAAGGGATAGCACCCAGGGGGACCAAAA
Organism: Okamejei kenojei; assembly: GCA_035221665.1. Taxonomy (NCBI): domain Eukaryota; kingdom Metazoa; phylum Chordata; class Chondrichthyes; order Rajiformes; family Rajidae; genus Okamejei; species Okamejei kenojei. The sequence goes on along the minus strand of CM069149.1, from coordinate 48,754,692 downwards.
CATCACCTATCCATGTTCTCCAGAGATGCTGCCTGAGCCGCTGAGTCACTTCAGCACTGAGTGTCTTGTTTTGTGTAAGGTTAGGTGCTAACATTGCTGAGTAAGACAGAACATTGAACAGTGCAGCACAAGAACAGGCCCTTCGGCCCACAATGTCTGTGCTGAACATGATGCCAAGACCATTTCTTATCTGAAGAAGGATTTCGACCCGAAACAGCATCCATTCTTTCTCTCCAGAGATGCTGCCTGTCCGCTGAATTAATCCAGCATTTTGTGTCTATCTTCCATTTCTTATCTACCTGCATTAACATATCCCAACATTCCCTGCTTACCCAAAAGTCACTTAAACACCACTATTGTAAATGCCTCCACCACCACCCCACTCTTGGAGGCTATACATACATTCAATAATGTTTACACAAATCACAATTTGACTGCACACCCTTGGCTCTCATGTGGCCTCCTGGTGCGAAATCCCTTCCCTTAATTTGAGGGGCGTCTCCATCACACCCTGCCCCCCCATGTCCAGCAGCGGAAGGACCCCAGACTGTGGTCCTCCCCCACCGAGCCTTGGCGTTGGCTGCACTGAGCTTCAGTTCGTGCTTCAGCCATACACCTGCAGTCGAGTCGGCCAGTCGGCAACATTCTCTGATGGACATCTCGCTCTGCTGGGTGGTGAACAATGTTCGGGTAGACAAAAGAGTGCCTTTCACCGAGTTGATGACCTTTCAACAGCACTCGATGTCAGTCCCTGAATGCGTCCCTGGGAACAGTCCGTAAATCACAGAGTCCTCTGTGACGGAGCTGTTCGGAATAAACCGTGACAGGGACCCTTGCAAACCTCTCCAGACTCTCTTTGCGAATCCACACTCTGCAAAGAATTGGGCAACCGTCTCCTCTCCATAGCAGCCGGCCCCAGGGCAGCTCCAGCTTCTTCCCCACCTTGGCTATCCACTTCAGCCAATTCCTGTTGCACACCTCAGCCCTACCGAATCAGGTCCCTAGCATCTTCAAGAAGTCATGCTTGATGGTGAAGGGGACGGAAGATAGGTTGAGCCAGTTACCAATGAGCATGGCCTCGCTCTTCCTGCGGCTCACCCTGGCTCCCGTGGCCGACTCAAACTGATCAATCTGCCGACCGACGCTGGATCCAAGCAGAAAATTAGATTAGATTTGATTAGAATGCTTTATCGTCATTGCATGTGTCACATGCAACAAGATTACTGTGTCTCTCCATTTAAAAGAACTTCAAACATTTACATACTCATACTTTTTACACTCCCTCCCTCCCCAAACCCACCCATGGATTCACATTTACATAAATTAACACTGTCTCCCACCCCCCTCCTCCATCCCCATAACCCGCTCCCGAAACAGAGTTCAGTTCCAAGATTGCTGATGGGTAAAAGCTGTTCTTGAGTCTGGCAGTGCGTGACTTTAACGACCTGTACCTTTTTCCTGAGGGCAGCAGTGAGAAAAGGTGGTGACAAGGATGTGTAATGTCTTTCACGATATTACAGGTCCTGCTGCGGCATCTGGAGTGGTAAATGTCCTCCAAGGGGGCAGGGGGAGTCCAATGATACCCTGGGCAGTTTTTATCACCCTCTGGAGAGCTGCTCCGTCAGCTGCTGAACAGTTCCCAAACCATGCAGTTATGCAGTAAGTCAGTATGTTTTCTACTGAACAGCGGTAGAAACACTCCAGCAGTTTAGCAGACAGATGGGCCTTCCTCAGTGTTCTGAGGAAGTAAAGTCTTTGTTGCGCCTTTTTTACAACTACAGCAGAGTTCACGGACCATTTAAGATCCTCACTGATTTTGATCCCCAGAAATGTAAAACTAGGCACCCTCTCCACCTCCTTGCCCCCTATCTCCTGTGGCCTGAGCTCCGCTCTGTCACCTGAAATCAGTGATGATCTCCTTTGTCTTTTTAGTGTTCAGAGAGAGATTGTTGTGAGCACACCACTCAGAAGGTCTGTGCACCTCCTCTCTATAGGCGACCTCGTTCCCATTTGAGATGAGCCCCACCACAGTTGTATCGTCCGCAAACTTTGTGATCCTATTTGGAGGGTGATGGGGCAAGCAGTCATGTGTGTATAGGGCATAGAGGAGCGGACTGATGGTGACATCGTCCATGTACAGGGAGGTTTTGACCTTAGTGCCCCCAATGCCTGGCAATGTCACTCCTCTTATGCTCACGTACTTCCTGATGGACTCGGCACAAGGTTCAATACAACAGACAAACAAGACGGGAGAGAGGGCAACCCTGCCTGACTCCAGACCTGATGGGGAAGCTGTCTGACTCCCACCCATTGATTTGGACTGCACTCCGTGGCAGGCTCCAGTGGCGGTGACGGCCCGACTCGGGGCTGAGGCTGTGTCCCGGCAGTGACGGCCCGACTCGGGGCTGAGGCTGTGTCCCGGCGGTGACGGCCCGACTCGGGGCTGAGGAGGTGTCCCGGCAGTGACGGCCCGACTCGGGGCTGAGGAGGTGTCCCGGCGGAGCAGCCCGACTCGGGGCTGAGGCTGTGTCCCGGCGGAGCAGCCCGACTCGGGGCTGAGTCTGTGTCCCGGCGGTGACGGCCCGACTCGGGGCTGAGGAGGTGTCCCGGCGGTGACGGCCCGACTCGGGGCTGAGGAGGTGTCCCGGCGGTGACGGCCCGACTCGGGGCTGAGGAGGTGTCCCGGCGGAGCAGCCCGACTCGGGGCTGAGGAGGTGTCCCGGCGGTGACGACCCGACTCGGGGCTGAGGAGGTGTCCCGGCGGTGACGACCCGACTCGGGGCTGAGGAGGTGTCCCGGCGGTGACGGCCCGACTCGGGGCTGAGGCTGTGTCCCGGCGGAGCAGCCCGACTCGGGGCTGAGGCTGTGTCCCGGCGGAGCAGCCCGACTCGGGGCTGAGTCTGTGTCCCGGCGGAGCAGCCCGACTCGGGGCTGAGGCTGTGTCCCGGCGGTGACGGCCCGACTCGGGGCTGAGGAGGTGTCCCGGCGGAGCAGCCCGACTCGGGGCTGAGGAGGTGTCCCGGCGGAGCAGCCCGACTCGGGGCTGAGGAGGTGTCCCGGCGGAGCAGCCTGACTCGGGGCTGAGGAGGTGTCCCGGCGGAGCAGCCTGACTCGGGGCTGAGGAGGTGTCCCGGCGGTGACGGCCCGACCTCGGAGGTTCGGCCGCGGGCCCAGCAGACAACATCGTCAGGAGCTCGCAGGTCACAGGTTGGTGACCTGTTTTCCCGGAGCTCCCGCGGCAACAGCTTCATCCGCTGGAATGGAGGGCAGCGGCTTCGGCAGCTTCGACCGCCCTGGGCCGCGGAGTTTGAACCGGCCCGTTCGCGGAGCTCGGATTCAGCCGCGGGACTTACTTACCAACACCCGGCGGGGTCACAACATCGGAGGCCTGGATCGCCTCAGCGCAGAGGGAGAGCAAGGAGGGAAGACATAAAGACTTAAGACTTTTGCCTTCCACCGCAGTGAGGAGGTGCCTGGTGAACTCACTGTGGGGGATGTTAATTTGTGTTTATTGTGTTTTGGTAATTTATTAAATGTATGACTGCCAGGAACGAAATTTCGTTCAGACCGAAAGGTCTGAATGACAATAAAGGATACTTTATTTTACTTTACTTTACCTTACTTTACTACAGATATCGATGTAGAGCAGTTGGATCCAATTCCTCCCTCAAACCCCTTTTGGAGAGCACGTCCCTCATGTACATGTGCGATATCCTGTCGAAGGCCTTCTCCTGGTCCAAGCTGACCACGCAGACATCCACGTGTCTGTCCTGCATGTAGGCGATGGTATCCCTCAGCAGCATCAGGATGCCTGAGATTTACCTGCCAGGTACAGCACAGGTTTGGTTCAGGTGGATCACTTGTCCTAAAGCAGACCACCAACCCCAGCATTGAGTTCAGGGCACACAGGACACCTCATTGAAACTTAAGAATAATGAAAGTGGATGTGGAGAGGATGTTTCTGCTGGTGGGAGGGTCTAGGACCAAAGGTCATAGCCTCAGAATTAAAGAGCGCTCTTTTAGAAAGGAGGAACTTCTTTAGTCAGAGGGTGGATCTGTGGAACTCATTGCCACAGAGTCAGTCAGTGGATATTATTTAAGGCAGAGATAGACAAATTCTTGATTAGAACAAGGGTTATGGGGAGAAGGCAGGCGAATGGGATTCTGTGGCAGAGATCAGCCACGATTGGACGGCGGAGCGGGACTCGATGGGCCGAATGGCCTAATTCTACTCCTATAACTTGTGAGCACTCACCACCAATCTCCGTGTGACAATAACTTGCCCCCCACACATCTCCTTTAAACGTTGCGCCTCTCACCTTGATTTTGTTTTCCATTCTGGGAGAAAGGTTCTATGCCTCTAATTTGATATGTGATTGTGCGACTGGTGATGGGCTAGACGCTGGGAGTGCGTGAGGAGTTTGTGCACGGCGTTTTGTTTTGTGTGGGTGCATTTTTTATTGTGGATAAAGCGAGTGAAGGGACGGCCTCTCCCCTGTGGAAAGGCGGCCGGCCGGCAGGCAGAGAGATTGGCTCACAATGACGCCATCCTTTTATTTTTAAACCAATGACCTCATTCACTGCCTCAAGTTTTTTTTTACTTTTTGAGAGAACAGAAAACAAAAACCTTCCTCCAGTGGATGTTATTTTTTTATTTGCCCCCCCCCCCTTAAAGAAAGCCCCCCCCCCCCCCACCGAGATACACACGGTGAGGTTGTGCGGCGAGGACGCGGGCTCCGGCCAGCGGGACAAGCAGGTCAGTCGGTCGGTCACTCGCAACACGGGCTCAGTGCGGGAGAGTTGTCCGAGGGGGAGAGAGGGAGGGGGGGGAGAGAGGGAGAGGGACAAGGAGAGGGAGACATAGAGAGATAGAGAGAGACAAGGAGGGGGAGAGGGAGAGCGAGCTCGGCGGCCCCTCACGTGTTGGAGGTGGCGAGGAGAAGGTTGGACGCAGCTTACTTATTATTCTTGCGGTGAAACGATTGCATTTTGATTTTTAATTGTGAAACGTAATTTTAAAAAACCCCACCACAGAATGAGCCGACTAAATGTGGGTTAGGGTGAGGGTACAAGGTCCCGCCGCCTTCTGCGGCGCTCGGTCTGTGCGTGCCTCGTCTCCTTGTGAAGGGCAGTGTATGTAGACAGCAACACAAACACTAAGTTTACATTGCCGCGAAAGAGGAGTTTTGTACACTTTCCATTTGTTAAAATAATGGCTCCATTAACTTCTAATTGGATCGATAAACTTGTACAGAAGACAGACTCCACCTTGTATGTGTCTCGTTGTGAAGCACTCGTGTACAGACAGCAACCAAAACTTCTTCACCACGTTTATATCGACATTCTAATATTAAAACGGTATTCTCCCCCCCCCCCCCACCTCAGGAAGAGATTTTTTAAAATTAACTTTCCATTTGTTAAAATAATGAACTGCATCAAATTCTAATTGGATCAATAACAAATTGTAGAAGAGAAATAAAGTGGAGCTTGTGTCTTTGAGCTCTTCATGTTGTATCACTCAACTAGTAAGGCATCTTACTGGAAAAGGAAGGTGGGTTTAAAATATACATATAAACTAGATTAAATAGGTTTATATAGTGTGATAGTCGTCTAACCACTTCAGTAGGTCATGAACACTCTTCAAATTTGGGAAGAATATGCATTTGATTATTACCATTATAAAGATTTTAAAACATTGATGATGGAAGTGTATAGGAAGGAATTATAGACAAAATGCTGGAGTAACTCAGTGGGACAGGCAGCATCTCTGGAGAGAAGGAACGGGTGACGTTTCAGCATTTTGTGTCTCTTCGGTGTAAAACAACACCTGCAGTTTCTACACAAAAGGAATTGTATATCGTTAAGTATAACGTCTATTGAGACCTTTGCTGGAGGCTAGGGAACATATATTGCTCACCTGAAACAATATACAAGGTGACCAAAACAAAAGTAACTTGCTTCAGAATATAAAAGATTTAAACACTGGTTAGCTGTTATTTTGCAACAGCAACGTGCCTTTCTTTGTTGATTTAAGTGTAGAAAAATGTCTCCAGGTACGTCAGAGAGGTGATAGAAAGAAAAAAAGAAAGAAAGAATGTTAAATGAAATAATGAGAAAGTAGAAGATGAGTTATAGAGAATGAATGGAGGAATGCTCAGATGTTGAGAGTGAATGGCTGAGATTGGGACTTGGGTCAGAGGAGCTGACTAAAGGGCCTGTCCCACTTAGTGTATTTTTTAGGTGACTAGGCTGTGGCCACATGGTCGCCGGGGTGTCACCTGTACGGTCGAGAGTCTCCTCAGTCGCCCAAAGGGTCGTAGCATCTTTCTGGTCACCGCTGGATTTTCAACATGTTGAACATTTTTCGGCGACAGTGGCGACCATGGGTTTGACGCCAGTGGACGCAGCTTGACGTACGTGCTGCCGTGGGTTGTCGCCAGGTGACATGGGCTGGTGCTGGTGCTGACCGGTGAAGTCCATTGTCGTATTCACCGGCAGTCGCCTAAAAAAATCACCTAAGTGGGACAGGCCGTAAGGAGAGATGATGGAGCACTAGAGATGTGAGTTAAATGGGAAATAGGAATTTTGAGGAACTTGTACTAAATTTGAGGTTCATTCTACTCATGATGATCTGAAATGTACAAGTTGTCAAAATGTATGTTAGAAATAAGTCTACATATAATATTTTTTAAATCCTGAGGACTCGGTGAGTTTGAATGAGTGAAGATGTTATATATTGAATGGACAATCTCGTTTCACTAAAGGTAGTGATCTCAAGCTGTTTAAAAGTGGCATCTTAATGTTGGCAGAGAGAAAATAGCATTACATATTCCCGGGCAATTCGCCAAGAAGTTTCCACCTGCAGCAAATTAATGATTATTAAACATCATAAGTGATTAAAGTAGAATTAGGCCATTTGGCCCATCAAGTCTACTCCACCATTCAATCATGGCTGATCTATCTCTTCCTCCTAACCCCATTCTCCTGCCTTCTCCCCATAACCCCTGACACCCGTACATCACAGGACCACGCCCTTCAACCCACAGTGTCCGTGCTGACCAGATAGCGGAGTCAGGGGATATGGGGAGAAGGCAGGAACGGGGTACTGATTGGGGATGGTCAGCCATGATCACACTAAATGGCGGTGCTGGCTCGAAGGGCCGAATGGCCGATTCCTGCACCTATTGTTTATTGACCAGGATGCCAAGTTAAACTGATCTCTGCCTCCCTATAATCCATATCCCTGCTTATCCTAGTGTCTATTTAAACAACTCTTATCATATCAGCCTCCTCCAGCACCCTTGGCAGGGCATTCCAGGCACCCACCACACTCTGTGTGTAATTAAAAAAAATATATGTTCCACCCATCCCCTATCAACTTTATCTCCCTCGCCTGCTGAGTGTAAAATTACTTTAATTGGAAACTGGATACCTATTTTCCACATGAAAAGCTTGCACAGCTAGCAATTTAATAATGACTACCTGATCCATTTTAGTGATGTGAAGGATTTATATAGTCAAAAAGTCTTACAGCGTGGAAATAGGCCCTTCGGCCCAACTTGCCCACACCAGCCAACATGCCCCATCTACACTAGTCCTACCTACCTGTGTTTGACCCTCTAAACCTGTCCAATCCATCTACCTGTCTAAATGTTTCTTAAACGTTGCGATAGTCCCTGCCTCAACTACCTCCTCTGGCAGCTTGTTCCATACACTTACCACCCTTTACATGGAAAAGTTACCCTTCAGATTCTTATTAAATCTTTCCCCCCCCCCCCTACACTATATTGATTAGTACACTGAGGCTGACTTCCTTGTTGTAATTCAAAGCTGTGTAAATGGTCCTGGATACTAACTGTGCAGGTATGTTTAAGAAAGAACTGCAGATGCTGGAAAATCGAAGGTAGACAAAAATGCTGTAGAAACTCAGCGGGTGAGGCAGCATCTATGGAGCGTAGGAATAGGTGACGTCGCCTATTTCCTTCGCTCCATAGATGCTGCCTCGCCCGCTGAGTTTCTACAGCATTTTTGTCTACCTGTGCAGGTAAATTGGTTCTCAGTTTCACTGCATGTCCAAAAGCTGGCCACTCCCAACAATGCAGCCTTCCTCAGCTGTACACAGTTACAGCAGCCTGATTGAGAATTGGCACTAACAAGGGCAATAACCCATACTGCAAATATAAAGAAAACAAAATCTAATCAGCTGTAAATACGGAGTCTGATTGTGCTTTTTAAAAACAAACAAAGGTAAGCTTTGCAGATGAAAGTACAAGTGAAGCAAACATCTGATTTTTACTGCAGAGGGTTAATGCAACTCGCCGTATGTATAATGCACGCCACAGAAATGAAAAACATTTTTGTTGTCCATAACGCCTCAACATCAGGAGAATATCTCAAATCTTAAAATGGTTTTGTTATTCTAAATTCAATCTGAGTCGTACAGCATGGAAATAGGCCCTTTGACCCAACCTGCCCTTGCCCAACAAGATGCCCCATCTATGCCGGTCCCACCTACCTGCATTTGGCCCATATCCTTCTAAACCTTTTCTATCCATGTACCTGTCCCAAAAGTCTTTTCAATGTTGTGATAGTACTGCCCCAATTACTGCCTCGAGCAGCTCATTCCATACACCCACCACCCTTTGTGTGAAAATGTTGTCTCTATATTTCCTATTCAATCTTTCCCCTCTCACCTTAATTCTGCCACAATTGTCCAGTGCCCTGGAATATATGTTTTAATTATTATCATTGAAACATTAGCGACGCAGTGTGCTGGTTTCTGACGGGCCCTGGAATAGAAGTCAGGATTATTATAGTAGATAATTTCAGGAAGAAATGAAATGTTGCAATTGCACAGTGCCTGCTTACCTAAGCTATTGAAATACATTAGGCAACGATATTCGAGTCATAGTCGACGAGCCATGCAGTGTGAAAACGGCCCTTTGGCCCAACTTGCCCACACCGGCCAACGTGTCCCAGCCACACTAATCCCACCTGCCTGCATTTGGTCCATATCCCTCCAAACCTGTCCTATCTATGTACCTATCTAACTGCTTCTTAAATGTTGGGATAGTCCCAACCTCAACTACCTCATCTGGCAGCTCGTTCCATACACCCACCACCTTTTGTGAGGAAAAAGTGACTCCTCCGATTTCTATTAAATCTTCTCCCCTTCAGCTTAAAACTATGTCCTCTGGTCCTCGATTCACCTACATTGGGCAAGAAACACTGTGCATCTACACGATCTATTCCTGTCATGATCTTATACACCTCTATAAGATCACCCCTCATCCTCCTGCGCTCCAAGGAATCGAGACCCAGCCTACTCAACCTCCCCCTATAGCTCACACCCTCTAGTCCTGGCAACATCCTTGTAAATCTTCTCTGTACCCTTTCCAGCTTTACAACATCTTTCCTATAAAACGGTGGCCAGAACGGAACATAATACTCTAAATGTGACCTCACCAACATCTTGTACAACTGCAACATGACCTCCCAACCTCTATACTCAATACTCTGGTTGATGAAGGCCAATGTGCCAAAAGCCTTTTTGACCACCCTATCTACCTGTGACTCCACCTTCAGGGAACCATGCACCTGCACTCCTAGATCCCTCTGCTCCACAACACTCCCCAGAACACTACCATTCACGGTGTAGGACCTGCCCTTGTTAGACATCCCAAATTATGATGGTGTTTTCTCTACAGCAATTGTTAAGCAATAATACATTGCTTCATTTAAATGTAACATTCTCTATAAAGGAAACTGATACCTATATTGTGATTTTTGTGGTGAAATGATACAATGGATGAATCTTCCATAAACATACAACTGTGTTTGATCTGTTCTGAGATGTTGCTGTTGAGGTTGTGACTTCATGTGCTGGCTGTTCTAGGCCATCTGCTCTAGACACAGTTTAACTACAGCACTAAAGTTAACGTAAGCAATAAAACAGTGATAATATACCATGATTTTAGAGTGTAAATATTCACTTGATTCACCCGATAAGCAGTTTAGGCTTAGTGCACCAGATTCATGTATTAACCTGAAAGTGAAATAAATTTGCATTGACGAAAAATCTTTTTAATCAAATTAAATTTTCAGTGTGGCATCTACTTTGGAGCTGTTTAAAGTATGTTATGGGCTGTGTGTTTTAGATACTATTAAAGGCAACCTTAAATGATTTATGATGTCTGTCGCTGATGTTATATCTTCCATCTCTCTCTCTCTCTCTCTCTCTCTCTCTGATGCTCAGCAAAGGATTAAGTTGTTTGTGGTTTATTTAATGTTTTGGAAGGTTTGATGGAGATGTTTGGACAGCAATCATTGGGTAAATTGATCTTCAAGGTAATCATGTGAGCTACCTTTGGAGGGATTGTGGTGAGCTACATTTTAAACCGGGAGGACATTGGTTCTTTAAATAAACCAGCTTCCAGAACACAAGGACTCAGCGGGTCGGGCAGCATCCGGAGAGAGAATGGACAGATGACATTTTGGGTCAGGACCCTTCTTTAGATTCATCCGACATTTCTCCAGCACTTGGTGTTTTGCTCTTGTGACGGAACCGACTTCATGCAAAGAAATACTACATAAAATATCATCTTTTTCCTCAGTATAGGAGTAAAGAGGTTCTTCTGCAGTTGTATAGGGCTCTGGTAAGACCACATCTGGAGTATTGTGTCCAGTTTTGGTCTCCTAATTTGAGGAAGGACATCCTTGTGATTGAGGCAGTGCAGCGTAGGTTCACAAGATTGATCCCTGGGTTGGCGGGACTGTCATATGAGGAAAGATTGAAAAGACTAGGCTAATATTCACTGGAGTTTAGAAGGATAAGGGGGATCTTATAGAAACATATAAAATTGTAAAAGGACTGGACAAGCTAGATGCAAGAAAAATGTTCCCAATGTTGGGAGAGTCCAGAACCAGGGGCCACAGTCTTAGAATAAAGGGGAGGCCATTTAAGACTGAGGTGAGAAAAAACGTTTTCACCCAGAGAGTTGTGAATTTGTGGAATTCCCTGCCACAGAGGGCAGTGGAGCCCAAGTCACTGGATGGATTTAAAAGAAAGTTAGATAGAGCTCTAGGGGCTAGTGGAGTCAAGGGATATGGGGAGAAGGCAGGCACGGGTTATTGATTGGGGACGATCAGCCATGATCACAATGAATGGCGGTGCTGGCTCGAAGGGCCGAATCGCCTCCTCCTGCACCTATGTTTCTATGTTTCCTTTAACTTCCTCAGCTATAAAATGACATTGGACAAACGAGTATTAGCTACAAGGAGAGGTTGGACAAACTTGGATTGTTTTCTCTGGCATGTCGGAGGTGGAGGGGAGACCTGACAGACGGACATAAACAGATGAGAGGCATAGATAGGGGGTAGACGGTCAGAGGCTGGGCCACATTAGACTTCAGACCATCCTGCAGAATGGCCCAGACCCAAAACCTCGCCTGTCCATTTGCTCCACTGATGCTGGCTGACCCGCTGAGTACCTCCAGCACGTTGTATTTTGCTCGAGGCTCCAGCATCTGCAGTCGATTGTGTCTCTGTAAATAAGACGTAACGTTGGATTTAAAGCTTGGTTCAAGGTGTAACTGAACGGCAAAGCAGCACGTTGCTGCGTTTGGGCTGATGGGAACTGAGGAGCAAAAAGAACCATTTCAATTGTGCTGTCACTGGGTGTGAGGAGCTTGAATACCATTCAATCAATATGATATTGGACGTGCAAGACTTGCTGCTTTTTAGAGTAACTCAGCGGGGCCGGCAGCATCTCTGGGGAGAAGGAATGGCTGGCGTTTCGGGTCAAGACCCTTCTTCACTAGCCTCTGCAGTTCCTTCCTACACATTTGCATTTGTAAACTGCCTATAACTGTGAAATGCACCTGGAATTTTCATACGAGCATATTCAAATTAACTTTGGCACAGATCCAAATGATTTTTTTAAAAAAAGCAAATGGTTGACATTATAAGAGGCCTGTTAACTGTTAAGATTCACACGAGACTTTATGGAATTTTACAAGGTCATTTTTATTTTCAAAGTTTCCTACTGCGATACCCCACGTTCCTCATTGTGCAGTAATATTTTGATCATTTAAAAAACAATAATCAAACCACATTAATGCATCCTTCATGCTTCAGAATGCATTAGTGTGAAAGGTACTTCAAAGGTTTTCAACGGTCTTCTATTGTCACGTGTACCAATTAAGGAACAGTGATATGCAAATTACCATACAGCCATACGAGGAAAAAAAGCAACAAGACACAACTACATAAAAGTTAACATAAACATCCACCACAAGCGGATTCCCCACGTTCCTCACTGTGATGGAAGGGAATAAAGTCAAATCTTCTTCCTCTTTATTCTCCCATGGTCGGGGCAGTCGAACCATCTGTCGGGGCGATCAAAGCTCCCGCAGCCGTGCGAGCGAAACGCCCGCGTCCGTGCGATCAAAGCTCCCGCGTCCGTGCGAGCGAAACGCCCGCGTCAGGGCGGTCAAACCTCCCACGGCTTGGAGTTCCCGATGTCGAACTCTGACCAGAGACTGCGGGCTCCGTGACGTTAAGTCCGCAAGCACGCATGGTTGGAGCTCTGAGGTCAATCCCTGGCAAAGGGATCACGGGCTCCGTGATGGTCAGTCCGCAGGCGATCGCGGTGGAGCTCTCAAAATCGATCCCAGCAAAGGCCGCCAACTCCTCGATGTTAGGCCGCAGTGCGGACAGAGATACGATACGGATCCGTAAAAATCGCATCTCCGTCTAGGTAAGAGATTAGAAAAAGTCTCTCCCAACCCCCCCCCCCCCCCCCCCCACTCACCACGTAAAACAAGCTAAAGACCACTAAAAATTTCACGCATTCAATTAAAACAAAAAGGAAAGGACAGGCAGACTGTTGGCGATGATCCCCTCAATTCCATTTCTCAGTAATGCCGAATGTTGAGGGAGACCTGATAAAAGTTTATACAATGATGAGAGGTGTAGATAGGGTAGACAGTCACAACCTTTTCCCAAGGATGGAAATGTCTAACATCAGAGGCCATAGGTTTAAGGTGAGAGGGGTCATGTATAAAAGGGATGCGCAGGCCGGGTTATTTACACAGCGGGTGGAGGGTGCCTGGAACGCGCTGCCTGGGGTGGTGGTGGGGGTAGATACGATAGTGGCGTTGATGTGCTGTTTGGATGGGTACATGGATATGCAGGCTATGGAGTACGTGCAGGCAGATAAGAGTTGGTCTCGCCATCATGTTTGGCACAGCCGTTGTGAGGCGAAGGGCCTGTTCCTCTGCTCTAAGCTCGATGTATAAACACAGCGCTGAGTGTGGTCTATTTTCAAGAAAGAAGAAAATATTTGCTTATGAGCCAGTGGGTTTACTCATTCATAGAAATAAGCTTATTGCAATGTATTTGGTGTCTTTGTGTACAAGAGGAATGCTTTTGGCAGCTTCACCACGCGTGCTACATTGTCTGATGCATAACTGAGGCTTGAACTGTTTCCAGTCCAAGCAGCTCAAAGTATATGTTTTGACCATTAAGCCAATACCTCCAAAGGCCCTTGGCTTTGTCATGTTATGTTACATTGTCAATATAATTTAGGCAATCAAATTTATATTGTCAGGTCAAATCATTGAAAACAATTTCTTTGTGAAGAGTTTGTGTTTGTTTGGTTCTTTGTAGCCAGGGCTGGTGGTGGAGGCACTGGTATTTAAGAAGATTTTGGGTTTCCACATGGATATGCAGGGAATGGAGGGATGTGGATCGCAGGCAGGTAGAGGAGGCAGACAAAAGTGCTGGAGAAACTCAGCGGGAGCAACAGCATCTATGGAGCGAAGGAAACGGGCAACGTTTTGGCCCGAAACACTTCTTCAGAGGAGATCAGTTTAACTTGGCAACATGTTCGGCACGGTCATCGTGGGTCGACGGGTCTGGATCTCTGCTGTATGATTTCTCCAGCGATGCTGCCTGACCCGCTGTGTTACTCCAGCTTCTTGTGTGTGTCTTCAGTTTAAAGCAGCATCTGCGCATTGTGAAGAGTTTTGTTCACTGTGATCCAAATATTGCTCATGGTTTCATCTTTGGCCAATTACTGATATCATTCACTGGATGGCATAAAAATAAAATGACGGTTTTATAATCATAATGAAAAGTTTGTGTGGCATTTAGTTAATGTTGAAATTACTCCTTCTGATGTTTCCCAGCAAAGACTTTGTAAAACCGCCTCCAGCATCTTCATGGGATGTTTCCCATAATATATTAAAGAGGTGCCACCTTTATCAGATGAGTTTATTATCGGATACACCAGGGTGTAATGACATTTCATATTCAGGAGTTTCAGAGAATAAATAGCTTATTTAAAAAAAAATGCATTCCTTCTTTTACTGTTGAATGTTTATTAGCTATGGCCCTCTCCACCATTCATTATTTCCCATTTAAACTGTATTTCTTTCCCCAAAAAATATTACTTTTTCCACATTATACAGCAATTGCCACTGATCTATCCATCCAGTTTTAATATAGTAATGCCAGCCCGGGTGCTGGCTGTACGGAGTATGTATGTTCTCCCTGTGACCACGTGGGTTTTTTCTGGGTGCTCCGGTTTCCTGTCACATTCCGAAGACGTGTAGGGTTTTAGGGTAATTGTCTTTTTGTCAAATTGTTTCTGGTGTAAAGGAGAGAACGTCATAAGGTTGTAAGTGATAGGAGCAGAATGGGGCCATTTGGCCTTTCAAGCCTACTCCATTCAACCATGGCTGATCTATCTTTCACTCCTGCCCCCATTCTCCTGCCGTCCCCCCTAACCCCTGACACCCGTACTAATCGTGCAAGGGTGATCTCTGGTCAGCATGGACCCGGTGGGCCGAAGGACCTGTTTCCACACGGTGTCTCTAAACTAAACCAATTGAGAATATTGAAGGCAGCATTTGATGAAAGTCCAACCTCACACCAGAAATGTGAAAATGCTCTTTCCTGCACCGAGTAACAGCTCAGGGATGGGTCTTGCTTTATTACGCGGCTGCTGTGGCAATTAACTTTGAAATAAGTTTCTATTTCTCTACAATACAATTTTTTGTTTTGAAGAACATTTTCTAAAGGGAGATGTAATTTTAGGTAAGATTAGACAATAGACAAAAGGTGCAGGAATAGGCCATTCGGCCCCTCAAGCCAGCACCGCCATTCAATGTGATCATGGCTGATCATCCCCAATCAGTACCCTGTTCCTGCCTTCTCCCCATATCCCTTGACTCCGCTATCTTTAAGAGCTCTCTCTAACTCTCCCTTGAAAGTATCCAGAGAACTGGCCTCCACCGCCCTCTGAGGCAGAGAATTCTATTTTTTAAAGTATCAATTTATATTTGTCATTCAAGGGACATGACTATTTCATTTGTTCCTGAATATTTCCCTTTTTTTTCTCAATGTAATCTGTCATTTGCTTTTGATTTGGTGTAGGCAGGCTCACATTTAAATTGGTTTTTCATCATGTGTTGGAAGGAACTACAGACGCTGGTTTAATCCGAAGATAGACACAAAAAGCTGGAGTAACTCAGCAGGTCAGGCAGCATCTCTGGAGAAAAGGAATAGGTGAGGTTTCAGGGCGAGACCCTTCTTCAGACAGAGAGTCAGGGAAGAGGGAAACATTTCCGCTGAAGAAGGGTCTCAACCCGAAACGTCCTCTCTTCCTTTTCTCCAGAGATGCTGTCTGACCCGCTGAGTTACTCCAGCTTTTTGTGTCTACCTTCGGTTAGTGTCTACCAAATTTTGACCATTTAAAATACACACAAAGAGGTCAATTTTCTTATTTTTATGAATGCCAGCAATCTTAACTCTTCAAGGAGTACTGGAAGCAGAATCTTGTGAGTTGTATTTTGATAAGGGAGGAGGTGCAAGGTTATCATATTTCATAAGTTTAATGACACAGGAGGAGGCTATTCAGCCCATCCTAGTACCTGCCAATTCTCGGAGATATCTGAGAAACAGCTGCATTTCCCGAGTCCTTTCTAGTTCTTTCCACACGCCCAAACACTTTCCTCGGTCCTCCTGCCCCCCCCCACCGTTTAGTTCAGTTTATTGTCACGTGTAATGAGGTACAGTGAGAAGCTTTCGTTGCGCGCTAAGCAGAAAGACAATACACAATTACAATCGACCCATTTACAGCGTATAGATACATGATATGGGAATAAAGTTTAGTGCAAGGTAAAGCCAACAAAGTCCAGTCATGGATAGTCGGAGGATCATCAAAGAATGTGCAACCGATACCCGGGGTATTTTAAATCAACCTAACAAACTGCACGTCTCTGGGATGTCGGTAAAAACCGGAGCACCCAGGGGAATCCCATGTAGCCACAGGGTGAACGTGCAAGCTCCACACAGACAGCAGCCAAGGATACAGAGTCGGGTGGGATGGGATGGATGGAGTGGGTGGGGTGGAATGGATTGATAGGGCAGTGGAGTGGAGTTTTAGGGCATGTGCTATGAACTGTGGCATCACAATGCCCATTATTGTTGGTAAACAGGAATGTAGAGCTACAGTTACAATCAGACACGCTGGGAGCCTCTTAAACGGTGGAGCAAGTTCAATAGACCAAGTGATCTAACCCTCCTGCTCTAGAAAGTCAAGACCATTTAATTGTCTTATGTACCGACAAAAGCACCATGAAATTCCTACTTGCTGCAGCTTTGAAGCTATACACGCTGATAATAATTTTAAAGATTCAATAAATTAATAACTAATATGAGTGCAAAAACCCCAAAGTCCTTAGTGTAGCCAAAACAGGCCATGGTAGTTCATAGTTGAGGTTGGCGTTGTGTCGTGTCCAACGGCGTGGGACAGCTCATTGGCGCAGCGATAGAGTTGCTGCCTCACAGCGCCGGGTACCCGAGTTCGATCCTGACTACAGGCGCTGTCTGTACTGAGTTTGCACGTTCTCCCTGTGACCTGCCTGGGTTTTCACTCAGTGCTCCGGTTTCCTCCCGCACTCCAAAGCGCAGGTTAATTGGTTTTGGTAAATTGTCCCTGGTGTGTAGGATAGTGCTAGTGTATGGGGTGATCGCTGGTCAGCGCGGACACTGTGGGCTGAAGGGCCTGTTTCTGGGCTTTATCCCTAAAGTAAAAAGCACGGTAGTTGCTGTGGGAAGAGGGTGATTGTGAACCTGGCGATCGGTGTTTTCAGACTCCTGTACCTTCCTTCTGATGGTTGGGATAAATAGAGAGTGAGGCTGGTGTGCTGTGGGTCTTTGATAATATTGGCTGTCTCATCCCAGTGTTATGTTTGTAAACATGAACCATGAAATATCTTCAGCCTTTTTCATAATCTCTCAGCCACAATCCTCACACATCGTGTGTTTGCAGGGTACATCAGGAACAATAGCTTGTAGTCAAAATATAATCTGCCAAGGCCTGCTGGATCTCCCGCTTGTTAACCCTTTTGACTCTCCTTCCCATTCCCACACTGACCTTTCTGTCCTGGGCCTCCTCCACTGTCAGAGTGAGGCAAACTGGAGGAACAGCGCCTCATTTGCCACTTGGGCAGCTCACAGTAAGCCAGAAACATAAAATAGGTGCAGGGGTAGGCCATTCAGCCCTTTGAGCCAGCATCGCCATTCAATATGATCATGGCTGATCATCCAAAATCAGTGCCCCGTTCCTGCATTTAGCCCCAAGAGCTAAATCTAACTCTCTCTTGAAAACATCCAGTGGATTGGCCTCCACTGCCTTCTGTGGCAGAGAATTTCACAGATTCATAACTCTCTGGGTGAAGAAAATTTTCCTCATCTCAGTCGTAAATGGCTACCCCTTATTCTTAAACTGTGACCCCTGGTTCTGGACTCCCCCAACATCGGGATCATTTTTCCTGCATCTAACCTGTCCAATCCTTTAAGAATTTGATATGCTTCTATATGATTCTCTCTCATCCTCCTAAATTCCAGTGAATAAAAGCCCAGTCAACCCATTTTTTTCATCATATATCAGTCTCGCCATCCCGGAATTAACCTTGTAAACCTACGCTGCACTCCCTCAATAGCAAGAGTGTCCTTCCTCAAATTAGGAGACCAAGATTGCACACAATATTCCAGGTGTGGTCTCACCAGGACCCTGTACAACTGCAGTAAGAACTCCTTGCTCCTAAACTCAAATCTTCTCGCATTGAAGGCCAACGTGCCATTCGCTTCCTTCACTGCCTGCTGTACCTGCACGCTTACTTTCAGTGACTGGTGTACAAGCACCCTCGGGTCTCGTTGCATCTCCCCTTTTCCTAATCTGACACCATTCAGTTAATAATCTGCCTTCCTGTTCTTGCCACCAAAGTGGATAACCTCGCATTTATCCACAAAATCCTGCATCTGCCATGCTTCTGCCCACTCACCCAACCTGTCCAAGTCACCCTGCAGCCTCGTAGCATCCTCCTTGCAGGTCCCACTGCCACCCGGCTTGTGCCCGCCCCGCACCTTCATCAACCTTTTACCTGCCAGGCTTTGTCCTGCCCCTCCTCTCTTCCACCTCCCCCCCCCCCCCCCCCCCTCCCCGCCACATTCAGTCTGAAGAAGGGTCCTGACCAGAAACGTCACCATGTTCTGCAGAGGTGCTGCCGGACCTGCTGAATTACTCCAGCACTTCCTTGTATACCAGCACCTGCAGTTCCTTTTTGCTCTGTGAACCAAGTTCTTTGCCCAAGCAGATTTAAGATCTTTATATTGGTGTTAACAATCTCTTTACATCAAGATGTTCAAACTCCAACATGGGTGACATCATTAAGATGCACTTAATTGGATGGTATCTGTAAGACTGGTTTGATTAGACAATAGGTGCAGGAGTGGGCCGTTCGGCCCTTCGAGCCAGCACCACCATTCAATGTGATCATGGCTGACCATCCACAATCAGTACCCCGTTCCTGCCTTCTCCCCATATCCCCTGACTCCGCTTTCTTTAAAAGCCCTATCTAGCTCTCTCTTTGAAAAATCCAGAGAACTGACCACCGCCTTCTGAGGCCGAGAAATCCACAGACTTGCAGCTCTCTGTGTGAATAGTGATTCCTCATCTCTGTTCTAAATGGCTTACCTCTTATTCTTAAACTGTGGTCCCTGGTTCTGGACTCCCCCAACATCGGGAACATGTTTCCTGCCTCTAGTGGGTCCAAACCGTTAGAAATCTTATATGTTTCAATGAGATCCCCTTTCATCCTTCTAAACTCCAGAGTATACAAGCCCAGCCGCTCCATTCTCTCAGCATATGACAGTCCCGCCATCCCGGGAATTAACCTGGTGAACCTACGCTGCACTCCCTCAATAGCAAGAATTCCTCAAATTTGGAGACCAAAACTGCACACAATACTCCAGGTGTGGTCTCACCAGGGCTCATTACATGTGCATTGTGTTGTGGCATCTTCTGCTTGTATCATTACCAACAATTGTGCATTGGTGTAAGGATGATCAATAAAATATGATGTGGCAGGCAGCAAATAGACAGGAATGGAAATCTGTGAGATTCTACAAGGAGCTGTGTTATTAATGTAGTCAGGCAGTGCTTTACGATGCAGATAACATTAGTTAGAACATTACTCAAAGACTTGAGGAAGGATAGGAAAATGTCTGTGGTTTGGCAGGGTTCTGAATGGTTTCCCCCAACTGAATGTGAATCTGTGATTTGTGGCCAGTTACTTCGAAAATACAGTTACTGGTTTGTTCAAAGTGCACCTGATTGAAGTTTTACTGAGATGTACACAGATACTGTTTGTTCTGTCGTCATGAATTGTCCTGTGTGTTGGATGGTCATGAAGTGTGCACCTTTCCACAGGCAGGCATGCAGAAATGATGATTTATTTCCCCCAGTTGAAGCAGACGAAATGTGTAGGAAGGAACCGCAGTTTCTTTTTCACCCAGAGAGTTGTGAGTCTGTGGAATCCTGTGCCTCAGAGGGCGGTGGGGGCCGGTTCTCTGGATACTTTCAAGAGAGAGTTAGATAGGGCTCTTAAAGATGGCAGAGTCAGGGGATATGGGGAGAAGGCAGGAACGGGGTACTGATTGGGGATCACATTGAATGGCGGTGCTGGCTTACTCCTGCACCTATTGGCTAGATGTTGGTTTAAACCGAAGATAGACACAAAATGCTGGAGTAACTCAGCATGACACGCAGCATCTCTGGAGAGAAGGAATTTGTGACGTTTCGGGTCAAGACCATTCTTCAGACTGTACTCAAGAAGGATCTTGACTCGAAAAGTCACCCATTCCTTCTCTCCAGAAATGCTGCCTGTCCCGCTGAGTTACTCCAGCATTTTGTGTCTATCTATTGTTAGCAGAGGAAAGGGAATGATGTGAGTTTAGTATCGTGGATGACAATGCAGGCTCGCTTTGCTGCTGAACGGATGAGTTTAGGTTTTTGACACGTATACCAAGGTGCAATGAAAAGCTTTGTTTTGCATGCTATCCAATCAGATCAGATAATACTATGCAGAAGTACGATCAGGGGAAACTCCAGTACAATGGGTAGAGTAAAGAGGAAGATACAGAGTGCAGAATATTGTTCTCAGCATTGTAGCGGATCAGTTCCACAAAGTCCAATGTCCGCAATGAGGTGGAGGTGAATCGGACAGTGCCCTAGCTTATTAATTACTGTTCTGTATGACTCTCTTTGGCATTTGAAACCCCACACTATGGTTTTTAGAAACCAGGATCTGTGAATGCTGGTTATTATGTAAAAGGACACAAAGTGCTGGAGTAAACTCAGCGGCTCAGGCAGCATCTGTGGAGAACATGGATAGGTGACGTTTCACAGAGTGCTGGAGTAACCCAGCGGGTCAGGCAGCATCTGTGGAGAACATGGATAGGTGACGTTTCGGGGTCGAGACCCTTCTTCAGACGGATTGTTTGGGGGGGGGGGGTGAGAGAGCTAGACGAGGGATTTCCAAGTGCAACTAGACATGGGGACTGAAAGGATGTTTTCTGAATTTCACATATTAACCATTGTGTGATGTTTTAGCATTGCTTTTCATCTGAACCCAATGATTTAAAATATTTTAGACGTTTGTATTGTGGATATCAGCACTGAATCATGAGACAATTTATTAAAAATGAATAAACACATAAATTTTATTGTGTCTCCGACCATTTGTGATGGTGATATTTTGGGCAGGGTTGAGAGTGAAAGTGTTCCAGTGGGTTTATTTCTGCAGTGGCGTTGACGTTCAGCGTGAATAAACGCGAGCAGGGAGTCTAGAGACAACGACATGCTTGGTCACTCGGTACGTGTGACAATAATAGACCCAAACCTGCACCTAATGTTTTGAAGCGTTGGTGCCTCAGTTGCTTAAACAATAAATCAATGGGAGTGACAATAATTCATCCTGTTGCTTGATTACTGGGACATTGTGAGTGTAACGTGACGCGGGTGGCCAACTGCTGATTGGTGCTGAAATTTGATAGGTTTTCAGTATCACTTGAGTGTTTTTAAGAGAGCGTTAGATAGAGCTCTAGGGGCTAGTGGAGTCAAGGGATATGGGGAGAAGGCAGGCACGGGTTATTGATGGGGGACGATCAGCCAGGATCACAATGAATGGCGGTGCTGGCACCAAGGGCCGAATGGCCTCCTCCTGCACCTATTGTCTATGTTTCTATGTTTAGGTTTATAGGAATGTTACAGATTAGGGTCAGGGTTACAGACCCACACATCTTTGGGATGTGGCAGGAAACCAGAGCACCCACACCATCAAAGGGAGAACGTGCAAACTCCACACAGAAAGCACCCAAGATCAGGGTCAAACCCAGGTCTCTGGCGCTGTGAGGCTACAGCTCGACCCAATGTGCCTCTGTGCTGCCCTCAGACTAAAGTTAATGGCCACTTTCTCTGGCCTTCTCCCAGTCGTACTGACTCATTCTGGATCTGGTTTGTTACCAGTATCAACAAATTCCTTCTCTAACGAATTATTTCCAAATGAACTGAAAGTGTGAAGACAAGCCAGTAGTTGAACTCAACTGGCCTTGCCTCGAACATAGAACAGTACAACATAGCACAAGGCCCCATGGCCCCAATGAATATGATGCAATTTAAACTATAGATCCATCTGCAAGTAGCGCCATCTCTCCATTCCCTGCTTGTTCACGTCTGTCCAAATGCTTCCTAAACATCACAATCCTATCCGCTTCCACCATTTTCCCCTGGCAGTGCATTCCAGACCAGCACTCAGAGTGTTTAAAATAAAAACTCACCTCGTAAATCTCCTTTTATACTTTACCCCTCTCACCTTCACGCTCCACCCTCTAGTCATTGGGGAGAAGATTGTCTACACTATCAGAGATAGATAGATCTTTGATCAGTACGGGTGTCAGAGGTTACGGGGAGAAGGCAGGAGAATGGAGTTAGGACAACAGACAATAGGTGCAGGCTATTGGGCCCTTCGAGATAGAGAGAGAGATCAGCCATGATTGAATGGCAGAGTAGACTTGATGGGCCGAATGGCATAATTCGACTCCTATCCTTTATGAGCTTATGTGCCCCACCTAGACCCAAGGGGTATTTCTCCCACACCCTTCACCTTCCACCTCCATTCTTTCCTCTAGCTTCACAATTCACAATTCTTGGGTGAGATGTAAACGGTGAGACTTCACTCTATTTCATGGCCATTAAGATGTGACACAAATGGGGTTAAAATGAAACCTGCATGCAGTGGAGCGCTCAGTCAGCTTGTTTTATGCAGGCTGCCAGCTTTACGAGGGAAAGCTGATGAATGAATGGAAATCTTTAAGAATGGGATGAAGAGCAGTTCTGGAGACAGGGCTTGGAATTTATTTTCCATCACTAGCATGTGTTCTGCTGTAAACATTCTCAGACTTCTGCAGGCAGCTTTTGTCCTCCAGAGACCCACCATTCCACCCTGAAGAAATCCGTATTGCAGCCTGTAAATATTTGACAGGACTTTTAAAGGGCCTTGAGTACTTTGTAAGAACGTCTTTTTTTAAATGGACAAAGCGATGCCAAAAGTCAAGATGTTTAATGGCCATGTGTACCAACAATGAAATTATTACTTGCTTGGAAAGGATTTCTGCAGTTCTTGTTGAAACGGAAGTTTAACCATGGGGGCAGGCAGCTCTAAAAAATGTCTATGAATGTCTAGCTCAAGAATGCAGTCTGACATGCAATAAAAACCACACCAAGTGCTGGATTAACTCAGCAGGTCAGGTAGCATCTCTAGAGAAGATTAATGGTGATGTTTCGCGTCGGGACCTTTCTTCATACTCAGGAAGGGTCTCGACCTGAACGTTGCCTTCCCATGCGATGCTGCCTGACTTGCTGATTTACTTCAGCACTTTGTGTCTTTATTTTGTAAACTAGCTTCTGCAGTTCCTCGTGTCTCCATGTTAATGCCCCGTCTAAGCTAGTTGCGTTTGGCCCATATATCCCTCTAAATGCTTCCTATCCAAGTACTTGTCCAAGTGTCTTTAAGTGCTGTTATAGTAGCTGCCTCAAATAAAGTGGGAGAAGATTGGACTTTATTACCTTCCATCACAGTGAGGAGTGCAGGAAAGCCGCTGGGGTGGATGTTTATGTTAAATTTTATTTGATGTGGCTGTGTGTCTTGTTGCTTTTCACTTAGTACGGCTGTATGGCAACTCAAATGCCACTACCTTAATTGGTACATGTGACAATAAACTGACCTTGAACCTTGAATGACCTCCTCCGGCAGCCCGTCCCATAGATCCACCACCCCCGGAGTGAAAACTTTGCCTCTCAGGTTCCCCTCATTTCTTGCTGCTTCTGATTGTTGGCTTTCAAAACCCAGATTGGATCTAACCTCCAGCGGTGGTATTAGTATGTTTGTATGTGGATTCAATTAGTATGTTTTTGGTGCATTTCTGTGTGTGGAGAGATAGAGTTACCACTCGACCAGATTTTAGACGACTTTTTAATTGCTGCTGTAATTAGATATGTGCGACTTTAATTACATTTTTATTGTACTTAATTGAAAGAGGGAAACTGCCCTGTGGAGAGAGTGTTCAATAAAACAAACCGATACTTTGCCTTTCAAAGCACCATTTCTCTCTCATTTGATGCAAGCCACGTTTGTAGATGAACAAGGACTGTGTGTGTGTGCTTGTGTGTGCGTGCGTGTGCAGGGCTGCCAACATTGGTTGAGAGTTGAGAGTGAGAAATTGCGAGGGAGCGTGGCGACCGGGGGGGGGGGGGGGGGGGGGGGGGGGGGTGATGTGGGATGGAGTGTCCCCCCCCCTCCCACGGCAGGGAGTTTTCACATTTTTCAGCTTGAAATTGTGCACTCTGGTGCATACTGTAGCGAGGCTTAACTTACACTTGAATGCAACATTTATGCTTTAAATTAGATTAGGTATGAATAAGGTTAGGCTAAATTACATTCCTAATTACATTCCACAATAGAGCCAGGCTCTGATCAACAGGTGCAGCACATGAATTATTATATTCATGTATGGAAATCAGATTATAATTCATGCTGTTATGCATATTTATAGAGAAGAAAATAGAGAAATAAGGCAAGTCGGACTTCCATCACTATTCTGCACAAATAAATCAATCAACCTTACCCTTTGACTATAGAAACAAGATTAAAATAATGCCACATATTGAATCGTACATGGTTCAATGAAATTAACATATATATTTAAAACATATATGGAAACAGGCCCTTCTGCCCACCAGGTCCACACCGACCAGCAGTCTTTTGTTTTGCCTGATGAATATTTTTTATTGGTTGTAAATACATATTAATAGAAAATGCTTCTTACATACATTCGTAATATTATTAATATTAACATTTAAGACTTTATATTTCTATACATTTTTTTTTAATAAGAAAAGATAGAGAAAAATAATATAGAGGTAAAAAAAATCGAAAATAAGGAAGTGAATGGAGTATTAAAAAGTTATCCATCGTTGGAGATATATCCATGATTTGTTATACGTAATTCTTCATCTATTCCATTATTCAGGCTTTAGTCAGGCTCTCGCACCGAGCCATTTTGACTCTTTAGATAGACTGCTGAGAATATCATACACCAGTTCCACCCATCATGCCAGGGACAATTTACAGAAGCCAATTAACCTGCAAACCTGCACTTCTTTCAGATGTGGGAGAAACCGGAATATCCAGAGAAACCCCGTGTGGTAGTAAGGCAGCAGCTCTACCGCTGCGCCACCGTGCCACCCCATTACATTATGTTTTCTGTAATATATTTATGATGGTGTCACGTCAATAAAGATGAACACATGATTCTGATTTCTGCCCTTAGTTGGATAACACACATCTCCAGTCACACCCATTCTTTTTCTCCAGAGATGCTGCCTGTCCTGCTGAGTTTTTCTAGTTTTTAGTGTCTATCTTCAGTTTAAACCAGCATCTGTAGTTCCTTCCTACACTCTTTGTTAAACGAAACAGGTCCCATTCTCATAATATTATTCACCTCAACTAAGTCTTTCCTTCACCTCCGTTGCTACAGAGAATACAATCCCAGTTATCAAATCTTTCTTCAAAGTGAAGAAAAAATTCCAGCCCTGCCAACATCTTCATAAATTGCCCCTGGATCCTCTCCAGAGCAATTGCACCCTTTCTACAATGTGTCATAGTCTTACAGCATGGAAACAGGCCCTTCATCCCAACTTGTTCATGCAGATCAAGATGCCCCATCTAAACTAGTCCCATTTATCCGCATTTTGGCCCATATCCCTTTAAATCTTGTGTGTGCCAGTGTGTGTGTGAGAGTGTGTGTCAGTGAAGCAGCGACAACATCCGGAGTGGGCGGAGAGCATTTCCCTCTTCTCTCCCCCCCCCCTCCCGTCCCGGGAATGCAGGCCAGCCCAGGTGCTCTGAGTCCAGCTAGGGTCCGGGGGAGGGCTCCGGAGGCGGCACCGATGCCCCCCCCCCCCTCACCCGGTCTGCTCCTGGTTCCAGGCCCCGGGCCGGGATTAAAACTCCACGGGGTGGGGACAGAGCGGCCGACGGATACAGAGCCCCCGGAGGTGAGGGTGGGAGCTGTGAGCGGTGCCTCGGGGGGGCACGGGAGAAACTAAACTTTCCCCCCCCCCCCCAAATCATCCCACGTAGTTTGACAGCTCTGCTTTAAACCAATGCCCTCTAGTTCTTGAATCACATATCCCTGGATAAGGACTTTGCATTCACCTTATATATTCCCCTCATGGTTTTTACTCGCCTCTAAAACAATTTTTGCTTTTTGAACTCCCAGCACCTGCAGATATTTGAGTGTGAGAAATTTGTGATCAGCATGAGAGCGTGAGAATTTTGTGAAATGCGTGATTCTCTCGCTCAATGCGTGAGAGTTGGCAGCCCTGGTGTGTGCTCTTGTGTGTGCGTGTGCTTGAGTGTGCGTGCGTGCTTGTGTGTGTGCGCGAGTGTATGTGCTTGTGTGTGTGAACTAGTAGATTAACTTGAGAAAAATATAATAACATAAAATACTAGAGAAAAATAAATGTCATATTTTAAATGAATTTCACTGTACATGGGGCAAATAAAGTCCCATACCATAAATGTTATTGAAGCATCGGCAGGTTTATGCAGTAATTGTGCTCAAGTTTATTTGCATGATGTTGGTAAGAACGTGTGCTTTTGGGGATAACTTATAACATCCTCCATTTTGCACCCCAGCCAGTTTCGCACATTATTGGCGTCAGAAGCTCACAATCAGGTGAGGTGCCGATCCGATGATTAACCCAATCACTCTTTTCCCCAACCAGGAAATGAGGCTAAAATGACCTGCTTTGATTTAGTTAGCCTTTAACAAGAAAGGCTAAGCTGAAGGGACTGGGAGCCAGTTTATATCGGTTTGTTAAAGGGTCTTGTTAGCCTCAGTTGAGAAAGATAACTTGACATTTTATGAATATAGGAAAATAAAAATAAATTGAATTCAGAATTCAAAGGGGAATAGTTTAAAAAATGCAATCGGAGTATGCTGTGAACAGGTTAAAACCTCCTATTCAAGGTTTCAAGGTCAGTTTATTCGATAGTAATGTGACCATGTATTCACAAATGTATTTTTTCTTTGGATGCTAGATAGAAAGATAACATCTGCATTGCCAACCAGTTTCATTTTGTGGCCTTTATTATTTATGAATTTATTATATTGCTTTGTAAAAGCTTTACTAGTTTAGTTTATTAGTTTAGTGAATTCAATTTATTTTTATTTTCCTATATTCTGAAGAAGGGTCTCGACCTGAAACATCACCCATTCCTTCTCTCCAGAGATGCTGCCTGTCTCGCTGAGTTACTCCACCATTTTGTGTCTATCTTTAGTTTTGTTTATTGTCACCTGCACTGAGGTACAGTGAAAAGCTTTTGTTGCGTGTTACTCTATACACGATTACAATCAAGCCATTTACAGTGTATAGATACATGGTAGGGGAATATCGTTCAGTGCAAGGTAAAGCCAGCAAAGTCCGGTCAAGGACAGTCCAAGGGTCACCAGTGAGGTAGATAGTAGTTCAGTACTGCTCTCTGGTTGTGGTAGGATGGTTCAGTTGCCTGATAACAGCTGGGAAGAACCTGTCCCTGAATCTGGAGATGTGCGTTTTCACACTTCTGTACCTCTTGCCTGATGGGAGAGGGACAAGAGGGAGTGGCCTGGGTGCGACTGGTCCTTGATTATGCTGCTGGCCTTGCCGAGGCAGCGTGAGGTGTAAATGAACTCAATATGAGGTAGGTTTGTGTGATGGTCTGGGCTGCGTTTTCTTGCGGTCTTGGATGGAGCTGTTCTCAACCAAGTTGCGATGCATCCTGATAATGTGCAGAGGTTTTTTCCCCTGCACATCAATTAAGTTCTATTTTTAGATATAATATTAAACATAAATTCTTACACACTTATTGTGCAATTTCTATGAGTCTGGCAATAAACGATCAATCTTAAAAAAAGTCATAATTTTTAATCTTTCCTCGTGCACAGAAGCAAGGTGGTTAGTTAAAGCGCTCTGATGCAAATAAACATGTGGCAACGGGCAAAACTCAATCAGTGACACTTGGAATGGAAATGGTGTTTAGTGGCAGGACATGGGTATAGAGTGGGGAACAGTCCAGCACCAAACACAGACGCTTGGACCAACAGTGTCTGTGCCCAACATGATGCCAACATCAACTCTCAGCTGCCTGCTTGTACTCCACATCCACATGTCTCTCCAAGTCTTTTAATTGCCACTATCGTAACGTCTTCTTCTTTTCGTGTCCATCTTCCATGTTTCAAATGTTGGCCTCGCTGTCATCGTCTGTCCTGAAAAGGATGCAAGCTTCCGGCCACAATCAGTGGGAGCCATCGCTTGTCGCAATAGATGACAGTGGTAGCAGAATGAGCTCAGGATACGTCCAGTTTCCAGCCCCCCCCCCCCCCCCCCGCGACGTGGATGCTTCTGCTCTGGGGCCACTATCATTATCACAGTAGTTTTCCCATGGGAGGTGTTGGGGGGGGGGGGGGTCATAGGTTTTAAAGTGAGGGGTTAACATTTAAAGGCAACTTGAGGGGCAGGTTTTCCAACACACAGTGGTGGGTAGATGGAACGAGGATGTGGTAGAGGGGGGGTACAAATCCGATGTTTACAAAAGCATTTGGACAAATACTTGGAGAGAGAAGGCTAAAAGGAGCGTGGGTGAAACACAGGCCAATGGGACCAGCCTGGGTGGACAGAGATAGGGCTGGGCCGCAGGGCCTGTTTCTATGCTGAATTACTGCATCAAATGGTGCCTCAAGAATGTAGTTACACTTTTTTTTAACTTGCTGGGCTCCCAGTTTGAATTAAAAATAGATTTTCAAATAGCTATCATAAGGTTATAAGTGATGGGAGCAGAATTTGGCCATTCAGCCCATCAAGTCTACTCCGCCATTCACTCATGTCTGATCCATATCTCCCTCTTAACCCCATTCTCCCCGTAACCCCTGACACCCGTACTAATCAAGAATCGATCTCTGCTTTAAAGATTATCCATTGACTTGGCGTTCACAACTTTCTGTGGCAAAGAATCCCACAGATTCACCGTCCTTTATTGCGGTAAAGACAGCATTTGTTCAGTTGAATTTCCAGGCAGTGAATTTCCAGACTTATAAAGTCGCAGTGTGCTTGAGCTGTGGTCGTTTGGGAATGCAATGTAAAGATGGAACTGATAGGGACAACTGTTGGACAGGTTTGCTGCCGTGATGTTTGGGGAAGAGCTTGCTGTCGTGTCACAGATCTGAGCTGAACAGCCAGGACTGGACCCTACTCTGGGGGAAACTTGCAGGTTGCAACTGCTGATGTAGTTTGCTTTTGGTTACAAAGTTATTCTAGTCTTTGAGAATAAAATATGGTTTGACTCTGAAGCCCGAGTGTGTGACGTGTATAGATGTACGCAGGCCATAACTGATGCTTTTGGTTTGTGTTAGTGTCGACAGTATGATGTAATTATTTATCCTGTAACTGTTCATTCATTCTGCCTTTCCCACGGAGCCTTTCAGCTGCTGGCTTTTGCTTTGCTCTGCACAAATATTGGGGTTTTATATTTATTGAACTGTTTTTGTTTGTCTATTACGTTATCTATTGAGTTCTGTGCTTCTAGACCACTTATGCTGCTGCAAGTCAAGAGTTTTATTGTCATGTGTCCCAGATAGGACAATGAAGTTCTTGCTTGCTGCAGACAACAGAATATGGAAACATAATACAGAACAGGAGATAAAGGTTCAGTGTGTCTATATACCACAGACCATATATACACAATAAATAAACAGATAAGGTGCAATAGTAATAATAGACTGTTATTGTTCAGAGCTTGTTTGAGGCCATATTTAGTAGCCTGATGGCTGTGGGGACGTGGCTGTTCCTGATCCTGGATGTTCCAGATTTCACGCTCCTGTACCTTCTTCCCGATGACAACAGAGAGATGAGTGTGTGTTCCATTTCGATAAATGTGACAATCAACATTTGAGTCTAGAGTTTGTAGGAAAGGGCGATGGAGGTTGGAAGTGATTCAACATTGTTGCTGACACAGTCGGCAGGGAGATTCACCCGGAGCGGAAAGTGATAAACTGTAGACGTGACCCGTGGGCATCACGGTGACCACTAGTTCAGATTTGTCTGATTCTGTCGGAAGAGGATTTTTGTATTGAGCTGAAGTTTCAAATGGTTCCAATTTTGTGATGGTAAATGCTTCATTTTACTTCGGAGTCACGTGAGTGACTTTGTGAAGACCCCGCCAGCACGTGTGCGCAACATATCATCGCTCGCATTGCAACCGACAAGCTGGGAGGAGCGCAGCTCCTCTACCAGCAACTTTAAAAGAGGACCCTCAGGTAAGTTTTACTAATCTTGAGTTGGTTGGTGCTCTGTGTTTTTCTAAATCTTTTACAGTGCACCCAGACGTCGTGAGCATGGAAAAGGCTCGAAGTAAGAAGAGGGCAGCTTCCAAGCATGTCATGGAGAGCCGCGGGACATCGAAAAAAGTTCAGCGGCCAAATTCCCCGGAGTTGGCCGTTGAATTTACGGCAGCCCCCGTTCCGCAGTCGGGAAAACCACCGCGGACTGGCGGGAAGGCAGCGCGGAAGTCGGGTAGCCCCATTCATATGGCAGGCACCGACTCTCCACCGCTTAAGTCCGGAAGACCGCGGACTGGCGGCAGATCCACATGGAAGTCGCGTAGCCCTGCTGGAGCGGCAGGCACCGACTTTCTACCGCAACAGTCCGGTAAACTCCACCCCGACAGGGTACGGACTGGCGGTCATAGCCCCATTGACTCAGCTGAGTCTGGGGAAGACGACCTGCCGTTCGCAGATAGCGACGGCGATCGCATTACCCGCATGGAGCGGATGATGGAGCAACGGCTCCAGAGGGACCTACTCCAGCAGGAGCATGGGTCCCGTGGATCACACAGGTCCATGGCAGCTCCTTATCCAGGACTGCCCAACATCTCTCCCTCCTCGGAGGGGAAGGCCAGAAGTCAGAGGTTGGCTGACTTTGAGGAGGGGTTGACGGAAGATCCTAAGTTGCATGGGATGCAGGAAGAGGAACTTCTGGAGATGGTGTCCAAATTTGTACAGCCATCCCAGAAAGGACAACCACTTCAGCCACGGTTAGGTACACGCATCAATTAGCTGACTACGCACCAGCTACAGGAGCAGGTAATAACCGAGACCACAGCCAAGTATTTGGCCCTGGAGAACTGCGTATCGCTGAATGTGCCTACCGTTAATACTCCCATATGGGGGAACATAAACCCTAGTTTCAGGGCACAAGAATTGAAAATTCAAAAAATTCTAAAACTGCTAACTGCAGGAATCACTGCGTTTGCCAGGTCCATTGATGGCACAGACATGACGGAAGAGCAGCAGGATGCGTTAGCTCTGTTCTGCAACGCTCAATACGAAATCAATTGTTTCAGGAAGAGCTCAATCCGTCCCACGCTCAACCCCAAATTTGCGGGGTTGTGCAAAGCCAGCGCTACGCCATCGCCGAACTTGCTGTCTGGGGATGACCTGCCTAAACAGGTCAAGGACCTTGATGAGGAAGCCAAAGCAGTGGGCTTGATGAAGCCACCTTCCACTAGCAGGCCACCTGCATACCGACGGCAGCATCCCTACGCAACACCCAACCCGCCCCGGTTCCACCCCGACAGGGTGACGGGTGCAAACCTAAAGGTCGCGCCTCATCCACAAAGGCCTTTTTTTAGGCCATGGCCCAGAGCGACCTGCATGGAAAATGCGTCAACCCCACACCACAGCGCCTCCACTTCCCAAGAACCAAGGACGGACAACCAAACACCACCGGTAACCATGGAGGTAAGTGGGTCTGGTTCCCTTGGGAAAACTGCATGTATAACCTCACAAGTAGGTTGCGCCTGTTTGGGGATGCATGGAGCTCCATAACTTCTGACCTCTTTATATTACACAGTATTCAGGGTTATAAAATTGAATTCATTAACAAACTCCTCCCTCCAGTTCAGCATGTACCTAGCCGGAAATTTGTACTTTCTCAAAAAGAGAAAGTGGAAGGACATGTAGAGCTATTTAGATTATATACAAAGGGAGTAATAGAGAAAACCAAACATGAGCCTCTTGAATGTCTTTACTAAAACCAAAAAAGATGGTGGATGTCGTATTATTATTTATTTAACTCAACTGAATACTTTTGTGCAATATACCCATTTCAAGATGGAAATATTTGAAACTGCCAAACAACTGATTTCCAGAGGGTACTACATGGCCTGCATTGACTTAAAAGATGCATACTATTCAGTACCTATACATAACGATCACCGCAGATATTTGAAATTTGTCTGGATGGGACAGCTGCGGCAGTATAGAGCACTGCCTAATGGACTAACAACTGCTCCCAGGTTATTTACCAAAATATTGAAACCGGCATTGGCGTCTCTACGAAAACAAAACCACATAGTCATGGCCTATCTTGATGACATCTTGATTGTGGGATAAACCTTGGAATTGGCCAAATTAGCTGTGACAGCCACCAAGTTTCTATTTCAAAAGCTGGGGTTCGTCATCCATCCAGACAAATCAAAATTAACACCCTCTGTCATAATGGATTATCTGGGTTTCACGATTAACACAAATCATATGATCGTCACGTTACCAAATAACAAAACGGCAGATTTAATAGAGGCATGTAATAGCCTTGCTTGCGCCAAAAAAACAACTATTCGATATTGGCAAACTTGTAGCTACATTTCCAGCTGCACAATATGGACCATTGCATTATCAAAACTTACAAAGAGCAAAGATCTCAGTACTAAAGTCTCATGCTGGGCATTTTGACAGACCTATGCAGCTACCAGCCAAAGAAAAAAATGAGCTGCGATAGTGGATTAGCAACATTCGACATTCAATCCCATTGTAGTTACAAACCCTACAGTTGTGTTACAAACTGACACCAGCACCCACGGTTGGGGAGCTACCGACACCACTTCCAGTCGTGGTGGTAGATGGGACTTGCATGAATCTACATTGCTTCAGTCACGAGTTATAAACTATTTAGAAATGCTGGGAGCATTTGACGGGCTACAGGCCTACTGTACAAACATGCGTCATCTGCATGTTCATATGCAAATAGACAATACTACAGTGATGGCATATTTAAATCATATGGGTGGTATCAAGTCGATATCTTGTGATGAATTGGCAAACACAATTTGACACTGGTGCATTGAAAGAAACATTTGGATTTCAGCTACATACCTTCCGCGTAAGCTAAATACAAGCTAAATACCAGGTCACGGATATTCAATGACAACACCGAATGGATGTTGAACCACCAGGTATTTACTGATATTATAGCTCAGTATGGAACACCAGATATCGACCTTTTTGCGTCCAGACTGAACCATCAGATACCAACATATGTCGCATGGGAACCAAACCTCGGAGCAGTAGCGATGGACCCTTTCTCGCTGCATTGGGGGAAATTTGTTTTTCTATGCATTTCCCCCTTTCTGCCTCATCAGTCGGGTATTGTGGAAAATCCAATTAGATTCCGCATCAGGGATACTGATAATACCCGACTGGCCGACACAGCCATGGTTCCCGGTGGTCCTCGACATGGTGAAGGAACCGTGTCTCCCGGTTCCAAAACGCCCGAACCTCCTGGTACATCCCCTGACAGGGGAGAATCATCCGTGCCATGGTCATTTGAATCTGTTGGCTTGCAGGTTCTGAAGAGACCATTACTGGAGCTCGGGCTGTCGAACAGGACCATGGACATCATCACGGCGGCGTGCAGAGAGTCCACAAGGATGCAATACCTTACCCATATAAGGAAATGGGAGGTGTTCTGTTCCAGGACTGGTACCACCTACAACTCTGCCACCATCACGGATGTGCTGGAATTCCTCGCGGGCCTACACTACGATGAGGGCTTCAGCTACAGTGCCATCAACAGTGCAAGGAGTGCATTGTCATCCTACCTTAGTCTTGGAATGGGATCCCATCCATTGGTATCCAAACTAATGAGGGGTATTTTTAATTCCAACCCTCCCAGGCCGTGATACTCTCTGACCTGGGATATCGGACTGGTGTTATCTCTACTCAGGAGTTGGGCGCCAGTCTCGAATCTCCCACTGGGTAAACTCACCTAGAAAGTGGTGATACTGATGGAACTCATCACTGCACAACGGGTCCAGACCCTCCACAAATTAAAACTGGACAAAATGGTCTCGACTCCCACCAAAGTAACCTTCTTTATTGATGAATTACTAAAACACCACAGACCTGGAACAACCGGTCTAAAATTGGAATTCCTGGCATGTCCTGTTGATGAATGACTTTGTATAGCCACCTACCTCCGACATTATATAGATGTCACCAAGAATATCAGGGGTGCGGAAGTAGGTTTTTTTAATCAGTTTTAAACGCCATCACTACAGGGTAACTGTTCAGACTATTTCCAGATGGCTCAGGGTGGTGTTGGGTGCAGCAGGGGTAGACACTGACATTTTAAAATCTCATTTTACTAGGGCTGCGTCCACATCAGTGGCGAGGACCATGGAGGTTCCCATCGTTCCCATCGTTTGCAGACACTGTTTTAAGTTCTGTTTCCTAACATTCCCCGAAGTTAGGGGTTTATTGTTTGTTATTAATAAAATACATTATTATTTTTCAGCTCTGTTTCAAGTCTGAAATACATTAACATACTTCCTCCATCAGTCATTACGGCAGTGTGTGAGCATGGACTTGGTTCCAGGGCATGAAATCGCAGAGCTTTGAAATCTTCACTCGTGTGACTCCGAAGTAAAATAGTAAGATTAAACGAAAACTTACCAGTTTGAAGTTTGATCCTTATTTTATGAGGAGTAACGATGAGCCCTCTGCTCCCAACCCTCTATCATAAGGTCAACTGGTATATTAGTTCTCTTACTATCTTCAATCAATTCTACTATCTGTGATTTCACACCGCTGCTTTGAAGAATGTCGCGCATGCGTGCTGGCGGGGTCTTCACGAAATCCCTCATCATCACTCCTCATAAAATAAGGATCAAACTTTAAACTGGTAAGTTTTCATTTAATCTTACTATTTCTGCATTAAACTCTATTTGAGGAAATTCAGAAATCGCTCACAGTCTCGTGTCGTGTTGGCCAACTGCAAGAGTCCCGTGGACAAACAAGAAACTGCAGGCGTGGTTACAAAAAATGACTCAAAATGCTGGAGTAACTCTGCAGGCCAGGCAGCATCTCTGGAGAATATGGATAGGTGATGTTTCGCAATGGGACTCTTCAGTCTGTAAATGGCACCAGAGGACAAAATGTCCCCTCATGTTCTGCAGAGATGCTGCCTGAGCTGCTGAGTTAATCCCAGCATCATTACTACAATCCTGTGGTAGATAAAAATGCTGGAGAAACTCAGCAGGTGAGGCAACATCTATGGAGCGAAGGAATAGGTGACGTTTCAGATCGAGACCCAAATCGTTCCTTCGCTCCATAGATGCTGCCTCACTCGCTGAGTTTCTCCAGCATTTTTTTCTACCTTCGATTTTTCCAGCATCTGTAGTTCCTTCTTAAACACTACAATCCTGTGGTATGTTGGCCTGTAACATTGAAAATTGTGATTCTTAATCACACTTTCACGTTTTCATTTCAGCCTATCTCTGGTATAATGTGGGAGCATTGTACTGTACATTAGCTGTAACAACTGGACGTAATGATGCATTTAATTCTAAATATTTAGGAGTCGTGCATCTTTTTGTGGCATGGTGCTGTGATGCCGTTCTAATGATCCTTTTCTGTGTTGCTTTCAGCTTTTCTACTTGGAATATTGAGTGTCGGATAGAAGTGAAGAATGATGCAAGCTTAAATTAACCTTTGTACTGGTAAAGAGATGGTGTTTCAGCCAAGCAACACTGAGGCTGTTGTCCAGTAGCGCCACATAAACAGGGACAAGGTTCGCGGTTTAGACCAGTGACATGGATTTTATTTTTCCAAATCAAATGCAATCTGCATGACATCATTAGGTTTGTGCTGGAATGAAGTGGCTGACCCTGTAAGTCGCACTGACCCATAATTTGGGGACAGCACCGAGTCACCATGGATGATGGAAACACTCGGACTCAGATGGTCACTGCCGAGAAGCTGGTGGGACTTCTGGAAAGTGGCATTGAGAAAGTACTGGTCATTGACAGTCGTTCCTTTGTTGAGTACAATGCCTCGCATCTCTTGGACGCTGTGAATATCAATTGCTCAAAGCTCATGAAAAGAAGACTACAACAAGATAAAGTGCAAATCGTGGAACTCATTCAGCATTCTGCAAAACAAAAGGTAGGATCGTGGTAGAAAAGTAAAACGGAGAAGGGGAGCTTCCACCACCCAGATATTCAGGGAATGTTGGGATCTGGATCATGCACATGAGTTTATCCTGGCATCGTGTTCGGTATGGTCATTGTGGGCCGAAGGGCCTGTTCCTGTGTTTTACTGTATATGTTCAATGTAAGCTCCTAGTAGAACAAGTTCCCCTTTAATCCCACAGACCTGTAATTATCTTCCCGCTGATACCTAAAACCAGTGACCTTCTGAAGGCTGTGATTTGACTTCCTCACGGCTGGCCAGTTCCAGATCATGACGTTGATCCATGTTGAATAATAATATTCATGCTTTTCACAAACTTGCACCGTTTACAACCGGGACATAATTTCACGTACGCAATAGCAAATACAATGTTGATGTCAAGTTGCATTGGCTTTAGTGGAGGAGGGGTTACTTTGTAATAACTGCCCCCATTGCCGTTACAGATTGAGGTTGATGTCACACAGGAGGTGGTGGTATACGACCAATCCACACAAGATGTCGGTCGCCTGACCGCTGACAGCTTCACTTCTGTTCTTCTGAGCAAACTGGAGAAGAAGTTCAACAACGTATCCCTCCTTGAAGGTAAGCCTTGCTGTTGTCTGAAATGTTCTATGTGGGAGAAACGTCTGCAGACAGATGTCAAAACAGCAGGCCATGTGGCTTTTCAGATCGAAGCAGGAGCAATTAAAGAAATAATCACTCACTTGCTCAGGATATGAGAATTACTTGAAACCGTGTAAAATGCATTAATTGAGCTCGCTTTTATAAATTCTCATTTATTGATCAAATTGCTTGAACAATAAGATTAGTAGTTTTTGGTACTTTTTAAGTGTGAGAACCTGAAGTTCTTTTGAATGGGAGTCATATAAAACAATTAAAAACATGTTTTAAACTAGAAACTGAAAGTAAGCATGCCGGTACAGCACACAGTGAAGAGAGCTAATGGCATGTTGGCCTTCATAACGAGAGGAGTTGAGTACAGGAGCAGCGGTCCTTCTGCAGTTGTACAGGGCCTTAGTTAGTGAGACCACACCCACAGTATTGTGTGCAGTTTTGGTCTCCTAATTTGAGGAAGGACATTCTTGCTATTGAGGGAGTGCAGCGTAGGTTCACAAGGTTAATTCCCGGGATGGCAGGACTGACATATGATGAAAGAATGGAGCGACTGGGCTTGTATTCACTGGAATTTAGAAGGATGACGGGGGATCTTATAGAAACATATAAAATTATTAAGGGATTAGACACGCTAGATGCAGGAAACATGTTCCCGATGTTGGGGGAGTCCAGAACCAGGGGCCAGTTTGAGAATAAGGGGTAGGCCATTTAGAATGGAGACGAGGAAACGCAGGGAGTTGTGAATTTGTGGAATTCTGTGCCTCAGAGGGCAGTGGAATCAAAGGATATGGGGAGACGGCAGGAAACGGGGTCCAGATTGTGGATGATCAGCTATGATCATATTGAATGGCGGTGCTGGCTCGAATGGGACAAAAAATTCTTACTTGCTGCAGCACAACAGAATATGTGAAAATGTAAACATAGTTCATAACGGGGGAAGGGAAGAAAAAGGAAAAGTTCAATAAATAACAAATATAACGCAATAATAATATAGTCATTGAAGCATCCATCCAGACTATTCGTGCTTAAGAAGGAACTGCAGTTGCTGGAAAATCGACAGTAGACAAAAGTGCTGGAGAAACTCAGCGGGTGCAGCAGCATCTATGGAGCGAAGGAAATAGGCAACGTTTCGGGCCAAAACCCTTCCGGCACTTTTGTCTACCTTCCAGACTATTCGTTTTGAACTGAATTTTCTAAAGGGTGCACGGCATTTGGAAAGCTATTTTTTTTTTACTCGCTTAAAGATTTTCAAAAAAGATTTAGACCCAGAAACCTTTAGTATAGTGACATTTTTATTTTATTCAAGTTGATCCTAGTTCTCAAATTCTTTTGTAGTACAAGTTATACTTGTAGAGAAATGTCTAAAAGCTTGTTTATATAGATAAAAGGAATTGATGTGAGCATTGTGAAGCAAATTGAGTAACATCATCAAAGTTAAATGTGTCACAATCTATAATTCCCCTTCAGCTTTTCTTTTTCATATTGACTCTTTTGTATCAAGGTGGTCCTCCTACACACGTGTCCTTTGGGATAGTTGCTCTTTGCATGCAATCTCTCTGGGGTTTGGTGTGAATCATAGATTCAAGCTTCATTTGGCCTTCCATTTTCCATTTTTCCTCCATGGCAATGATTCATATGGAAGTATAGTTTCAGTGTCTCTGAGACACACTGACAAAGTGAAGACTGGTCACGCGTGCGCCTGAACAATTGATCATTGAAGGTTATTTCATGATATCAGGGATAAGAGACTTTTGAATAAACGCATGAATAAGGAGGAATATTGATAATGTACAGGCAAATGTTCACGACTGACTGACAACTTTGTGCCTTCCACCACAGTGAAGAATGCTGTGGTGGATGTTTGTGTTGAATCTTATTGTGTGTTGTGTGTTCTTTTTTTAATTGTACCGCTGCTGGCACATTCATTTCACTGCACCTTCGGGTGTATGTGACAAATAAAATCGACTATTGACTATTAAATTAAAGTTGGTGTTGACATCATGTTCGACAGACATTGCGGACCGAAGGGCTTGTTCTTGTTCTACGGTTTTATGTTCTATAAATTGTAACGAAGTGTGTGTGTGTTATTGGACTTTACTTTAGCTCATTAGATAAATCTGAAATGGAAAGCTAAAGTCAGTATTATTGTTGGCACTTTGGAAGATTGTATCACCAAAATTCTTATCCGCAGTTGTCACCACGAAGATTCCAGAATATCCAAAATAAACTTGATTTGTTTCACTAATGCCCGGGAGGAAAGAACATCTGCCATTCATTTCCAGTCCAGCCTGGATGTGGCCCCAGACCCACAACAATGTCGTTAGCTGTTAATTGTCCACTGAAACTGCCCAACAAGACATTGAAAGGAATCGAGCTGCTATTTAAAGCTCTACCCATTTGACTCATCAGGTCACGGACTTGATTCACAATTAATTTATTAACAAGGAGGCTTCATAAACATTCCCGTCATAGTCGTACGAAAGACCAGACTTAAAATATTGAGAACACAAAGTGCTGGAGGAACTCCGTGGGTCAGGCGGCATCTGTGGAGGGAAGGGACAATGTTTCGGGTCAGGACCCTTCTTCATGGAGAATCAAGCCAAATCATTAAATGTACTCAAGAGTTGGCTATTATTGACGCAAGGAACTGCAGATGCTGGTTTACTAAGAAAGTGCTGGAGTAACTCAGTGGGTCAAACAGCATCTCTGGAGAACATAGATAGGTGACGTTTTGGGTTATGTTCTTTCTTCAAGCTCATAACGTGGTCATTGTTCTAGGAAGGCTTGTGAACAGTTTGCTTTGTCTCTATTTGGTAGGTGGATTTGCCAGGTTTTCTTCCACCTTTGGCAGCCTGTGTGAAGGGAAATCCTCTCTGGTCCCGACCAGCATTTCCCAGCCTTGCCTCCCCATAACCAACACTGGGCCAACTCGCATTCTTCCTCATCTTTACCTTGGCTGCCAACGCGATGTGTTGAACAAGGTGAGTGAGCTCCAATCTCATCCGATCCACTGTAGTTAATAAAATTAGTCTCTGCAAACGTGGCAGACACTTTCCATTTATTTCAGATGAAATGTTTAAGAAAGAACTGCAGATGCTGGAAAAACCGAAGATAGACAAAAATGCTGGAGAAACTCAGCGGGTGAGGCAGCGTCTATGGAGCGAAGGTTTAAGTGACGTTTCGGGTCAAGACCCTTCTTCAGACTGAGCAGACAGATCTCGACCCGGAACGGCACCTATTCCTTCGCTCCATAGACGCTGCCTCACCCGCTGAGTTTCTCCAGCATTTTAGTCTACCTGCCATTTATTTCAAATAACTGCGTCATTATGTGACTGAAAATGCGGGGACAGCATTTCCACAACTAATTCAAAATGGTACTTTGCCAAATTGCCAAAGATATTTGAGTGATATTAAGCACAA
Source organism: Okamejei kenojei (assembly GCA_035221665.1). Lineage (NCBI taxonomy): Eukaryota > Metazoa > Chordata > Chondrichthyes > Rajiformes > Rajidae > Okamejei > Okamejei kenojei. Next base: position 48,714,399 of record CM069149.1, on the reverse strand, counting down.
GTTATTAAATGAGAGTGGAGGGCCATAAAGTCACCACTAAGCAGACAGGTAGGCTCAAAATGCTGGAGTAACTCAGCGGGACAGGCAGCATCTCTGGAGAGAAGGAATGGGCGACGTTTCGGGTCGAGATCCTTCTTCAGACCAAGCGAACAGGAATCCTTCTTGTATTTATGAAGCACCTGGATTTACATTTAAAACCTGTAAACTGAAATGCTATGGATGAATAACTGGGAAATGGGACTGGACTCTAGAACAGATAACATGGTCTGAATGAGTAGGAAGGAAGTGCAGATGCTGGTTTAAACCAAAGACAGACACAAAATGCTGGAGTAACTCAGCAATACAGGCAGCAGCTCTGGAGAGAAGGAATGGGTGATGTTTCAGGTCGAGAATGAAGAAGGGTCTCGACCTGAAATGCCACTCATTCCCTCTCTCCAGAGATGCTGCTGTCTCGCTGAGTTACTCCAGCATTTTGTGTCTACCAAGGACTGAGTGTTTCCCTCTGTGCTACAGCTTGTTAGAATTCTAAAATGCAATACGTGTACTTGATTCAAGTTCCATGGCATTTACAAACATTATTTTTCCTTCAAATACAGGAGCTTATGCAGCAGATTGATGTTGCCTACGTACTCAATGCAAGTAACACATGTCCCAAACCTGACTTCATTCCAGAGACTCACTTTCTACGTGTTCCGGTGAACGACAGCTTTTCTGAGAAGATCTTACCTTGGCTGGACAAGTCTGTTGAATTCATAGGTCAGTAGAATGGTAAAGAGAACTTATGGTATGCTTACTTTCACAGGCTGGGGCATTGAGTGTTAGAGGCAGGATATCGAGATGCATCTTTATAGGACCTTGTTAGGCCACATTAATAATACTGTGTGCAGTTGAGGTTGCCCCATTACAGGAAGAGCGGAGGTGTTGTAGAGGGGCATAAGGAATAGGAGCAGAATTAAGCCATTGAGTTTCTCCAGCACTTTATTTTTTGTGCTTCATCTCAGTTCTGCTCAGTTACAGAGATTAAGCCACCCTCCACAGGTATCAGACGGATTCCTTCAAATTGATTATTTTCCTGTTATTTCACCCATAAGGTGCCAAATTTTCTTTATCACTCGAACAAGAAATTAGCAGTTACTTCATGGGAATGTCAAATGCATGTTTGAGTTAAGGTTAAAGTTTAAGTCACCGTGTGTGTGATTACATCGACAGACTTGAGCAACATCTTGCCACTGGGTGATGGTGTGCAGAAACATCTTCTCAATTGCGTAGAACCCAGAGTAATCTTACAGTTAAGAATTTGGGATTGTGAATGACATTCCCTCAACGTTTTGTTTTCAGAGAAGGCAAAGGCTTCGAATGGTTGTGTGTTGGTGCACTGCTTGGCTGGGATTTCCCGTTCTGCAACTATTGCCATTGCTTATATAATGAAGAGAATGGATATGTCCTTGGATGAAGCTTATCGGTAAGATGACTTATGTTACCAATGACTTGAGTTTCATCTCTTCCCCTTCTCCCCCCCCCCACACCCCCCCCCAATGGTATGTCAGTGTTAATCTTTCAATACAATTATTTGCCATTACTTACCATCAGAGAAAAAGGTTCCAATATAATTTCTCAATCTACATTAGCTTTTGCAGTCATACCTTTAATTTAAGTTTAAATCAAATAAATTATAATTTCCAAATGATTTGTGCCTCTGACAAATTCTGTACAATACCGTGCTCTCTTCCCTTACAATCACTCACTGCACAGTGCAATGGCATGCTTCTATATTATACAGATTGACAATATGCTTGCATTTTCAGAGATCTGATTACCAGGCTTAAAGCAGTGTTAGTTTAATATAATGAAGTGACAATAATTCAGCGACCGGCTCGTTCAAAGTCAGCATGGATTTATGAAGGGGAAATCATGCTTGACTAATCTTCTGGAATTTTTTGAGGATGTAACAATTAAAATGGACAAGGGAGAGCCAGTGGATGTGGTGTATCTGGACTTTCAAAAAGCCTTTGACAAGGTCCCACACAAGAGATTAGTTTGCAAAATTAGAGCACATGATATTGGGGGTAGGGTATTGACATGGATAGAGAACTGGTTGGCAGACAGGAATCAAAGAGTAGGAATTAACGGGCCCTTTTCAGAATGGCAGGCAGTGACTAGTGGGGTGCCGCAAAGCTCAGTGCTGGGATCCCATTTATATACAATATATATTAATGATATAGATGAGGGAATTTAATTGAACATCTCCAGGTTTGTGGATGACACAAAGCTGGGTGGCAGAGTGATCTGCGACGAGGATGCAGGGTGACTTGGATAGTTTGGGTGAATGGGCAGATGCAGTATAATGTGGATAAATGTGAAGTTATCCACTTTGGTGGCAAGAACAGACAATTATCTGAATGGTGTCAGATTAGGAAAGGAGAGGTTCAACGAGACCTGGGTGTCCTTGTCTTGTCCATCAGTCACAAAGAAATAAGCATACAGGTACAACTGGCTAGAAGAAAGCTAATGGCATGTGGCTTTCATTGTGAGAGGATTTGAGTTTAGGAGCACGGAGGTCCTACTGCAGTTGTAGTCTCCTAATTTGAGGAAGGACATTCTTGTTATTGAGGGAGTGCAGCGTGGGTTCACCAGGTTAATTCCCGGGATGGCGGGACTGACATATGAGGAAAGAATGGGTCGACTGGGCTTGTATTCCAATTCAATTCAATTCAACTTTAATGTAATTGCACAGATACAAGTATGGGTACAACGAAATGCAGTTTAGCGTCAGTTTGTAGTAATGGCAATATATAAATAGATACAGAATGCAGACAATGTGGACGGAGAGACTGGAGAAATCTATCGGCGGGACTCCGAGTTCAGCAGTGTGATGGTGTTGTTATAGAAGCTGTTCCTCATCCTACTAGTGCGGGACCTGAGGCTCCTGTACAGTCCTGTACAGGGGGGCAAACAGTCCATGGTTAGGGTGGGAGGGGTCCTTGATGATCTTCCCAGCCCGTCTCAGACACCGTTTCCGGTGGAGAGCATCCATGGCAGGGAGCGGGGCACTGATGATGTACTGGGCGGTTTTCACCACCCGTTGTAGTGCCTTCCTGTAACGGTGCAACTGCTGTACCAGACCGTAAAGCAGGTGGTCAGGATGCTTTCCATGGTACAGCGGTAGAAGTTGGTCAGGTTCTGGGGGGACAGGTGGGCTTTTTTGAGCCTCCTCAGGACGTAAAGGCGCTGCTGCGCCTTTTTGACCAGCTTGGAGGTGTTGAGGGACCAGGACAGATCCTCCGAGATGTGTACCCCGAGGAATTTGTAGTTGGAGACCCGCTCCACCTCAGTCCCGTTTATATGGATGGGGGTGTGTCTGCCCCCTCTGTTCTTTCTAAAGTCAACAATGATTTCCTTCGTCTTCTGGGAGTTGAGGACGAGGTTGTTATTGGCACACCAGGTTGTCAGGTGCTGGACCTCCTCCCTGTAGGCTGACTCGTCGTTATCGCTGATCAGTCCTACCACCGTGGTGTCGTCGGCAAATTTTATGATGGCGTTGGAGCCATACTTAGGGATGCAGTCATGAGTGAAGAGGGAGTAGAGGAGAGGGCTGAGCACACAGCCCTGTGGCACGCCGGTGTTCAGTGTTATAGTGGAGGAGGTGAGGTTGTTGACCCTAACAGACTGTTAATGAAGAAATCCAGTGTCCAATTGCAGAGGGAAGTGGAGATGCCAAGACCGCTGAGTTGTATTCACTGGAATTTAGAAGGATGAGAATCTTATAGAATCTTAAGGGATTGGCCAGGCTTGATGCAGGAAAAATGTGCCCCATGTTGGGGGAGTCCAGAACCAGGGGTCAGTTTAAGAGTAAGGGGTAGGCCATTTAGGACTGAGATGAGGCAACACTTTTTCACCCAGAGAGTTGTGAATCTGTGGAATTCTCAGCCACAGAAGCAGTGGAGGCCAGTTCACTGGATGTTTTCAAGAGCGAGATTTAGCTCTTGGGGCTAACGGAATCAAGGGTTATGGGGACAAAGTAGGAACAGGGGTACTGACTTTGGATGATCAGCCATGATCATATTGGATGCCTCGAAGGGCCTACCCCTGCACCTATTTTCTATGTTTCTAATAAGTACTGTGAAATGATTTTCTGGAATCTACATTTATAAATGAAATATTCAGTACCCGTGCCTTTAAGAAATCCCACTTGTGTTGTTCAGGTTCGTGAAGGAGAAGAGACCGACCATTTCCCCCAACTTTAATTTCCTTGGCCAACTGCTGGACTTTGAGAAAGGGTTGAAAACTCGCCCTGGTCAAACAGGAATGCTCAGCAAGTTGAAATTGCTGCAGTTGGAGCGAGCTGGGGAACAGAGACTGGCTCAGGGCGGTGGGCCTTTTGACAGCGTACGAGAGAAGCAACCGTCTACTACCTCAGCCGCTGTGGATCAGGACCCGGCTACACCGCTGTCCATGCTTATGGAATCCACTGCTTCTAGTGTGGGGGAAGAATGTTTCTTGGCTGAAGAAATCAACGGCCTAAGCCTTTCCGTGGACAGACTAGAGGACAACAACCGGCTGAAGCGCTCATTTTCATTGGACATCAGGTCAGTATCCTACCCTGTAAGCAGCGGTGGGGCAAGCTCTGCACCAATTGCTGCTTGTTCTGTGGAAAGCTGCGGTCCTGGGCAGGAGGTAACTGCAGGGGAATCCAGCCGGTTCTGTTTCTATGCCTCGGCTCAGCCTGAGGTGGATCTCCTCCCACAACTCGGCACGCCCGCTGCCATGGACGTAAAGACAAAGCAAACACAAACCATCTGGGAGCAAGGAGCAGCAAAAAGCTCAGCTAAGCCACCACCACAAACCACAGTGCCCAGGACGCTGCTCTCCCCACTGCACAGAAGTGGAAGCATGGAGGACAACTACAAAACAAACTTCCTGCTGGATCTTTCTGGCAGCCAACAGCGACTAGCAACTTCTGCAGCGGGAATGGGGCTGAAAGGATGGCACTCGGACATCATCTCGCCTCAGACGTCCACCGCTTCACTGGCCAACACCTGGTACTTTGCAACCGAGGCGCTGACAGGCCAGGCTCCGGGCTTCTTGTCCAGCTCCACACTGTTTGGTGGTGCCTACTCTGCCTTTGGCTGCGGCCAGTTACCGTCCGGCTGTGAGGGGTCGGTGCGCCGGCGGGAGAAACACTGTGACCGGCGGGACTCCAGGAGGAGCTGGCACGAGGAAAGTCCGTACGAGAAACAGTACAAGCGGCGCAGCTGCCAGATGGAGTTTGAGGAAGGCATGAACGATAGCAGGTCACGGGAGGACCTACGCAAGGTTGGCAGTCAGTCCAGCTTTACCGGCAGCCTGGAGATCATTGAAGTTGCCTGAGGAAATGTTAAATATGCAAACTGTGAACGATTCCCAAGTATACAGTTCCCCTCAAAACAGAATCAGAAGTTCATCCAGGGACAGCTGGATCTGAAGTACTGCGACTTGAATGCTTTCTTTGTTCAACACACGTTTCTCATCGCATCGGTGCAGAATGATCATCCTTTCCTTGCACTCAGAGATATCCCAGCTACCATTAGATGATCATGAGTGTCCAACAATGCACTTTCCCTCCGAAGACTGAGCCAAGTTCTGTGGAGATTTTTGTTTTAAATTCCAGTGAAGCGTGCAGAATCTGGATTTCTGTGTGTGTGGACATAGCTTCCAGTGCAAATCTCTTAGCATCTGTATATAGGTGGTGTGACTATCTTGATTTGAATTTACAGATAGATAAGGTGCCAACGCTGCTTAGAGTAAATACCTCAAATTTCAAGCTTATACTGTAAGTAGGTATTCAGCAAATCAGATCTCAGGTCAGTCTTGATACAGACGAGATTTACAGATTTTGGCTAGGTTTGAATTTAATGTGGACTGCTAAATTAGCACTGAGAAAATGTCTGTACATTTAATTTTGATTATACAAATGAAGATGGTATCAAAATCAAGTAGAGATGTAAATGAAAGAGATGTGAATTCTATGCAGAGTGCATGCGTGGCAAATGGAAGGATGCCTGGAGGTTCCTCTTGTGGAAAAGTGCTGGAAACTTGTTCAGGATGGTACAAATTGTCTGCATGGTGGAACTATTTTGTTCAAAATGTGTCGTGTATGAGAGCTATCTGTGGTTAACATGATGTTCAACTGGGTGAAATGAAATAAAATCTGAAATGGTACCTGTTATATGTATGTATGTGTATGTGTGATTTAAACACTTTGTCAAATTGTTACAGACACTAGTAGGAAACCTCCATCTTCTGCAAAGAAACATCCAAAAATGAAAAGCTGATTCATATCATCAAAGACCATCAGCTTAAACTGCTGTTTCTCCATCCAGATGCGGCTGAAAGACCGAACATTTCCTTAAACTTCTCAAATGATTTAAATGAAACAGAGCACAACGTACTTCCTCTTAGATAGTTGTCTCCACTTTGTCGACCACCAATGAGATGCTGCAAAAATCAAAGCAGTGAGCAACTTCATTCACCCATTCTCAACTAAAAGCTGCAAGTGTTTACAATTCAATTTGAAGAAAACTCATAGATTCAAAAGAATTCAAAAATAATGTGACATGCATTTTGTTTTCTTCAGGTGCCCACTGATTTCAGCAGTCAATTTTATTTTTTCCTTCTGGTTTACATTTTTAAAACACAAGTAATAAAACACAGGGTGCCAGAATATTAATGAAATTGCTACTTAAACAAACTGTTACTAGAACTGGTATTAGAAAATGGTGAGAAAAAATAGTAACACAGCTAACATTCTCAGTACATGTTTACTAGCCCGTTTCTCCCAATCTATAACATAACTGTAGCTAAATCTCATAAAGCAGTTAGTTTCAGAGGCTGTGATTAGTTAGCCAAACTGTGCAAAAACCAGTCAATGGGCTGTTATCAATGATTTCACCTCTTTGTTAAGCACGCGCCTGATTTCAATAAGTTAAACATTTGACGCTCCAGACTACAAAAACTGCTCAAGCTGTGATACCTTAAATGCATAAAGCAACTTCTCTGTTCTACTAGAATATGAATACATAATTTACTATGTAGATAAAACATATTTCTACAACTGGAGAACACAAGGCATCAAACTCAAAGACAATATAACAAATCTCAGGAAGAGCTTTGCAATCTGTTCCTTCGACTAGTCACACATTAGATTCCTGAAGCTAATGCGTGAATGAAAGGCTGTAAGTTTGTTCAAGTTGAAATGAAACCCAGGGCATTGGTGACTCCTGTGTAGAATACTCATATTAAGCATCATATTCCCTTTCAAATTCTAATTTTGAGACGACCAGTTTAGATTTAACCGACAATGTGCTCTTTATACCAAAACTGAAGTGAACTATTCTACAAGTGTTCTGGAATACTCTAAACATTCAAAATAAACTGATCACTATTTACTTCTACTCACATCCAACTGGACATGGTTACAAAACGAGGAAAACTGATGCTATTTCCACTGATTACAGAACTAAGGACCAGAAATTAAAATTATAAATACTGAGCAGCGACATGCCATTTAAGAAAATATTATTTACAGTTCAGTGCAGCCTGAGAAACTATCACACAGAGAGCTGCAGGTACAATTAGGCTCAATCTACCAGTCTTTAAAGGTAACATTTGTTAACAGTTACACACAAAACTACTGTGAATTATTAGCAGTATTTAGTATAAGCAACACATTTTACTATCTATTAATTTAATACGAAGATGTTATGTTTAAAACATTGCATGAAAGGGTTATAAATTAACTTCTCTGGCTTCATGATTCTCCACACTAATATTCCTGCATATCTTAGTTGATAATGAACGGCACAACACATTTGGATAGTTTACAAACTAGAAGTTACCTGTTAGTGCAATTTAATTGCAAATTATTCCAAATATTCACAAAAGGAGAGCCCAATGATCAAACCTGAAGTAGCAACAGAGCTCTGGTAACAGTCACCATGTTTTCTCTGAACTACATCTCCACTAACATCAACTATTCAGCTTCCTGAGGTAAACACCAGCCGATGACTATATAACTTCCCAAGCTCAATTGACGTCTTTACAAAAAAAAGAAAAAAAATACAGATTAAAATATGGGTCGACAAAAATGCTGGAGAAACTCAGCGGGTGAGGCAGCATCTATGGAGCGAAGGAAATAGGCGACGTTTCGGGTCGAGACCCTTCTTCAGACTGATGTGGGTGGGGGGGGGGGAAAGAAAGGAAGAGGCGGAGACAGTGGGCTGTGGGAGAGCTGGGAAGGGGAGGAGAAAGTAGGGACTACCTGAAATTGGAGAAGTCAATGTTCAGACCTAAAACATGATATCAGATATATACACAAGGCACAGACATCTATCTAAACGTGCTGCAAAATATCAATCAATTATTTTTAAGTGGCGGAGCTTTACAATAAGAGAATATTAATACCACATCCTTATTGCATGCATGAATTTAACTTGAATACTTACTGATCTACAGTGCTGCAAAAGGGTGCTAGTATTGATCCACACACTCATTAAGTCTTTTAAAATCATGTTGGTAATCTGCATCAATGTATAAAGCACAACCTCCAATAACTGATGATAAACAATGTCAATTCCAGCAACATTTAATAGCTGGGCCACTGCAATCCAAGACAATGACTCTGCAATTTAGGAGAACACTACTGCACAGTCAATGCTTCAATGTACCTGGAAATGCATGATTCTTCAACTGATGTCATATCTAAATTTTAGACTGAGTGCTGTCTGTACAAATCCAGTAGTGTCAGAAGGTGAAGATCTGCCTTCCATAACCTACTGGTATTTGATATCTTTATCAGCTCTCATGCTGAAAGGTTCAAGTCTTTCGTTTTCTGGCAACAGGCTGTTAAGTTTCTCCATTAATGGGACAGTTTGATCGATGCCCATCTGTATGCGGCGCAGTATGGCAGACATCTCGTTGACCTTCTGGATTTGTTCTGCATATTTGGCATATCGTTTCTGACGCTCTTGCATGACACCGTACAAGGCTTCAACAGACAGATCCATCTGCAACAGAACAACAATGTTTATCAAACTGGGCAACAATTGAAAGACACAAAGTGCTGGAGTCGGGCAGCATCTCTGGAGAACAAGGATGGGTGACATCTTGGGTCGAGACCCTTCTTCTGACTGTTTGTAAGGGGGAAGAGAAGAAAAGGGGAGAGATGGTACAAAGCCTGGCAGGTAATAGAATTGAATGGAATGCTTTATTGTCACATGTGACAAGTCACAGTGAAATTCTTTGCCAGCCATTCTTTCAATAGTCGCCATAAAGTGCGTGGACAAAATTACAAAGTAGCCCACACCAGATCTCTATACTCTGGTTCTCACTTAAAATTGGAGAATTCAACGTTCGTACCCCAGTTACTGTCTCTTTTTGTGTATAAACCAGCACCTGCAGTTCCTTTTTTCTACATTAAAAGACACAAGGATCTGGAATAACTCAGCCGGTCAAGCAGCATTTCTGGAGAACGTGAATAGGTGACCCTTGAAGAAGGGCCTTGACCCAAAACGTCTCCGACCCATGTCCTCCACAGATAAAGAAATCCGATCTGACTTACTCCAGTACTTAGTGTCTTTTTTTTTTGTAAACTAGCATCTGCAATTCCATGTGGACAACAAGCAAACCATTTGCAATGGGTGAAATTGCAAACACTTTTATTTCACAATAATATAAACTTATAGAACAGGGAATAGTACAGCGCACGAGCAAGCCCTTTGGGTCATAATGTCTGTGTCGTACAAACAGGTGTATAAATATATATATATATATATATATATATATATATATATATATGATGCCAAGACCATATATATATATATATAGAAACATAGAAAACATAGAAATTAGGTGCAGGAGTAGGCCATTCAGCCCTTCGAGCCTGCACCGCCATTCAATATGATCATGGCTGATCATAGAGGGATATATATATACACACACACACACACATATATACATATATATATACGCACACACACACACACATATATATATATATGAGGCCTGCAGATAATCCACACCCCTCCATGTTTCATGGATTCATGTTAAAAGTCCCTTAACCACCACTATGGTATCTGCCTCCACCACCTCCCTTGGCAGTGCGTTCCAGGCCCCACCACCCTCTCTCTGCACATCTCCTTTAAACACTTTAAAGCTCGAACCTCGAATTTGACACCTCCGTCCTGGTAAAAGGGTCCAATCATCTACTCTTGATAAAATATAAAACACAAAATCTCCTTAACGCACTGCTTTTCAAGAATTATTTATCCATAAATACCGCAAGCTACATTTCTCTTTCCACAGATGCAGCCTGAGGTAAAGGTATGGTTAGAGTTTAAGGTGTGGGTGGGGGTGGGGGGAGGAATGAAGAGTGCAATAACCAAGGTCTGGGAACGGGTAGAAGGCAGGAGAGAATAAATGACAAGCAGGGGCGTTGTGGAAAGGCAATAGATGGAGGCAACAAGGAACAAAAGGTCAGCCTGGAGCAAATTCACTCATTACAATAATTGTCAGAATTGCCAGAGAACTATGGAGTGAATGCAGTTGAAAACACTCATTATCTGAAATTGTTGAACATGCCCAGAACAATGTGATGAGCCCAGGCAGAACTAAAGAGACAGACTCTGGGAGCTTGGAGATGCACCCTCTTTCTCTGCATCCACAGATGCGTTTTATCATTAACTAGTTTAGTTCAGTTTAGTTTAGCGTCACGAGTATTGAGGTACAGTGAAAAGCTTCTGTTGCATGCTATCCAGTCAGAGAAAAGTATTCCCAGTGTATCGAAGCATTAGTTATTGCTGCATCACTCCAACTTCCATTCACCATACAGCTGGTTAATAAGAATTTTGGCTTTAAATATCTCCCATTCCAATTGATTTTTACCTTTTGACTATTTGTAAAACAGAACAAACTGGATATAGAGTGTGTAGGAAGGAACTGCAGATGCTGGTGTAAATTGAAGATAGACACTAAATGCTGGAGTAACTCAGCAGGACAGACAGCATCTCTGGAGAGAAGGAATTGGTCTTGTTTCAGTTTGAGACCCTTCATCAGACTCTGGATATAAACACATTTATGGTGATACAACACATTTTTCCCATATAAAAAGACATAATCTCACCTTTTAAAATGAAACAATTGGGTGGACCTGCCATTAAATGAAGGTTTGGTTCTTTAAAAACAAATTCATGAATCTCCAGTGAAAGCACAGGAGTAATTTAACAGTTAACAGCATTATTAACAGTTCTCATGTCAATTTATTTATTCGATCATTTTATATTACAAATTACTTTCTGATACATCCTCATTGGAATAACCATCGGGTACAAGATAGACACAATAAACTGGAGTCATTCAGCAAGACCTTTTCTGGAGAAACGGAATAGGTGACATGTCGTGGCGAGACCCTTGTTCAGACTGAGAGTCAGAGGAAAGGGAACTGAGAGATATAGATGGTGGTGCAGAGAGATAAAGAATAAATATATGAAAGGTATGCAAAAAATTAATGAATCTGAAACAACAACAAAACACTGGACCTACTTGATCTCTCTTTAATTCCCTTTCCCATCCCACACTGACCTTTCTGTTCTAGGTCTCCTCCATTGTCTGTGAGGCCAAACTCAAATTTTCTAGGAACAGCATCTCATATTTCACTTGGGCAGCTTATAACCCAGTGGTATGAATATTGATTTCTCTAACTAGAAGTAACCCCTGCATTCCCTCTCTCTCCATCCTTCCACCAGCTTCAAAGTCGTCTTGTTGAGTCTCGTTGTCTGTACTCATTCTCACCTAACAAGCAGCTAACAATGGCTTGTTTCCTTTATCATAGAAACATGGGAAATAGTTGCAGGAGTTGGTCATTCGGCCCTTCGAGCCTTCAATACGCCCTTCGAACATTTGAGCATTCAATATGATCGTGGCTGACCATCGAAAATCAGTATCCCGTTCCTGCTTTCTCCCCATATATCTTGATTCTGTTGGCCCTAAGAGCTATATCTAACTCTCTCTTGAAAACCAATCGTAGTTACTTTTTTGTATATCTTTCATTCATTTGTTCTATATCTCTCTACATCACCGTCTATATCACTCGTTTCCCTTTCCCCTGACTCTCAGTCTGAAGAAGGGTCTCGACACGAAACGTCACCTATTCCTTCTCTCCAGAAATGCTGTCTGACTGCTGAGTTACTCCAGCTTTTTGTGTCTATCTTCGGTTTAAACCAGCGGCTGCAGTTCCTTCATACACAAGACACTACAAAGTGAATACCAATCTTAAAATGTCAGTGCCCATTCACATTCATACGTCCCGCTCTTAAACTGTGACCCCACTGCCAGTGGCAATCACAGTCATACAGTTCTTGCTCCGTCCTTACAACAATAATGCAACTACAGCGTTTTAACATAAACAAAATGTTCAAATGCACTCCTGGGACACAGAATACACTGAAAATGACCTAATTATGGAAGAGATCAAAAAGGAACATCTTAAGGTAAGATGGAAAGCGAGGTGGAGGCATGAGGCAGGAATTCCAGGGGGTTGGGGGGAAGAAAGTAACGAGTTGTTGATATGTCTGGTGTCCTGGTTATTGAAATATTCCATTATTTACTGGACACGAGGTTTGTTGCAATTATTCAAGAGGTTATCTGCAGAATCATAATACCATTCTTTACCTATGTATTCAGTAGACTAAAGACCAATTGGAACAAGAACATGTCAGATCTGTAACTATTTTCTTGTTTTGCTAACTTGTAAAAATGGGAATAAACTGGAGATAAATCCACTCACAACAATAGTTTTAAAATCAAGTCCAGTGGTAAATTTACTTATTGTGTTCAGACAATAATATTAATCTCAAGTGCATCTTGAGTATGTTTCAGCCTGAATATATGCCAACATAACTCAATACACAGTCATATGTGGGTCGGCAGCTTATTTCTAAACTTAGGTTGTTGTTTATGTGCTTTGCTACAAGGACTATACAAGTCTTATAGGAATGTACAGAATGTTCTAGATAACAGATGCTGCTGCAACCACCCTTCCTTAACTATTTTGTTATTTGATTAACAGAAGACCTTGAATTAATTAGAAAATGCTGGAGATAGTCAAGTAGGATCTGTGGAATCTACAGAGAAGTACACAAAGTGCTGGAGTAACTGGGCGGGTCAGGCAGCAAAGGAACAGTCCCTACAGCTCAAACACGAGGCCATGTTAAAGTAATTTCCTCAGCACATGATCCATATTCCTCCATTCCCTGCATATCCATGTACAAATCTAAAAGCTTCTTAAATGCCACTCATATCTGCCTCTGCCACCAACCCTGGACACCAACCGTTTTCTGTGTAAAAAAAAATTGCCCTGCACATCTCCTTTAAACTTTGCTGTCTCCTGCCCTCTAGTCTTTGACAATTCCACCCTGAGAAAGATTCTGGCTGTCTAACCGATCCATGCCTTACATAATAGTATATATATCTATCACGGCTCCCCTCAGCCTCCAACGCTCCAGACAAAATAATCCATGGCTGTCCAACCTCTTACAACTAACACCCACATATCCAGGTAGCAAACTAATCCCTTTCACATGGACTAAACTGTCTTGATGCTTGTGAATTGTTGGGTGAGGGTATCTGCCTCCACTGCCTCTTCACACAGTGCTCCACCCACCCGCTGAAACAAAACAACCCTCAGTCCCTCCCTAAACCATCCTACTCTTTCTGTAAACCTAGATCCTCTGGTCTTGACACCCCCACTATGGGAAAAGAGATTTTTACTATAATTTTACGCTCTCCTCCTCCTCGTTATTTTATATTTCTCTGTCATGTCCCCCACAATATTCTCCGCTCCGGGGAAAAGAAACACAGTCTCTTCAGTGTCTGCTCACAACGATAAAGCTCCAGACAACATCCTGGTGAACCTTCTGTGCTGAACCTCAGGGCACAGCAGCTGAGTTTAGTCATGGAAAATACCTCAGCAGCTGCTGGGAAGCCAGGGACTTCTGCATTCTTGTATAAAGACACAAAAATTCCAAACTTCCTGGCACTTAAATGGGGAATTGACAGCAAATGCTTACAGAGCCGCTGGCAATTTTATACAGAAGCTTTGCCCTTCACGTCACCAGCAATGTGGGAACACTACTGCTCACATTCTCAAGGTGTGTTCAAGCTCTTTACAACTAATGAATCATGTGCGTGGTCACTGTGAGCAAATCAAACAGACATTTTATATGAGAAATACTCTACAAATGTCCATCACCCTCTGTACTAAAAACTTGCCCTGTACATCTGCTTTAAACTTTTCCCATCTCACTGTAATGCTGTGCTTTCTCATCTTGGGAGAGGGTTATATACTTCTACCAGGTCTCAGCCTCCAACGTTCCACAGAAAACAATCCAAGTCTGTCCAACCTCTCATAGCTAATACCCTCTAATCAAGGCAGTGTTCTAGTAAACCTCTGCTGCAACCTGTCCAAAGCCCCCACATCCTCCCTGTAAAGGGCTGATTATATTCCAGCACAGCTCACCATGGGGAAAGCAAGCATACCACATGCTTTCTTCTCCATTCCATCTTTTTGTGTTGTCACTTTCAGGGAATTCCAGACTTGGACTCCAGGATCCCTTTATACATCAATGCTGTTAAGATCCTGCCATTAACGGTTTACTTTCCCCAAACATTCACCATCCCACAGTGCAACACCTCACACTTGCTTGAATTAGACTCCATCTGCCATTTCTTCGCCAAATGCCGTAGCCGATCTGTATCCTGTTGTGTTCTTTGACAGCCTTCCACACAGCCCATGACCCCAGCAATCTGAAAACTCACTAACCAACCCATCTACGTTTACGTCCAAGTGGTTTGCACATATCACAAACAACAGAGGTCCCCGGCACAGACCCCTGCGGAACTCCACTGGTCACCGCCCTCCAGCCAGAATAAAAGTCCAGAATGGTCAATTGTCATATGTACCAAAAACGGAACAATGAAATCCTTACTTGCTGCAGCCCGTCAGGTCTGTAAACACAGTCCTGATGAAGAACACAATAAACAAAAGAGAAACAAGAGAACCAGTTGAAAAAGAAAATCATGATTTTCTCTGAAGACTGCAAAGAATGAATCTTGTTTAAATGAAATAACCTCATGTGGTATCATTGTCTCCTACGGACCATCAAATAAGAATGTGACAATAAACCACAACACATACAGAAACTTTGGATCTTTGTACTGGACTGTCTTCACACAGTGAGGGTAATGATGCACGGCAGTGAGACGTGACTGCTGGGCATGACGCACACACTTGCCTGTGAACTACATGAGCACTCATGCCTGTAAACCAGTCCCAGTATCAGCGCACTGAATGCTCTTGGCAAACTGCCAGGGAAACTAAAGGAAAACCCTAATTGCAATTATTTTGTTTTATTTAATAAAATGAATTCCCTGGAATTAGACGAGATCCTAATTAGGCTCGGGCAGTTTTTAAATATGATAACTGATGAAGCAAAACAAAAAGCAGAAAAATCTAAAAAGGACAAGAGCTCCCTCATGAACATGTTAATGAGACATATTTTCAGCATCTGGAATTGATCGGAATTTGTCTGATTCTAAACAAATTATATTTTGCTGGAACAAATATGTGGGATGTATTTGTGAAATGGCAGTGGCAGTGAACGATGACTTTAGACAGCAACGAACCAGAAGATCGTGTGCTGATGAAGAACAGAAGATTTATACAGATAGACACAAAATGCTGGAGTAACTGAACAGGGCAGGCAGTAACTCTGGAGAGAAGGAATGGGTGACGTTTCAGGTCGAGACCCTTCTTCAGACTGGTTAGGGATAAGGGAAACGAGAGATATATAGACGGTGATGTAGAGAGATAAAGAACAATGAATGAAAGATATACAAAAAATTAACACTGATAAAGGAAGCAGGCCATCATAAGCAAGTAGACAAAAATACGACCCGAAACATCGCCTATTTCCTTCGCTCCATAGATGCTGCCTCACCCGCTGAGTTTCACCAGCATTTTTGTCTACCTTTGATTTTCCAGCATCTGCAGTTCTTTCTTAAACATTTTGTCTCAGCCATTGTTAGCAGTACGTTGAGTGAAAATGAGAAGCTGGTGCAACTTGGGTGGGGGAGGGATAGAGACAGAGGGAATGCTGGGATGAAGAAATCAATAGTCACACCACTGGGCTGTACAGCAGTGTGCCCACAAGCAAATGCCCCAGGTCTGTACAATATCAGTGCACTTGGAAACCACATCCTTAAACCAAATTCAATGGTTGATATTACAAAGTACATTGCCACCACAGTTTTGTCAAAACACAATTATAAAGTCAACTTTTAAAAGTCAAGGTGAATATTAAAGGCCTGGTGGGCAGATGTACTGATCCTCGGTCCCTTAGATACATTGACGTTTTGCTGCTAAACATTTGGATCAAACTTGGACATCTACAAGCCCCGATGAAGATCGTATTTGCATAAATTGCTGCATGCAGTCTATCACTGGAACGCCACCATTGCACTAAAACTCTAGCCTGCCGACAAACGAGCAAGTTATCCCTGGACCAGCTTTGCTCCGACTACATTGGTCAGTACACACAGCAGGGCTTCCAAAATACAGCGTGCTCCCCAACAAAACCAGAGGTTACAGATTCAGTCAGACATCGGCAAGAAAACAAAGCATTTGCGAAGCGGACCACTCATTGACAATGAATGCTGAACAATGGTGAGAACGCTGCGCACTTCTGACTAAACCACCAAAGACAACCTATAAATCTCAACACAATATAAAACAATGCACGAATCCGAGTCTGCTTAAATGTAATCTGGCACAGAACAAGTGTGGAATAAACCAATACCATCTGCCACACTTATATTTCATAATGCAGCCAAGAGCCACAAACAAGAAGTCCATTGCATTTTCTCAATGGAGCTTCCTTCAATGTCGTCAGTGATTAGTCTTTATCTTTATAAAAGCTTTGGTTGGACTATAATTGGAATATTGTGACCAGTCATGGTCACAGTAAGAATGTGGAGGGTTGGGTGAGGGTGTTGAAGTGGTTTACCAGGATGCTGCCTGGATTAGAGGTTATGAGTGAAAAGGAGGGTTTGGACAAATGGTACAATGCAGAGTAGGCTTGCTACAAGTGCCACGGCAAATAGAAGAGGCAGCTGGATGGCTTCCGGCTAATTATTATTCTCAATGATGAATGAATAACCTTTGGAAACTAGACTGGCATCGTGAGGAACAGTCCTATTTGCAATTTTCAAGAGGACTGGGTCTTTTATCTGTGGTTGCCTGGAAATCTCACGCAAACTTTAAAATTAACTTCAACACTTGATCCAATTAACATTAAGCAATTAACTTTGTTTTATATATTTTTCCAAAACCTAATCTCTAAATGGCCATCTATTTCTTCTCATTGCTGTCTCCTCGCACCATGGATGTGTTTAAATTGACACTGGGGTGGACATAAAACTGTACACTATCGTACCTGCAAAATATCTACACATTTCATTATATCACTGAACTCAGCAAACATCAGGGATTTGCTTTCAAATTATTCTGACTATATTGACAGCTGACATAATATTAAAAACACAAAATGATTTTAATTTATTCACTGCTTTCAGCTGCTTTTCTGAATAATTGCTAAGTGAAAATTAAATCAGCTGACAACAATCTTCCCAGTAAAAACCCTGGGTGTCATTTTATTTGGGAGAGTGGGGTGTGCTTGAAAAAATCATCATTTCCAGAGGGAAGTTGAGATGGAAAGATAGATCTGCCATGTTGAATGCAGTGGAGACTCGATCGGCCGAATGGCCTAAATCTGCTCCTATGACTTATGATTGTAATCTGCTGAATGAAACTGTGAAATCTGTCTGATAAAGCATTAAATATTATGGGTAAACCAGCAGCGGCAGTTCCTTGCTTTGATCTACAGATAGATGACGTTTCGGGTTGGGACCCTTCTTCAAACTCTTCAATGTTATGGATGTAACCAACAAGCAAAAATATCTCAAACACAGACAAGAAAATGTTGAGAAAAGAAATAAAAATGAAGAACAATGAAGTAAAGTAAACACAGAGAAAGGGAAAATTTAAATGTCGCATTTGACCACAGATCTCTTAAATGGAATTGAAATCAGTCTGAAAAAGGGTCTCGACCTGAAATGTTACTTATTCCTTTTCTGCAGAGATGCTGCCTGACCCCCTGAGTTACTCCAGCACTCTGGGTGTATCCAGGGAAACAATAGTTACCCGATGAATATTGTCCTGGTCCCACTGACTGCCATGGTGATAGTTCAACAAGAAGAACATTTGATCCCATCAAATTGATGTTATCACAAAGATTACGCAATATCAAGCCTTTATATTGTTTGCAAGTTGAAGTGCACAAATACAAATATACAGAGCTTGTTTGAAGTTTGAGTTTGAGGCTGAAATATACAGATAAGGAATTTTCCAAATATTTAACTTTGCCTGGAAAACCTGTCTCTGATTGGCTAAAATATATCCATCTGTGATCAAGACTAAACATGAGAGGGAGACAAAAATGCTGGAGAAACTCAGCGGGTGAGGCAGCATCTATGGTCGAGACCCAAAACGTCGCCTATTCCTTCGCTCCATAGATGCTGCCTCACCCGCTGAGTTTCTCCAGCAATTTTGTCTACCTTCAATTTTTCCAGCATCTGCAGTTCCTTCTTAAGAATAAACGTGAAGTAGTGAAGACATAAAGAGCAGGGGGATGACGACAGGTGGGGAAGCGGCAGGAGCAGAAACACAATGGGGCAGGATTGTGGCTTCTCCTGTGTACGTGAGGTTTTGTCACAGGAGTCTGTGTCCCTTAGAGAGGTCTCCGAAATCCAAAGTCCGAAACAAAAATGTTCCCACACATTGGAAGCTCTGGCAAAAGAACAGTTGGACACTCAGAACGCTGTGCAAAAACAGAAATTAGACGGAGTGCAGGAAAAACAAGCAGATAATAATTATTTGAGTGGCCCAAATTTAAATTTCCACGATTACACACCGCCACTGTAGTTTAGTTCCCTTTGGCCCACCGAGTGCGCACTGACCAGCGATTCCTGCATATTAACACTATCCTACACACGAGGGACAATTTACATTTATATCCAGCCAATTAACTTACAAACCTGTACGTCTTTGGAGTGTGGGTGGAAACTGAAGATCTGCTTGTTTTTTGTAAAAACAAACAGCCAGTGGAAGAGTAAATTATTGATACCAACTCCAAGATTTTCCATAAGTATATTGGCGATTAAGAGTGTGAAATGCAAGGGTCCCGGCCTGAAATGTCGCCTATCCAGTATCTTCCCAGATGATGCCTGACCCGCTGAATTACTCCAGCACTTTCTGTTTTGCTAAAGATTCCAGCATCTGCAGCTCCTTGTGTGAAACACTTCATGGATTTGGGAAAATACATCTGCATTGCCCCAAGCCAACTTGTATTACACAATGTGTTGGAAATGGTCGGTAGTTTGAAACATCTGCAAATATCTTTAAATATTGTGTAATGCTTGGCACACAGCTCCGATCTACAACACAAACAAGCTTTATAGCTTCTTAGGTCGTCACAGTCCATCATTCAAAACAAAACACCATTTCCCAACTGGTAAAAACAAACTGAATCATCTTCAAGTTATGCATATTTGCAGACACAATTTTAGCTCCAGTTCAACTGGAGATTCATGTTCTAAAAATTACCTTAACAATGTTAAAAGCAAACTAAATCTAAAGGCTTGTTGTTTGAGAAAGAACTGCAGATGCTGGAAAAATTGAAGGTAGCCAAAAATGCTGGAGAAACTCAGTGAGTGAGGCAGCATCTATGGAGCGAAAGAATAGGTGACGTTTCGCGTCGAGACCCTGTCAGTGAAATATAAGGGACCTCGACCCGAAACGTCGCCTATTCCTTCACTCTATAGATGCTGCCTCACCCGCTGAGTTTCTCCAGCATTTTTGTCTACCTTAAATCTAAAGACTGATCACCCACCAAAAAAAAGCAGTCTCCCTCTTCTTTACCGTTTTTGCTTTCATGACCCAGTTTTGACCTTTTACCACAGCTTCCTCATCCCACTCCTAGCGTGCCTTTCACCCGACATCACACAGTCTTTTCTCCTGCTATTCCCTCTTTTACCACAATTATACTTGCAGAAAACCACACAATTCCGTTAAAGAGCAATCCAGCTGGCCTGCTTTTGCCCTCCAGCCCTGCAAGTGTATTCCCTTCCAACGACTCATTCTCTGTTAAACGGCATTAGCCCACAAATACAGTCAGAAAGCAAGTACAGTCGGAAAAGATAGAGGGGAGGGGGGACCTCATTGAAACTTACAGAATAATGAAAGGCTTAGAGTGTATGTGGAGAGGATGTTTCCACTGGTGGGAGAGTCTAGGACAGAGGTCATAACCTCAGAATTAAAGGGCGCTCTTTTGAAAAGGAGGTGAGGAGGAACTTCTTTCGTCAGAGGGTGGTTAATCTGTGGAACTCATTGCCACAGAGGGCTGTGGAGGGCAAGTTAGTGGATGTTTTTAAGGCAGAGATGGACACATTTTTGATTGGAACGGGTGTTAAGGGTTATGGGGAGAAGGCAGGAAAATGGGATTAGGAGGCAGAGATCGGCCATGATTGAATGGCAGCGTAGACTCGATGGGTGGAATGGCCTTATGGCCTACGCAAGGTGTTCACAAATAACCGTGAAGGAATTTCACCACAAATATCAAGTGATCCCTGTGAAGAGAACCATCCTCCCTTTTGATGTTTGTTCAATCAGACAATCAGTTCAAAGGGATCCCTGACATCAACCTGCAATTTTTCAAGTTGGCTCAGTAATCAGGTGGAAGAATTGCAGGCAGCAAACTAGGAAGAAAAGTGTATAATCTGAAGTTAACATTTCAAATGTTACTAAATGTAGGAACCTAGTTATGCAGGCAAAAGAGGGATCTGGACCACGTCAGGCAGAGGAGATTAGTTTAACATGGCTTCATGTTCAGTACATACACTGTGGGCTGAAGGGCCTGTTCCTGTGCTGTACTGTTAAAAGTCCCAAACTATCGCGGGAATATATATGACAAATGAAGGAAGGAAATCATAAGATTTGTTCCAGTTAAACTATAAAAAGTAAACGTGTTAAACTGAAAATAGATAGATAGATAGATAGATAGATAGGTAGATAGATAGATAAATACTTTATTAATCCCCTTTTCAGGAGAAATTCAGATGTTCCTTGCAGCACACTAATAAAGATACAACATAGCATTAAAGAAGAAGTTTAACAATAAAAAACATCCCCCCACAAAGGTTCCCACTGTGGGGGAAGGCACAAAGTCCAGTCCCCATCCCGACGTCCACCCATAGTCGGGCCTAATGAGGTTGTCGCCTTCACGGGGGCCCGATGTTTCAGGCCCTCTCGCCGGGTGATGGTGCTCCGGCGCCTGTAGACCCTCTCAGCGGCTTGGGATGCCTGGAACAGCCGCTTCCTTATCGGAGACCGCGGCTTCCAAAGCCAACAAGGCCACGCTGGATGGAGCTCCACCACTGGCGATCTCTGCAAGAGATCCCAGGCTCCTGATGTAAAAGTTCAGCGCCTCCGCCCGCAGCTGGCCGCTCCACAGTCCCGCAGCTCCGCGATGTTCAATCGGCGGACTCAGCATTCCGGAGCTCCAGCGCGGCGTCCCAGGCAAGGCATCGCCCGCTCGGCTCTGCGAGAGCGCTCCAGCGCTGTGCTGCCGTCGAAGCTGAAACTCTGGCCAGGTCCCCTCTGGAAACGCCGCTCTAGTCCCCGCTGGTAGGCCCCGCTGGTAGGCCGCGAGGACGGGTTGAAGAAAGGCAGCCTCTCCGACCAGGTAGGAACTTGAAATATTTTGTTAAACACTCAATTGGCTGCTTATTTTTCTTATTTAGGGAGTAAAAGAATTTGCTGTGTAGTTGTTATGGCCTAATATATTATTAAAAACTTATTTTGACTTCATACAACAATTAGTTTCAGGGCATTTTACAACAATACTGTTCCAGCAAATGTTTGAGTCCACAGAGAGGCTGAGGGGAGACCTGATAGAAGTATACACCATTATAGAGTGATACAATGTGGAAACAGGCCCTTCAGCCATACTTGCCCACACCGGCCAACATGTCCCAGCTACACTAGTCCAACCTGCCCGCGTTTGGTCCATATCCCTCCAAACCTGTCCTATCCATGTACCTATCTAACTGTTTCTTAAATGTTGGAATAGTCCCTGCTCCAACTACCTTCTCTGGCAGCTTGTTCCAAACACCCACCACCCTCTGTTGCCCCTCAGATTCCTATGAAATCTTTTCCCCTTCACCTTAAACCTATGTCCTCTGCTCCTCAATTCACCTGCTCTGGGCAAGGGACTCGGTGGATCTACCCCATCTATTCCTCTCATGATTTTATACACTTACAAGAGACACAGATAATGTAAACTGTCAGAACCTTCAACCCCCCCCTCCCCTCCAGGGTGGAAATGTCATCTCATTCCTTCCTACCTCTTTGATTCGTTTAACCAGGGCGTTCTGATCAAACGCGACTGCCTCAGCACATTGATGCAGGTGATCCTGGTAGCGCAAACAGAGCTTCAGTACTTGCTGCGAATCCAGCCTCTCCAGTTTGCTGTTGCTAGCTGTCGTCTGACCACTTAATAATCCTGGGTAGCACAAAAGATAATGAATTGAAACCATCGCAAGCTCTGGATGTTCATCTAATTATTTTACAATTCATCATAAATATTTTTACGAACCACTCAAGTATGAGGGAAGGTTCTCTCAGTCTAAAGGGGCTCGACCCGAAACATCACCCATTCCTTCTCTCCAGAAACGCTGTCTGTCCCGCTGAGTTACATAGAAACATAGAAATTTGGTGCAGCCATTCAGCCCTTCGAGCCTGCACCGCCATTCAATATGGTCCTGATCATCCAACTCAGTATCCCGTACCTGCCTTCTCTCCAGATCCCCTTAGCCATCCAACTCACTCTTAAATATAGCCAATGAACTGGCCTCAACTACCCTCTGTGGCAGAGAGTTCCAGAGACTCACCACTCTCTGTGTGAAGAAAGTCTTTCTCATCTCGAGTTACTCCCTATGAGAGAGAGATGTTGGTTTGCAGAAACCGCTCCAGTGGGCCGGCCAGACTTTGAATAATGATGCTAGTAATGGGGGTGCCCACAGGTACGATAAGATAGAACTTTATTTATCCCAGGAGGGAAATTGATCTACCAACAGTCACAAAACACAAAATACATGAAATATGAAATTAAAGTGACAAGTGGAAAAGATTGGGGATGTGCAATGATTGGGGGGGGGGGGGGGGGGCATGTATTTCATGGAAGATGAAGTTCACGGTGCAGTTGCATTCGTGATAAATAAATCCCTATAACCTTGAATAATTTACCAAAAATATATATAAATTTACCACAGATGAAACAAAGTGTTTGGTGCAGGCCAGAATAATTTATCTCCATCTTGTTACTAATACTATTGCATGCCCCGCATCGAATACATTCACACACAAAATAATAATAGAACTAAATATACACACTGGGATTTATCAATAGTGTTCTAAAGTATGGAACAGTAACATCATTTTCATTTCATAAGATTAAAATCAAAATGATACATCTCTAAACTATTTGCACTCTGTAAATGTACGGTGTGAGAATTCCACAGACATTGTCTGTAAAATACTTTTCAATACAAGCTTTGATAATTTACTAATGATCCACTGTCCACACATGCAGAGTAACAGCTAACTCGTTACTTCACACTGCCCAGTGGATTACAGATAGGGATTTATCAGCAGTGTTATCCATTTACATACTTTCACAAACTCCAGGAATGCTGAATGAAGCCTCAGTAGCATTTCATACGTGCAATGTTACTTTGTACCTTGTTCGCACGAAACACATTAACTTAAGCAAGGTCATGAGATAGTAATAAAAAACATTTGAAAATGACTAGGAATAATAAAATATCTCAAATATGTAATGGATGGCAGGTTCAGTGTAATACCGTGTGGCTTGGAAATGCTAAAAATAATGCTGAAACTGTGCAGTGAAAGCCTGCTCCTTCCTGGCAACAACAGACAGGATCACCACTAATTACTGCGCCATCTATGTTAACTAAACTGGCTTATAATGACTTGCCTTATCCCTCCCTCCCTCCATTTTCAAACACAAGTACCCATCCACCATGTGGAAGCTCCAGCATCACCCCTCATGCTTCTTGTAACGGCTCGTGACATCTTGTCTGAGTCTGGAGATATTTCATTTTTCAAAGATGCAAAACCTCGTTATGCCACCTCTTCTATTATCGTTATCCTATCCAATATTCCACACGTCCTCTCCAACTGCAACACTGTTCCCTTCTCTTAAAGTCAGGAGGTTGGAGATTCATTCCCACTCCACTATTATCACATTTTCATCAGGGATTGCTAAATTATTTACTTCCACAAGTTCACTGACCTCTTAAATCAAAACAATTCATTCTAGATGACACATTTGAAATAAAACAAAATATGGCAAATCAGCAGAGGACTGGTACCAAGAAACAAAAAAAGTTCTGATTCAAAATGAAAGGCTCCTATCTGAAAATGTTGAAATTGCAGAGTTGTGGATGTGGCCCAGTCCTTCACACAGACCAGACTCCCCACCATCGACTCGATCTGCACTTCAAGCTGACTCAGAAAAGTAGCCAACATAATCAAACATGTCGCACCCTGGTCATTCCTTGTCTCCCCGCTCCCATCTGGCAGAAAGTGTAGAAGCTTGAAAGCGCGCACCACCAGATTCAGGAACATTTTCCCGTTATCAGGTTTCTGAACGGTCCTTCCATAAGTTAGGGTACTGTTCGATTCACCTCTGCTTCATTAAGGACAATAGACTGTCAGGAACTGATGTGTTACAATGCTCTACAAAGCTGAGAACTATATTCTGCATTCTGTACCATCCCCTTTGCTCTATCTATCTATGTATGGTCTATCTGATCTGTTTGGATAGCATGCAAAACAAAGTTTTGCACTGTACCTCAATACAGGTGTCAATAATAAACTTAAACCTGCCCGTTGTGGAGAATTAGTGCAACAAGAACTTAAAAGGGAATACTTTTTTCAATTTTGTACTTGAAATTTGGTTTTAATTTTCTCCCACTAGAGGGAGTAGCTGAGAGGGTAGATAAACTGGAATAATTGTGATACTGAATCAAAATATCATGGTTGAGTTTTTCTACCTGCAGAGTATTAACAATTGATGTTCAAAAAACATTTTTCACAGGTTAGTGCTGTTGCCTCACAGCTCCAGAAACCCAGGTTCAATGCTAACCTTCAGTGCTATCTGTGTAGAGTCTGCACGTTCTCCTGGGTGCTCCACTTTCCCTTCACATTTCAGACAGATGGAGGTTGGGAGGTGAATTATCTTAGGTAGATTGTCCCCAGTGCAGGTGAGCAACAGGTGAGTGGGGGTGCTGGGGGCTGGGGGAATGGGAAGAGCCAGGAAAATTGGGATTAGTGTACATGAGAGCTTGATAATCAGCAGGTGAGCGGAACACCTCGTTTATATGCTCCGTGGGTTTATAAACCTCCAGTCTGTTTGAGGTACAGTCACTGCTGAATGAGGCCCTATGCAGAAACTGGAAAGCAATTCAGAACATTCTTCCATTACACATATGCCCTCTACTGGAACCGAGAATAATAAAATGTCTTACTCAAAACGTGTGCGGGGAGTTCAGAAAATGTGTAAATCATTCACATCTGCAATTATTGTAATTGGACCTCAGAGAAAAGTGTAAGAGAACACAGCACAGAACAGCACAGGAGCAAGCCTTTCGGCCCACAATGTCCGTGCTAATACGATGCCTAGTGAAACTAATCTCCGCTCCATCCAAACCCCTCTTAGACACCACTATCGTATCTGCCTCCACCACCACCCAGGGCACTCCAGGCCCCCACCACTAGTCCCACACATCTCTCTCACCTTAAGGCCACGTCCTCTAGTCTTTTTGACATTTCCATCCTGGGAAAAAGGTTCTGCCTACCATATCATTGCATCTAATAATTCTATCAGGTCTCCCCTCAACCATGGACTTGTACTGTTTTAATATTGTTCAGATTTTTTTAAGGATGCATCATTTCCGTCTCAGCTATGTTCAAGAATAATTTATATTTTAACTTCAAGCATTTTCCATACAGAATGCTTTGAAAAGATTTTGGCGGAGAAACAATTGAAAGTATTTTTTTAAAGAAAAGTAAAGCTGTTCAAAGCCCAGCAATGTTCTTCTTTACTTGTTAGAAATGGTCGAGTTGTAGCCACACAGCACCAGTGACCTGCGTTAGATCCTGATTACGGGTGCTGTTTGTACGGAATTTGTATGTTCTCCCTGCGACTGCCTGGGTTTCCCTGGGTGCTCCGGTTTCCTCCCACATTCCAAAGACGTGCAGATTTTTAGGTTAAATAGGCTTCTGTAATTTGTGTGGGATAGAAACAGTGTAAGGGTGATCGCTGGTCGCCGTGCACTTGGTGGACCGAATGGCCTGTTTCCACACTGTATCTCTAAACTAAACATTTGACAGGGATTGGAGACACAGAGAGGGGCATTATCAGGCAGATTTCTTAAACGGCTTAAAGCCAGCTAATAAGATCATTGTGTAAAACAATATTAAGATTAACAGAATTAACTGGGAAATCTCCAGATGGATGTTCTAATAGCTACCAACAACATAAGGAGTCTTTGGAAAGGAGGAAGAAAAATGGATATCAGACAGAAAAAAAACCTCACATCTTGCTTTTTAAAAATATGAAAGTTTCATCTAGAAAGCAAAAGGGTTGGGAGAATTGAAAGAAAGAGGACTTTCATTGCACTGCTTCAGATTGGTTTTAGTCTTAAATTCCGGAGATGAAAGTGCAATGCAAAGAACTATTGCACCATTTACTCGCATATATATAGAGTGCTAACAATATCCGACTCCACATGAAACCCGCGCCAGAGTTAGCAGGTGCCAATATCCCTTTACAAAGTATTGCTGAGTTCACTCAAAACATGTTGACGGTGGGGCTGAGTGAACAAATGAGGCCTCACACAGGTCTTGGTGTGTCACTCCACCGGCCCAGCTGGTTAAACATCGGTGATCCTCAGTTCAGCATCCTCACTGGAACATTCTGTCAGTAAAGTGTTATTTAGCTGGCTGCCTGCCAACAATCACATTTTAACAAGGTTCCACTGTGCAATTCTGAACACCTTCAACATCTAAAATGTGACCCAGTGAGATCTCTGATGGTTTGTGGTGGTTTCAACATTTAAAATAAGTATATTTAAATTTAAAAAATCAGTGGGAAGTCAACTTAACCACATTACATTTTAGAAGTGAGCAGCTCAAGAGCTCCTTCTGCAGATTGCAATGTTGTACAACTGTTTACTGTGTGGCTAGCTGAGAACATATCGCTCGACTGCATACTGTCCATCCGTGACTTGGTTGTTTGCAGCAGATTCCAAAATATCAGAGTAGCAAGAGTGACATTTAACCAAAGGAAAAAAAACGGTAGTCACTTTTTTTCCCACTTTACTTTTGTTTCATATATTTTGTTTAATTTCTTAAAGATAGTGGAGTCAGGGGATATGGGGAGAAGGCAGGAACGGGGTACTGATTGGGGATGATCAGCCATGATCACACTGAATGGCGGTGCTGGCTCGAAGGGCCGAATGGCCCACTCCTGCATCTATTGTCTATATTAGTCTCATGACATGCTTCAATCAGTGACCTGACAACATGGAGACAAGTTCCAATTCTATCATGTCTGTTTAGAATTTGACATTAGGTAATTGAGTAATACAGATGTTCTTAAATCAGTCATTGTAAAAATTAATCTAATGCCCTCTATAAATGCCAGTCTTCAGCTAATTTGATTCATTCCACCTGTCAAGCAGTGGCTGACAGTAATGGGCCTGTACCACTTACGCAATTTTTTTTCGGAAACTGCCGGCACCCGTCATAGTCGCAGCGGGGTGACGCCGCTATGGTCGTGCATAGTCGCCCAAAGAGTCGTACGTATTTTTGGTCACCGCTGGATTTTCAACATGTTGAACATTTTCGGCTAGCTGTGATGACGGGTACTGGCAGTCGCCGAAAAACATGGCATTAAGCGGGACATGCCTTAAAGGATATCAGAGGTTAAGGGAGCAAGGAATAAAATATGTTCCAAAACTAACTGCCCCCAAATTACTCTGCCACAGCTGTGATCATAGCCTCAGAATTAAAGGGCGTTCCTTTAGGAAGGAGATGAGGAGGAATTTCTTTCATCAGAGGGTGGTGAATCTGCGGAATTCATTGCCACAGAAAGTTATGGAGAACAAGTCAATGGATATTTTTATGGAAGAGATAGACAAATTCATAGAAAAATAAAAAATAGGAGCAGGAGTAGGCCATTCGAGCCAGCACCGCCATGCAATATGATCATGGCTAATTATCCGAAATCAGTACCCCGTTCCGGGTTTTTCCCCCATCTCCCTTCATTCCCTTAGCCCCAAGAGCTAAATCAAACTCTCTCTTGAAAACATCCAGTGAATTGGCATCCACTGCCTTCTGCAGAGAATTCCCCAGATTCACAACAGGGTGAAAAGGTTTTTCCTCATTTCAGGCCTAAATGGCCTACCCCTTATTTTTAAACTGGGACCCTGGGTTCAAGAATCTCCCAACATCAGGAACATTTTTTCTGCATCAACCCTATCCAATCCTCTAAGAATTTTATATGTTTCTATAAGATCCCCTCTCATCCTTCTAAAGTCCAGCAAATACAAGCCCAGTCGACCCATTCTTTTGTCATATTTCAGTCTCGCCATCCCGGGAATTAACCTGGTGCACTCCCTCAATAGCAATGATTTCCTTCCTCAAATTAGGAGATCAAAATTGCACACAATACTCCAGGTGTGGCCTCACCAGGGCCCTGTACAACTGCAGCAGGACCTCCTTGTTCGTAAACTTGATTAGTACAGTTGTCAGTGGCGATAAGGAGAAGGCAGGAATATGGGGTTAGGAGGGAGAGATAGATCAGTCATGATTGAATGGCGCAGTAGACTAGATGGGCCGAGTGGCCTATTTCTGCTCTTATCACCGATGAACTTATGGATAGGGACGCAGAACATGCCACAAACAGCAGGTCAAATCCAGCTCGCCCAATCACTGCACATCTGTACAGTCCAAACCCCATAAGTCACGGACAGAGTGATTAGCAGTACAATCAAACTGTTCTGACTCACCAGAAACCTGCTCCTAATGCTCAGTTTAGATATTGGCCAGGCAACTCAGTCCAGATATCAATAGTCTTTGCCCAAACATGGACAAAAGAGTTGAAGGAAGACACAAAATGGCAGAGAAACTCAGCGGGACAAGCAGCATCTCTGGAGAGAAGGAATGGATGACGTTTTGGGTCGAGGCCCTTCTTCAGACTGCAGGGTTGAATTCCACTGACGGGACGAGAAGCAATTCCCTTGATATTGAGGCAGTATTGGACTGTGTGTAGCTGTGGAGAAACATGTCACTCCGTGTCATATAAAAGATGATTACAGCTGTTGATAAGTCAAACATCTAAGCTCCGTCTCCATGACAACATTGCCCAATTTCCTTAAAACGTGCACTTGGTTCAACAATCCTTGGTTGCTGTGGATGTTTGCTGATGATTGCACAAAGTTTCATCCCAGACCAATTTAACTTCGGGACTTTTGTTCAGATATGTCTGAAGAAGGGTCCCGACCCAAAACATACATGTCCATTTACTCCATAGATGCTGCCTGACCTGCTGAGTTCCCCCGAAATGCTGGAGAAACTCAGCGAGTGAGGTAGCATCCATGGAGCGAACGAATGGGTGACGTTTCGGGTCGAGACCCTTCGGGTTTCTCCAGCACGTTTGTCAACCTTTCATTTTTTTCCAGCATCTGCAGTTCTTTCTTAAACATGCTGAGTTCCTCCAGCACTTTGTGTTTTGCTCAAGATTCCAGCATCTGCAATTCCTTATATCTACATCTTGAAGGTATGGACAGAAACTAACTGGCATTCAAGATGAGTTACATGACACCCAAAAGTACTGAAGAAACACAGTGTGCACGCATTACCTTTCAGCAGCGGTTGAAAGGTTGGAATTTCATGCAATTTAATAACATCTGGATCGTTCCATGTGGTTCGAGCAGGCGGGTGTGTTCCTGTAGCAACCACCACAATGTCATCCATTTTAGCTCTTTGTTTTGCTGGGGAATTTGTTGCTGAATTGGAAAAAAAAATGAAACACATCACAACTTTATTATCAATCTGTTAAAAATGACATGTGTGGCTCTTAATTAGAGGGAAAGAGAATATACAATAAAGTAACCAAATGTGTGCCAGTTGCAGTCTGCCATACTCCACTGTGTGTTTTGGGAGGTGCAGCCATTTAGCATTGCAGCTGCAATCTCTGCAGGCAGCTCAGATAAGGGATATCCCCCAGAGACACCCTTGCAGCTAGTGAGAGGTTGTTTGTGAATAGGTGCTCAAGTGCGCTGAGCACATTAGTGGGCACTGCATAGGCTGGCAGAGCAGGGCCCCTGCCACAGTTACTTGTACAGGTGGGCACACAATGACTCTCCAAGGCTCCAGTCAGGCTCATGCGGCAGAACATTGACAGGATAGTCTCTGCAAGCAGAAACCAGGTTCTGAACATCTGCCCTCTAGCATGCACTCTTCTTTCCTGGAGCATGAAGTTGAGATGATTTATTATAAACATCAAAGAAGCAAACTGTGGAACACGGCACGATCATGAACTTAAACTACCCGATCTGTGAAATGGAGGGTGACAGCGACCCCAATCTCCAGCAGCCCTGGCTCATGTAGGAGGATGCTACACTGTTCATTAGGTGTTCTTCCTCTTTTCTTCATTATTTTCCCCGCCATGGTTGACCAGGCTGGTGTATGGGTCCTACATTCCACGTTCTACATTCCTGTTAGTAACGTGAATGATGGCTGCTATCCGTCAGCCCGTAACACAACAAGACTGACACTCGGTGATTGCAATGGACAATAGGTGCAGGAGTAGGCCATTCGGCCCTTTGAGCCAGCACCGCCATTCAATGTGATCATGGCTGATCATCCCCAATCAGTACCCCGTTCCTGCCTTCTCCCCATAGCCCTTGACTCCGCTATTTCTAAGAGCCCAATTGCAATATTGCAAGATTGCAATATTGCCAACAGGCAACGTGGTGAAAATGAATGCAAACCTCGGAATGTGCAGCCTCATTAGGAAACACGATCAAATCCGAGTGTAATCACAACTGCACATTTCACTCCAAACTCAGTAACCTTTCAGCCCCACTCAAGCCAAGCATCGCAGTCTGAAGAAGGGTCTTGACCCGAAACGTCGCCAATTCCTTCTCTCCAGAGATGCTGCCTCACCTGCTGAGTGTCTATTTCTAGACACGTTGCCAAGAATAATTTTACCTCTTAAATGGAAGGACTTTGATTTTTAAAGGGGTAACCCCCAGTTCTGGAACATTCCTTTAAGGGGAAACATCCTTTGCACATCCACTCCCTCAACACCATTCAGGATCTCATGGTTTTCAATCAAGTCCCCTCTCATTCGTTGACATTCCAGTGAGGACAAGCCTAGCCTATAACTTCCCAATTTGGCAACCAGGTATTTGTTTTGTGTTAAAGAAGGAACTGCAGATGCTGGAAAATCGAGGTTACACAAAATGCTGGAGAAACTCAGCGGGTGCAGCAGCATCTATGGAGCGAAGGAGATAGTTTCAGGCCTCGGGCTCCTGAACCTGAACTATTATCATTGTGTTTGGATTCTTTCTTAAATAAGGATCAATGCTGTGCACATACCCTTGATGTGGTCTCACCAAAGTACTAATAACTGGAGCAGAATCTTTCTATTATATTCCATGCCCCAGTAATAAATATTCTACTAGCTTCCGTGATGACTCGCTGCTGCTGTAGACTTGCTCTTTGTGAATTCACTTGCGTTAAACTCAAATGAATGTTTAAAAGTTCCCAACCTGAGGCATGACATTCCGGCTGTTTGTGGTCGTGATATGTGCTCTGCTCAGCTCCCATCGTCATCAAGTCTGGTCCCGAAGAACCTGCAACAATGCACAAAACAAACAAAGCTTTACCGATAGCCGGACTATCGGTACCGACTGGCTATCTGCCGACACACTGTACAATTCTCCAACCGGGCACTAAGATCCACCCTGGTTGCAATGCGCCGACACCAGCACCTCTCTCCCCATTCCCCCATTCGCAAACAGGGCAGAGTCCCCCTGGTCCTCACCTTTCACCCCACCAGCCGGCAAATACAACAGATACTCCTCCGCCAGTTTCGCCACCTCCAACGTGACCCCTCCACCCGCCACATCTTCCCATCTCCCCCCCTGTCTGCCTTCCGCAAAGACCGCTCCCTCCGCAACTCCCTTATCAATTCTTCCCTCCCCTCCCGCTCTACCGCTTCCCCGGGCACTTTCCCTTGCAACCGCAAGAAATGCAACACTTGTCCCTTCACCTCCCCCCTCCACTTCTTTCAGGGACCCAAGCAGTCCTTCCAGGTCCGACAGAGGTTCACCTGCACCTCCTCCAACCTCATCTACTGCATCCGCTGCTCCAGATGCCAGATGATCTATATCGGTGAGACCAAGCGGAGGCTTGGCGATCGTTTCGCCGAACACCTCCGCTCGGTCCGCAATAACCAACCCGACCTCCCAGTCGCTCAGCACTTCAACTCCCCCTCCCATTCCGTATCCGACCTCTCGGTCCTGGGCCTCCTCCACGGCCAGAGTGAGCAACACCGCAAGATGGAGGAACAGAACCTCATATTCCGCTTGGGGGGTCTGCATCCTCTGGGCTTGAACATATTGAATTTTCTCAATTCTGTTAACCCTTGCTGTCTCCTCCCCTTCCCACCTCTCCCTCAGCCCTCGGGCCCTGGCATTCCCTCTATCTCTATCTCTCTCCCCCACCCCAGTCGCACCAGCTTCTCATTTTCACACCACAAACAGCTTACAATGGCTTGTTCCCTTTATCATCGACACTTTTTTGCATATCTTTCACTCATTGTTCTTTATCTCTCCACATCACCGTCTATATCTCTCGTTTCCCTGATCCCTGACCAGTCTGAAGAAGGGTCTCGACCCGAAACGTCGCCTATCTCCTTCGCTCCTTAGATGCTGCTGCACCCGCTGAGTTTCTCCAGCCTTGTGTGTAACCCTCAAAGCTTTACAATGTTTCGTGACGATGCACTGGATGCAGAAACACCTGTTGTTCCTTTACTGCGGGAGTATCAAAGAGAAAGGTTCCAAGATGCAACTAAATGTAATTCATAAAACATGTTCACCCTTCGGTTTACACCCTGCCACTCCGATTACACTCTAGATTTAATTCACAACTTGCTTCAAACCCCAACCAACATAATCCCAAGCATTCCCAGTAATTCCCGTTGCAGCAAAACCCAGCGGTGCGTGAGGCCCACCAGTGCCCCCCCCCCCAGCAGCGTTGCATCCACCGGAGACGCAGAAGCCGCGGGCCCGGGCGGCCACTCCTCCCTCCCTCACCTCCTCGCCCCCTCAGTCACTCAGTCACTCCCCGCCGCCGCCGCTCGGCCCCGCTCCGCGCTGCTCTCCCCACCAATGGCGCCTCACTTCCGGCCGCCCCCTGACCCCCGGCGCCGGAAGCAGACGCGCCGGGCTGCGGGACGGGACGGGTGTCCGCCAGGGGGCGGCGCTGCAGCCTCGCCTGCGGCCGCTCGGCCCCTCGGCCCAGCAGCACATGCAGTGTGTGAGAGGGGGGGGGGGGAGGTGGGGGGGGGGGGGGGGGGGAGAGGTGGGGGGGAGAGGAGACAGCAGGGGTTAACAGAATTGAGAAAATTCAATGTTCAAGCCCAGAGGATGCAGACTCCCCAAGCGGAATATGAGGTGCTGTTCCTCCAACTTGCGGTGTTGCTCACTCTGGCCGTGGAGGAGGCCCAGGACCGAGAGGTCGGATGTGGAATGGGAGGGGGAGTTGAAGTGCTGAGCCACCGGGAGGTCGGGTTGGTTAATGCGGACCGAGCGGAGGTGTTCGGCGAAACGATCGCCAAGCCTCCGCTTGGTCTCACCGATATAGATCATCTGGCATCTGGAGCAGCGGATGCAGTAGATGAGGTTGGAGGAGGTGCAGGTGAACCTCTGTCGGACCTGGAACGACTGCTTGGGTCCCTTCAAGAAAAAGGGTTTCGGCCCGAAACGTCGCCTATTCCCTTCGCTCCATAGATGCTGCAGCACCCGCTGAGTTTCTCCAGCATTTTTGTTTACCCACCATTCAGTGTGATCATCCACAATCAGTACCCCGTTCCTGCTTTCCCCCCATATCCCCTGATTCCATTAGCCCCAAGAGCTAAATCTTAATCTCTCGAACACATCCAGTGAATCTGCCTCCACTGCCTTCTGTGGTAGAGAATTCCACACAGATTCACAACTCTCTGGGTGAAAAGGATTTTCCTCATCTCAGTCCTAAATGACCTATCCCTTGTTCTTGAATGATAGAACAATGACATTCTTACTTGCAGCAGCACAACAGAAGATGTAAACATAAGTGTTTAAGAAGGAACTGCAGATGCTGGAAAATCGAAGGTAGACAAAAGTGCTGGAGAAACTCAGCGGGTGCAGCTGCATCTATGGAGCGAAGGAAATAGGCAATGTTTCGGGCCGAAACCCTGAAGGAAATAGGCAACATAACAGGCCAAAGCCCGGAAGGGTTTCGGCCCGAAACGTTGCCCATTTCCTTCGCTCCATAGATGCTGCTGCACCCGCTGAGTTTCTCCAGCACTTTTGTCCACCATGTAAACATAAATTGCTGGAGTAACTCAGCGGAACAGGCAGCAACTCTGGAGAGAAGGAATGGGTGACAATTCAGATCGAGACCCTTCTTCAAACTCCATGTCTCCATTCAGACTTCAGGCTGAAGAAAGGTCTCGACCCAGAAACGTCACCCATTCCTTCACTCCAGAGATGCTGCCTGTTCCACTGAGTTACTCCAGCATTTTGTGTCTATCTTCGGTTTAAACTAGCATCTGCAGTACAGAATATGTAAACCTAGTGCACTATAAACAATCTAATAAATGAGGAAAAAAAGATCAGTGCTACAACTTGTCCAAACATACCAGATAACAATGGACATGAATGCAGTCAATCACAACTCGTACAATAGGTGGAGCAAACGGGGATGATACGGGTCTGTTTAGTTTTTGTTTACTGTAGCATGAAAGGCTTGGATAGAGTGGATGTGGAGAAGATGTTCCCACTAGTGGAAGGGCCTAGGACTAGAGGGCACAGCCTCAGAATAAAAGGACATTCCTTCAGGAAGGAGAGGAGGTGGAATTTCTTCAGTCAGAGTGTGGTGAATCTGTGGAATCCTTTGCCACAGAAGGCTGTGGAGGCCATCGGTGGATATTTTTGAGGGAGAGGGAGAGGGAGAGGGAGAGGGGGATTATTGATTAGTACGAGTGTCAGGGTTTATAGGCAGGAGAATGGGGTTATGAGGGAGAGACAGATTATCCATGATTGAATGGCGGAGTAGACTTGATGGGTGGAATGGCCTAATTCTTCTCCCATCACCTCTGACCTTATGAGATGCAGTGAAAAGCTTTTGCTGTGTGCTAACCAGTCAGCGGAAAGACTATACATGATTACAATCCAGCCATTAACAGTGTACAGATGCAGGGTAATGGAAATAATGTTTAGTGCAAGATAAAGCAATAAATCCAATCAAAGATTGTCCAAGGTTCACCAGTGAGGTAGATAGTAGTTCAGGGCTGCTTGCTAGTTTTAGTAAGATAGTTCAGTTGCATCAGTTCCAGAGACAAAGTCTGATGTCCGCAATGCGGTAGAGGTGATTTGGACAGTACCTTGGCTTATGGAAGGGCCGTTCAGGGGGGAAGAAACTTGCTGATTCTGGTTGTGCGTTGTCAATGCATGCAACAATGCACGTTTTGGTTTATTATTGTCATGTGTAGAGGCACAGCGAAAACCTTATTTTGCATGCTATTCAATCAAATCAGATAATACTGTACATAAATGTAATCAAGTCAAACTCAAGAACAATGGATAGAGAAAAGGGGAAGATACAGAATATGGTTCTCAGCATTGTAGCGCATCAGTTCCAGAGACAAAGTCCAATGTCCACAATGGGGTCAAGGGATGATTATGCTTATGTATAGTAAGATTTTTACTGAAATATATGCTATAAAGGACTTCCACTGTACCTAGGGACAAGTGGCAATAAAGTACTATTGAACCATGGAACATAACTATAATCAAATCAAACGCAAGTGCCATCGG
This sequence comes from Okamejei kenojei, assembly GCA_035221665.1. Classification (NCBI taxonomy): domain Eukaryota; kingdom Metazoa; phylum Chordata; class Chondrichthyes; order Rajiformes; family Rajidae; genus Okamejei; species Okamejei kenojei. The sequence goes on along the minus strand of CM069149.1, from coordinate 48,678,018 downwards.
TAGAGTGAAGGGAAAGGTACAGTGTGTGGCATATAGTTCTCAGCATGGGAGAGCATCAATCCACTGCCCTCAATGGGGCGGAGATGAATTAGACATTTCCCCAACACATGGAGCACTGCAAGGCCGTGTGCATCTCCGCACAGTGTGGGTGCCGTTCCTGGAAACTGTGTGGCAGTCCTCACCTCCCATTACATAATGGATCATTTCTATGAGAAGCACTGAGCTCCAGTCACCCTCCTTCACCGCCCACTGTACAGTTATAAAGGACTAGTGGACAAGATAGGTTTAGAGTCAGCGTGAGATCAATGGGAGATCAATGGAATAAGATCATGGGAGACCCCTTCCACTCCTGCAACGGACTGTTCCAGCTGCTACGGTCAGGCAAACGCCTCCGTTGCCATGCTGTGAGAACGGAGAGGATGAGAAGGAGTTTCTTCCCAGAGGCCATTCGGACTGTAAACTCCTACCTCACCAGGGACTCATTTTACTGCACCACTCTACTGCTTTTTTTTTTAACTTGCTGGGTTTTTTTTACCCTTGTTCCTTCCGCCCACAATATTTAATATGTAAAAGAATATGTGATTCAGTTCCATTCTGTTTGTTTGTTTTTTGCATAAATCCGCAAGCATTGCCACTTTACATACACATCTCATATGTGTATGTGACGAATAAACTTGACTTGATAGAGTGTGGAAACAGGCCCTTCAGCCAAACTTGCCCACACCGGCCAACATGTCCCAGCTACACTAGTCATAAGGTTGAGGTTTATTCCTGTCACATGAAAAACTGTATGTGGTTGTGTGCTGTCCAATCAAGTCAGAAAATCCCACACATTAAATAAAATCAAACACGAGTACAACAGGTACAACAAAGAGGAATAAACCAGAATGCAGAATATCGTGTCTTAGCATTGCTGCACAGCTGATCAAGAGAAAACGTCCAGCGCCTGCAATGAGGTGTGTGGGAAAGAACTGCAGATACTGGTTTAAACCGAAGATAGACACAAAATGTTGGAGTAACTCAGCAGAACAGGCAGCATCTCTGGAGAGAAGGAATGGGTGACATTTCGGGTGAAACCCTTCTTCAGACGAGAGTCAATGACTCTATTAGTCTATCAGATTAGATTACAATGAGGTAGATTGGAGAATCGGGATTGCACACAAGTTTATGGAAGGACTGTTAAAAGTCTGATTACAGAAGGGGGGAAAGCTTTCCCTGCGTCTGGTGAAAAGTGTATGATTTTGTAAGCAAAGCTTTTTTACAAAAATACCCACGATTGTCCCTTTGCAGTGTGGGGAAGCGTACTAACCTGGCAGTGCAGGCAGAGTTTCCAGCTCCAGGGCACTGCTTCATTCAAAGCCAGTTATGACAAGGCTCCCATTGTGAGCCGCGGGAAAGCGGAGTACCCTTGGCCCCGAATCACACGTCCCAGGTGGCGCACCCGATGCATTAGATTCACAGCAGACCAGGGAAGAAAGGCCAGCACCTGGCTCCTATACCTGGAGCTAAACTAACCAGAAGGACATCAGATAAACCAGCCACGCCCAGGAACTGGACCAAAAATAAAAGTTGATTTAAAAACATTGTACGAAACCTCTCCATCAGACTTATAAGCTTAAGGGGTGACAGATATGCGTGGCCTCGGGGCAACTTTATAACTCAGAGAGAAGACCCAATCTGGGATGAGCTGCCAGAGGAAGCAATAGTAATGAATAAAATTGCGGCTTTTAAAAGCTATTTGGGCAGATATCATAAGATCGTGCGATAGGAGCAGAAATAGGCCATTCGGCCCATCTAAGTCTATTCCACCATTCAATCATGGCTCATCCATCTCTCCCTCCTAACCCCATTCTCCTGCCTTCTCCCCCTAACCTCTAATCAAGAATCCATCGATCTTTGCTGTAAATATATCCACTGAATATGTGACCACTGGATAGAAAGGGTTGAGGAATATGGGTCAAATGCAGGTAGATGGGACTAGCCCAGAACGAGAACCTGGCATGGACAAGTGGGCCGAAGGGTCTGTTTCGGTGCTGTACTGTGACATTGTTGTATTCCCACTCCCCTGTTTGATGTAATGCACACAGCCGTCAGCAGGTGGCTGTCTTGCCCGCCCGGCTGCAGGCAAGTAGTCCAGGGATCCGGACTCAGTTTGGGAGACAGGGCGTGACTCTTGATTCCTGAAAAGTCAGATTTTAAAAAGTTCTTCTTGGGTGGAGAACATGCCTTGGGCGTAGAACACCAAATACTAAACTGAGAAACAACCAGGCTCACCGACAAGTAAAGGCAGACTTAAAAAGCTGGAGTAACTCAGCGGGACAGGCAGCATCTCTGGAGAGAAGGAATGGCAGAGGTTTCGGGTTGAGACCCTTCTTCAGACACAACACAGTATCTTGTCCAACTGGCCCAGGTGTAGGGTCCAGGCCCCACATCAGTCTGAAGAAGGGTCTCGACCTGAAACGTACACTCTGGAGTTTAGAAGGATGAGAGGATATCTCATTGAAACATATAAGATTGTTAAGGGTTTGGACAAGCTAGAGGCAGGAAACATGTTCCCGATGTTGGGGGAGTCCAGAACCAGGGCCACAGTTTAAGAATAAGGAGTAAGCCATTTAGAACGGAGACGAGGAAACACTTTTTCTCACAGAGAGTGGTGAGTCTGTGGAATTCTCTGCCTCAGAGGGCAGTGGAGGCAGGTTCTCTGGATGCTTTCAAGAGAGAGCTAGATAGGGCTCTTAAAGATAGCGGAGTCAGGGGATATGGGGAGAAGGCAGGTACGGGGTACTGATTGGGGATGATCAGCCATGATCATATTGAATGGCGGTGCTGGCTCGAAGGGCCGAATGGCCTCCTCCTGCACTTATTGTCTATTGTCACCCATTTCTTCTCTCCAGAGATGCTGCCTGTCCCACTGAGTTACTCCAGCTACCAGCATCTGCCTACACACTCATCGCCAAGTAAACTCAATTACTCAGCTACTTAACGAGTTCCCGGTGAGTTGCAGCCAAACCTCGACCGCTGTCCTGGCCCGCCCGCCCGCCAAACCGGGAACCCACCTGGAGACGTCCATGGCAAAGATCATAAGCTCCGCCCTATGATCTTTGGTCCAAGGCTCGTCCCCGGCTTCACCCCGAAGACCAGGAACCGGGAGGAGGGTGGAGGGAGTGGGTGGCGATGACGGACACTGGACAACGAGCCTCAAGGCCAAGATAAGACTTTGTTGGCGCCAGGAGACGTGGAACTCCTTGCGTACTGTCTTGGTGAAGTCTACTTTTACACTACAATCTTTTGCACTTTTGTACTTATCTACGATTGTGCTTATCTATAGCATGAGGTTCTCTGTGCCTCGGTACATCTGACCATCATTGACAATATATTTCTACATTATTGCAATAATATTATGCTATCAGAGTGTGTTAGTGTAGAGTTATGGAGACACAAAGAACTGCAGGTGCTAAAATCATGAGCAAGTGCTGGAGGAACTCAACAGGTCAGGGAGCTTCTGTGGGTACAATGGGAGAGTGTGGATTATATTACATGGGATAGTGATCTGGAGGAAATAAGCCCAAATTCTATCCTGACAATTTGAATTCAGTCCAAAGGAAAGCTAAGAATTTAAAAACGGATTCACTGGAAGTTTAGGAGAATGCCTGGTTCAGGGGGTATTAGCTACAAGCAGAGGTTGGACAGACTTGGGTTATTTTCTATGGAATACCAGAGGTTGCAGTGAGACCTGATAGAAGTATATAAAATTATGAGAGCCATACAAACCACTGAAATGGGCTATAATAGTTCAATCCGACCACCCACCATCAGCACCTGGAGTAACGCAGGCTTGGCATGAATACTGGACTTGGAAAAAGGGAACATTTCCAGAGCAGAAACAAGGAACTGCAGATGATGACAGAGTGCTGGAGTAACTCAGCGGGTCAGGCAGCATCTGTGGAGAACATGGATAGGTGACGTTTCACAGAGTGCTGGAGTAACTCAGCGGGTCAGGCAACATCTCTGGGGAACATGGATAGGTGACGTTTCAGATCGGGATCCTTGTTCAAACATTCCAACAATCCACCAGCACCTTTATTTGTCTAGAATGGAACTGCAGACGCTGGTTTAAACCAAAGATAGACACACAAAGCTGGAGTAACTCAGCAGGACAGGCAACGTCTCTGGAGAAAAGGAATAGGTGACGTGTCGGTCGAGACCTCCATTTCTTTGGGCACCAATAACAGAGTAAGAAATGTATACTTCTCTCTTGCTCTGAAGAAGGGTCCAACTCGAAATGTCACCTATCCATGTTCATCAGAGATGCTGCCTGACTGACACACTGAGTTACTCTGGCACTCTGTCTCTTCTTAAATACAAGTTGGTAGCAATAATGTTTTTGACATATTCCTGGAAGACATGTACTCCCTATATCCTCTTCAGGCACCAACTTGAACAAGTGTAGTTTTCAAAACAACCACATCCCAATTCGAAGGGTTAAAACTAACCACAGCAATAATTAGCATGTATCAAAGACATTTCAAAAAGCAAGTACAGAAAACCTGAATGAACTCCAAACACATATTGCCTCACCTCAATTCAAACATTTCTGCAAATTCTTGAAATAAATCCAAAAGAAAAAGAATGGTTAAAAAATGCACCTCCTGAATTCACTAGAAGATTTCGACCAAAGTGAAATTTGCATCATAATGGCAGAACCTCCCGATTAATGTTGCTTTGAAAAATCCCACGTTTTTACATTCGATCTTTATTTTAGTCAGTAAAATGATAACCATGATAAAACATCAATGAGGCGAACAGACTTGAAATGGTTGTTGCCGGATTGTAAGTCGTCAGTTGTGAGAGGGCCCTGCTGTGGAGGACACAATGGAACAGCTGGATGGTTCCATGGAAGTTTGCATAAATGTAAATATAATCAGGATGCTGATAAATTAGGTACCAGAGGGGGAGGCTTAAGCGAAGGATTTAATTACCATTGTGTTATTCTCCCAGAACACATGCCGATAGAATGGATATTTTGTGGGAGATATAAAATGCGTACAATTTCCCATGTAACTGGTTGTTCTGGGGCTGCAAATATATCCAGCGTCTGAACAATACTCAGTGGTACACGCAAGTTACATTTAATCTAGTTTATTGTCACGTGTACCGAGGTACACTTTTGTTGCGTGCTAACCAGTCAGCGGAATGGCAATACATGATTACAATCGACCCATTTGCAGTTTACAGATACAAAATTAGGGAATAACCTTTAGTGCCAGTAAAGTCCGATCAAGGATAGTCGGAGGGTCACCAATGTACTAGGTCAGGACCACTCTGCAGTTGCAGATGGTTCAGTTGCCCGTTAACAGCTGGGAAGAAACTGTCCCTGAATCTGGAGGTGTGAGTTTTCACATATCTATACCTTTTACCTGATGGGAGAGGGGAGAAGAGGGAGTGGCCAGGGTGAGACTCGTTGATGATGCTGCTGGCCTTGCCGAGGCAGCGTGAGGTGTAGATAGAGTCAATAGAAGGGAGGTTGGTTTGTGTGATGTTCCGGGCATCGTCCACAATTCGATAAATTCTGCGGGTGCTCCAGTTTCCTCCCACATCGCAAAGACGTGCGGGCTGGTAGGTTAATCTAATCAGCCTCTGTAAATTGCCCAGTGTGTAGGAAGTGGATGCAAAAAAGTGGGATAACACAGAACTAGCGCGACCGGGACAGTGGACTGAATGGCCTCTTTCCGTGCTGTATCTCTAAACTAAACAACAGAATCACTGGATTTTGTTGAAGCTTTGAGTAGAGATACAAGGGAGTGTAGACGCGGGAACCTTGAGCAAAACACAAGGAGCTGGAGAAACTCAGTAGGTCAGACACCATTTACGGATGAAATGGACAAGCAGTGTTTGTGGCCCTTCTTCATTAGTCTTCATTCTGAAGAAGGGTCACGACCCGAAACGTCACCTATTCCTTCGCTCCATCGATGCTGCCTCACCCACTGGGTTTCGCCAGCATTTTTATCCACCTTCGATGATTCCAGCATCCACAATTCTTTCTTATACACTTCTTCATTAACAGTTCTTTATGCTAAAAAATAGTAGTAGTAGGCCCCCTTCAGTCATGACTGACCATGGGTGATGCATCGTAGTTTGAAGATGATGTGTGGTCGGATGCAAGCCTGGGCGATGTCACCTGGAGGACAGGCTGTGGCCCGTGCAGCACGTCCCCCCTCTCCACGTCGCTGATTGATCGAAAGGAACAGTGGGGCTGTTAAGAGTTTGGCACCAGCGCTGTGGCAGAAGCTGCCTTAGGGGCTCCGACTCCGGATTTTCTTGGGGTTTACTCCAGGAGCCTTTTCCAGGACAGGATATGGCCAGAAGGCAGTGGAGGTTTTAAATCAGAGTTCTCCCTCTCCTAGATGGACTGCCTTCCCAGGCTGACGAGCCCCACCTGCCAGAGACTCGTGGGGGTGGGAGCGTCTACCTTCTCGTGCAGGTCTACAGCACCTGCCCACTGCCCACGTGCTCCAATACAGTGTTGTAAAATTACTGCTCATTTTAACTATGTTACACCATTCTGAACCATTGACCAATAACAATAGTAATCTATTGTCATGCCTTAATGTACAGAACCTCACACTCAAACCAGAGTAATATTTATAACCTGTTAACATCCTTAGCATCCATCGAGCCTTGAAATGATAATGATATTCTCTTATGACAACTTATTATTGTGTGATTCCCAGCTAAAAGATGAAAAATCTGTTGGTAAATATAGATATGCAACATAGGAACAGGCCCTTGGGCCCATTGAGTCCATGCTGGCCATCAACTACCCATTTACACTGATTCTACACAAATCTAATCCAACTTCATTCTTTTCATAGATAGACACAAATTGCTGGAGTAACTCAGCGGGACAGGCAGCATATCTGGAGAGAAGGAATGGGTGACGTTTCGAGTCGAGACCCTTCTTCATTCTCTCCCTGTCGTTTATCAACTCCCCCCAGATTCTGTCACTCACCCACATACAAGGAGCAGTTCACAGTGGCCAACTAACTCAGAACCTGACATCCACGGTATTGTCACCAGCTTCTTCAGTCTGAAGAATTAAATTGACTAGCGCACATGATGTTCCTTTCTTTGGCATTTCAGTGGAAAAACTATACAGATTTCACTGGCTTTTATTATAAAAATCAACTTCTCATTTGTTACAACTTGATAAGAACAGAAAAGACTTTGTACAAGGTGCTTAAAAAAAAAAAAAAAATCAGCTCACACACTTAAAGCACATTTTACATTTTAAGGGTAGGCAAAAATGCTGGAGAAACTCAGCGGGTGAGGTCAGGTTCGGGTCCCGAAATGTCACCTATTCCTTCGCTCCATAGATGCCGACCTCACCCACTGAGTTTCTCCAGCATTTTTGTCTACCTTCGATTTTTCCAGCATCTGCAGTTCTGTCTTAAACATTTTACATTTTGAGAATGTTATTGACCAAATATTGGCCAGTAATTTAAGCACACCCTTGCAAACAGTTGCGTTACTGAGATGGGGCAGAGTGGAGGCTGAGGAGATGGGAGCAGGGTATCATCAAAATACAACTGTCTCCCCAAGTGGGAACGGGAGGGGGAAAAGCATTCAGAAGCACGAGACCCTTCACTTCCAAACAAGGTTGCTGTTTAGAGACACACCACCTTCAGATGCTTCATGTAGGAACATTTGGCACAGAGTTCCGCCATCACACGGAGGTAAGCTGGGACAAGTGAACCAGGCAGTCCGACAGAGCCCACACAGCAGCAGACAGGTTAAACATTGTCATCTACAAGCTGACCGACACATGCTTTGTGATCAAAGTAGAAAATGTTAACCGATTTAAATAGGAAATGACGTCTGAACAGTTCAACACAATTAAGATCCATCAAACTTGTCAGTCGATCATAAAGACTTTTAAAAAGTGTTCAGTCTTTGCTGTGAATGTAAATATTGAATGGTACGTTCCGAAATATAAAGCTGATTGCTAGTATTTTTGCCCAGGACCTCACGATGGTGGAAAATTTACATTTGATACACGGAGAAATAAAATGCTTACCTGGCCTATTAAAAAAAATCTGAGATTGTCATTATCCCTTGTACTAATGTTTTATAGAAAAATAAAATAAGGCATAAAGTGTAACAATAAAACTATACATGAAAGTACTGTAAGGATATATGGACAGGCTTTACAGAACCTCCAATACAAGGTTATTTCATAGCTTATAAATAGGATATCTACACAATATGTTATATAAAAATACACTCAGAACGTTTGGGCACTGAAGTTAAAAGCTCATTGAGTATTTTTTTTAAAAGGTATCAGGGCATGCTTTGTATCCTTGGTCAAATTATTTTGTAAAACGTCACAGGTGTTTTGCCACCACTTGTCCACACGTTTTCTTTCTAACCACGCTGGTTTCCGCGACAACGAGAGCAGGCAAGAGGGGTTTTCACTGGACCCCATTTGCAGCCAGGGGTCAGCAGCAGCTTCTGAGAGCTGGCGGCACACGGCAACCTCAACAGCCGATGGCAGGTCGAGTGGCGGGACTCGGACAGGAAACTCCGTGCCCCGATTCTGCAGGTAACTCTCCTTCACGCGAGTACTGCGGAACCACACTGAACAAGGTCCCCACCAGCTCCACACAGAGGGACACCGCACCATCATCGTGTCACCGCTGTAAACTGCCGCTTGCTCAGCCTCTGTCGATCCTCTCGAGGCAGCGCAGCCACAGACCATTGTTCCGTGCCCTGCTCATCTATGTGCCAGTCATCTCTTCTTAGGTACAGTTGCTTTCCTGCATTAAGGCATTTTATGTTTTGTTTGGAAAAATTTTTTTTTTTCATTTGTACAAATTTTTACAATTTTTTATGGCACGTCCAGCAGGTGCTGATAGAAAATATATAAATATCCTCTGTAATGTACAACTCGTTTGCAACTAATTTCCCTCCCCTCCCTGTCTAATGTAGTCTCACTGTACAAACCGCATGTCTCGTGTCCTTAGTATTTCTGTGACCTAGTCTCTTCATATTAACAGTTATTTACAGTAAGGGAAGAAGCGGTTTGCGTTGGTTCAGGACGAGTCTGTGCATGGAGAGGGGGGAGGTGGATACAGATGGTGGGAGTAACTCCGCTCCGTAAACGGCGATGGGGGGCAGCTCTCATAGTTCTCCTCGGCCGACAGATACTGGCTCCGCGGAGTCGGAGGAGGAGGGAACGGCTCAGAGTCATAGTTCAGATCGCTGTAACATTTTGTTGGGGCCACTCTCCTTCCTGGAGTGTAGTCACTGTCACAGACGTCCGTGCTGCACGGGGTGGTGGGAGGAGCAAAGTTCCGGTAGGCGTACGGTCTGTAGCTGTGGACAAGAGGACATGAGGGCAATGTTAACAGCCGGTACTTATTGCGATAGATGGGCATATCATTGTCACATACACTTGGTACAGTGGGATCCTCAGCTTGCATTCAGTACAAGTACGCAAAGAGTCACTGCGGAATGGGCGCAAAGTTACAAAAGTATTCAACATAGTCCATCTTCCTTCTACCCCCCCCCAAACAACCAAAGAACAAAAGTTACGGTGAACATCCCTTGTCATTTTCATAAGATGAATCAAATCCGATACAAATCTTTTTACAGCGCCCATTTCTAAAGGTGACAGTAGTTCTGTTATATCTGAGTAAACTAGCAGTAAAAACACAAAATTCTGGAGTAACAACACAAGTCTGGCAGCCTGCAGAGACGTTTTTCAGCCTCTATAGAGCTGCCCGTCCAGCTGAGTTACTCCAGCATTTTGTGCCCATTCTCGGTTTTAACCAGCATCTGTAGCCCTTTGTTTCTAAACTTGAAGGATAGTTTATCTCCAAAGACACACAGAAATAAATCATTTTAACCCAGTATTTTAGATCTAAATAAACAAAAATAAATTGCATTGGCTATAAAACTGTCCAATCCCCTAACCCTCTCCTCCTCAAGGTGAAGGGTTGATTTTATTTGACTGGAACCACGTTGATGTTGAAAGCTGCTCCCGGATCACACTAAAGTCCTTCTCATCGTCAGATGCGGTGACACATAAATATTGAAACTGTAACATATTTTATCAAAAGGTAATCAGGTTTCTTTCAAAAACTTCTGGAAACTTTACACCGAAAATGCAAGAGTAACCACAGGAAGACAATGACTGCCTGAGAGGGGATACAGTCCTTTTATCTGGTTTCTGACTGCACTTTGTAAAGTTAACAGAGTATGATATTGTGGTTAAGTGCTCTCAGTAAATCCTCCCCCCCTCCCTGTTCTCCGTTTACCTGTATGATCTATGAATAGAAGGGCTGTTTGAAGAGTAACCAAATTCCATGGTGTACTGTGACCGTTCCGTGGCTGGCGAAGGGGGCGGATTCAGCATCTGGAAGGCACGGGAGACAAAATCATTCCAAGTAAACCCTTCACACAAGGACCTTCATTGGGGTAAACCCCTCAGGTGTGGTGTCACTTACAGCTGATTGAAAAATACAGCATGGAAACAGGCCCTTCGGCCCACCGAAGGTAGACACACAATGCTGGAGTAACGCAGCGGGACAGGCAGCATCTCTGGTGAGAAGGAATGGGTGACGTTTCGGGTCAGGACCGTTCCCTTCGGCCCACTGAGTCCATGCCGACCATCGCCTGTTCACACTTGTTCTATGTTATCCCACTTGCTACTCTCCCAGGGTCCCTGCCATTCACTCTATACACCCTGCCAGGTGTAAGGTAAGGCTCCAGGTGTGGCTGCAGGTGAGGCTCCAGGTGTGGCTGCAGGTGAGGCTCCAGGTGAGGCTCCAGGTGAGGCTGCAGGTGAGGCTGCAGGTGAGGCTCCAGGTGAGGCTCCAGGTGAGGCTCCAGGTGAGGCTCCAGGTGAGGCTCCAGGTGAGGCTCCAGGTGAGGCTCCAGGTGTGGCTGCAGGTCGGGGTGTGTCGTGCGCGGTGAGACGGACGCGGTGTGCCGTTTGCCTTGGCCAACAGCAAGGCTGTCTCGCCCACTAAGCTGCCTTTAGCCAGAGGGTGGTGAATCTGTGGAATTCATTGCTACGGACGGCTGGAGGCCACGTGCATGGATATATTTAAGGCACAGATAGATCGATTCTTGATTAGTATGGGTGTCGGGGTTATGGGGAGAAGGCAGGAGAATGGGGTTAGGAGGGAGAGCCATGATTGAATGGCAGAGTAGACTTGATGGGCTGAATGGCCTAATTCTGCTCCTATCACTTATGATGTTATGACCAAGTGGGAAACCAAGCTGTGTACTTACAGGAGGGAAGTATGTGCCTTTTGTACTTGAGGAGCTGCTGGAAGAGGCTCCTGTGATGTGGGCTCTGTCATAAGGGGGTCCACTGCTGCCCCCCATAATACTGAGGGAACTCATCACGGACTTGCCCCGGGACATGCCTGCAATTAGAAACACAAACAACCAAGTCAGACCACACTCACATATCTGCATTGTTTCACTTTAAATCTATAGGCAACATACGGATTTCACAACCCTGTCATAGCGTACCAGGGCGGTACGGTGGCTCAGCAGTACAGTTGCTGCCTCACAGCGCTAGAAACCCAGGTTCGATCCCGACAACGGGTGCTGTCTGTACGGAGTTTGTACGTTCTCACCGTGACCTGCGTGGGTTTACTCCGGGTGCTCCGGTTTCCTCTCACACTTCAAAGACGTGCAGGTTTGTATATTAACTGGCTTGGTATAGTTGTAAATTGTCCCTGGTGTGTGTGTGTGTGTAGGATAGTGTTAATGTGCGGGGATCGCTGGTCAGCTCGACTCGATGGGCTGAAGGGCCTGTTTCCACGTTGTAGCTCCAAAACTAAACTACTAAAAACTAAATAAATCTTCACTTAGTACAATTAACTTTATTTTACTATTCAAAATGATTCCCTATCAACCTCACTACTCTTACAGTTACTGACCCATCTGCTCATTCACACAATACCATAAGTAGAGAAAGAAGAACCAGAGTGCTGGAGTAACTCAGCGGGTCAGGCAGCATCTGTGGAGAACATGGATAGGTGACGTTTCAAATTGGGATCCTTCTTCAGACCGAAGATAGTTCCCACCCAAAACATCACCCATTGTCCAGAGATGCTGCCTGACACGCTGAGTTACTCCAGTACTCTGTGTCTTTCATTCTTAACCAGCATCTGCAGTTCCTTGATTCCATGTCTTGAGTAGGACCATTTCCAGGAATTTCGGACCTAAACATTTTCTGACCAGATTTTTAAAATGCAGCTTTTGCACCATTAGATGGGAATGCCTTTGCTTTATATGGGAATTATAATGTCCTTCTCAGGCTCAAACCTAGCAAAGACTTGTCCCACCCCGGTCATTCCTTTTCCCAGCTCCTGTCAGGCAAATGGTACAGAAGCTTGAAAGCTCGCACCACCAGACTCAGGAACAGCTTCTTCCCCTCTGTTATCAGGTTTCTGGACGGCCCTTCCATAAGCCAGGGTGCTGTCTGATTCACCTCCACCGCATTGTTGAGACGTTGTCTCTGGAACTGGTGCGCTACAATGCTGAGAACTATATTCTGCACTCTATATCTTCCCCTTTCCTCCATCTTCTGCCAACCAGGAAGTGGGGGGGGGGGGGGGGGGGGGGGGGGGGGGGGGGGGGGGGGGAAAGAAATGACTCGAGTGGGAATGTTCCTTGATTATGTGAAAATAATGCTACAACCAATAAAAATCATGCAAACGGCTATATAAAAGTTGGGTTAAAACCACAATAAGTCCCAGATGCATGCCATGCTAAGTCGTCTCAGAATTAAAGGACGTACCTTTAGGAAGGAGAGAAGGAATTTCTTTAGTCAGAGGGTGGTGAATCTGTGGAAATCTTTGCCACAGAAGGCTGTGGAGGCCATGTCAGTGGATACATTTAAGGCAGAGATAGATAGATTCTTGATTAGTACATGTGTCAGAGGTTATGGGGAGTAGCAGGAGAATGGGGTTAGGAGGGAGCGAGAGACCAGCCACGATTGAATGGCAGAGTAGACCTGATGGGCCAAATGGCCTAATTCTGCTCCTATCACCTACGGTCATGACCAAGCTGAAGTCCCGAGTGTGAATAGCAATGAAGCATCTTTACCTTGCAGCGATCCCGGGAGGGAGCTGGTGTGGGGCACGTAGCCCAGAGGCACCGATGCCGACCCACGCACAACAAAATCATTTGTCATGGTCTCCGCATCGCCCTTCATCCGCGGGCACAGAACACGCTGGCAGATGAAGTACATGGCTCCGATCACAAAGACCGAGAGGATCACCCCAATAATTGAACCGATGGTGTTGGTGGGCTGAGGCGTGGGCTCCTCAGTGGGATCTGCGAGGAATTAACAAGTGCGATTAATTGCCCCGTGTACCAACCATAGAACGGTGAAACTCTTACTTTCAGCAGCTAAACGTGTAGATCAAACAGTATTGCTGATTTGATCTGCGTCTGGTTTTGCTGCTGATGACCTGATCCATAACACATGCCAGCTTTTCCACACCACCGCGTGCAGCCAGGCTAGTTGGTTCAATATATGAATCTGAGCCTGCTCTACGCATTTCAATGGTTTCTGATGTGTCCAAATTAAAGTACTTGTTATGATATATAATGACTCAGTACTTTGCACAAAACGGGCCTATAAACACAACACACATGGATAACAAATAATCCCCAAAAAACAAATAAACTGCGGCACGGTGACGCAGCGGGTAGAGCTGCTGCCTCACAGCGCCAGAGACCCCGGTTCCATCCTGACCACGGGTGCTGTCTGTACGGAGTTTGTACGTTCTCCCTGTGACCGCGTGGGTTTTCTCCGAGATCTCCTGTTCCCTCCCACACTCCAAAGACGTACAGGTTTGTAGGTTAATTGGCTTGGTATAAATGTAAAAATTGTCCCCAGCGTGCGTAGGATAGGGTTAGTGCGAAGGAATTGCTGGTCGGCACGGACTCGGTGGGCCGAAGGGCCTGTTTCCGCGCTGTGTCTCCTAACTAAACTAATAATCCCAATACTAGTGCGAAATAACACTCAATGTCCTTAGTGCAACCAACAGCAGTCCACAGTCCCTAGTTGTGTTATTTGTCCATCTCACTCACGTCATCTTTGTATTCATATTGTTCTTTATTTCTTACAGCATTACTTTTAATTCCTTAAATCTTCTTAATCAAGTGCTTAAACAAGGAATGACCACTCTCAAGTGAAGACGCAAGTCATGTTCAATGTAAAAAATAACCTGCTTCAGGTGTGCGGTTCTGCTGTAACCTGATAGTTGGTCCCTTAGAAGCCTTGCATTGTGGAAATCATGTCAAAGGAAGAGAAGGTGGGTGCTGAATAGGTGGAGACTCGCAAGAGCATTTACTCCCATAGATTTAAAAAATACAGTATTATAACACAGTATTTCAAAAATACTCTATTATAATGTTTCATAGAGTATCACTGCGCAAGTGTCAATAGAAGTGACTCCTGACCATTTCAATGTAAACTGTGTTCTTAAGAGACAATGGTATCTGATTGCTGTGGGGAGGTTACATGGAAACAGCTTTTTTACCCCCTCCCCCTTGATTCCAGGACAGATTTGTTTTCTCAAGAAAACTTGTATATGGCCCCCAGATCAGAAATTGCTCTAAAATCAGGTTTTATTTTTGCCAAACTGTGGGATTTCATCAAAAATGGGAGAGGATGTAGTCTTTGTTTATCATTATCTGCTTATTGAAGCAAACTACGCAGCCGTTTTATTATGAAACATAAAACATTTCTATCCGTTCAGAATTCAACCACGGACCAAGTTAAGCAAGTGTATTATTTGGCGAATGCTTACAGCAGGTAACTTCATCTGAATTGTCAGTACAGTCGCTGTTCTGGTCACATCTTTTATGCTTGGCAATGCATTGGCCATTGGCACATCGGAATTGGTCCATTGGGCACAGAACTGCAGGGGAAAGAGGAAAATAAAGATTCAACTGTGTCGAGCAGGAAGAATGGAGAATTTCACAAAGCGCACATCACAAGTACAAGGCAGTTTAAAGAGAGGAGTCAGTTTTGTAATGTTTTATTGCCCCCCCCCCACCACATGAAGGGATTTATATTTGGGTAAACAGGTGATTTGGCCGGAAAATTGACTCCAGTGTTATCACCATATCTGAGGGAGGATGTGCCGGCTCTGGAGAGGGTCCAGATGGGGTTTACAAGAATGATCCCAGGAATTAGTGGGTTCACATATGATGGGCATTTGACAGCACGGGGCCTGCACTCTTAGTTCTTGGTTCTTGGAGTTTAGAAGGTTGAGGGGGGATCTCATTGAAACTGGACAGAGTGGATGTGGAGAGGATGTTTCCACTGGTGGGAGAGTCTGGGACCAGAGGTCGTAGCCTCAGAATTAAAGGGCGCTTTTTTAGACAGGAGGTGAGGAGGAACTCCTTTAGCCAGAGGGTAGTTAATCTGTGGAACTCATTGCCACAGAGGGCTGTGGAGGCCAAGTCAGTGGATATTTTTAAGGCAGTGATGAACAAATTCTTGATTAGATTGGGTGTCAAGGGTTATGGGGAGAAGGCTGGAGCCATGGTTGAATAGTGGATAGTTGCCAAACTGACCCTCCCACACCCGAACCACGGCCACACAAATGCCTCAGCTACGGTTTCAATTCCGAATTGCAACTCCCGATCCCACCACACGGTGGCACAACCCATCCAACTGCCTTTGATCATTTCCCGTCTCAATCTTTCACGCTGGGTCCCGAACTGAAACGGAGACGAGGAAACACTTTTTCTCACAGAGAGTGGCGAGTCTGTGGAATTCTCTGCCTCAGAGGACGGTTCTCTGGATGCTTTCAAGAGAGAGCTAGATAGGGCTCTTAAAAATAGCGGAGTCAGGGGACATGGGGAGAAGGCAGGAACGGGGTACTGATTGGGGATGATCAGCCATGATCACATTGAATGGCGGTACTGGCTCGAAGGGCTGAATGGCCTACTCCTGCACCTATGTCCCTTCCTTCCACAGATGCTGCCTGACCCACTGAGTTCCTCCACCACTTTGTGCTTGGCTCAAGGTTCCAGTAGCAGCAGTTTTCTTTATTCAGGTTTTTCTCGACTTGCTACTTTCAACCAGACTGAGTGACAGCTTCTTCCCCTCTGCTATCAGGCTTCTGGATGGTCTTTCTGTTGGTTAGGACACTGTACGATTCTTCTACTTAGCGGCTGTGGAAAGCATCTTGTCCAGAAATATCATGATTTGGTTTGGGAACTGCCCTGCCCATGACAAGAAGGCTCTGCAGAGAGTAGTGCGTTCGGCCAAACGCACTATGGGAACTACACTCGCCCCCTGCAGGAACTATACATCAGGAGGTGCAACTCCAGAGCCAACAAGATCATGGGAGACCCCTTCCACCCCAGCAACGGACTGTTCCAGCTGCTACTGTCAGGCAAACGCCTCCGTTGCCATGCTGTGAGAACGGAGAGGATGAGAAGGAGTTTCTTCCCAGAGGCCATTCGGACTGTAAACTCCTATCTCCCCAGGGACTAACTTTACTGGACCATTCTACTGTTTTTTTTTAAATTGCTGTTTCTCTCCTTTTTCTTTCCTTGCACAAATATGTGAATATGTGAAGATGTGATTCTGTTCCATTCTGTTTGTAGGTTGTTTGTTTGTTTGCACAATCCGCGAGCATCGCCACTTTTCATTTCACTGCACATCTCGTATGTTTATGTAACGAATAATCTCGACTCGACCCCCACCCATTGTGGACTTTGTCTATGGAACTAATGCACTGCAATGCTGAAACCTGGGGTGGTACGTGGCAGCGGTAGAGTTACTGCCTCACAGCGCCAGAGACCCAAATGCAACCCTGACCACGTGCGCTGAGTACAGAGTTTGCACGTTCTCCTTGTGACCTGCGTGGGTTTTCTGCGGGTGCCCCGGTTTCCCCCCACACTACAATGACGTACAGGCTTGTAGGTTAATTGGCTTGGTAGAATTGTAAAATTGTAAAATAGTGTTAGTGTGCGGGGATCGCTGGTCGGCGCGGATTTTGTTGACCGAAGGACCAGTTACCTCGCTGTGTCTCTAAACTATATATCCAGCATCTGTAGCTCCGCCTATTCAGTGTTTCCACTTTGAAGGGAATTACCCTGAATTCGCGAAATTCTGATTGTCTTCAGGTAATTTTAAGGAAATTAAATAATTTGGGGGAAATGCAGCCCGTGGGATGTTTTGGGGGTGGACCCGTTACAATTTGCATACCGTCTGAACAGATCCACGGACGATGCTGTCTCCCAGGTCCTGCACACCGCTCTCTCTCACCTTGACAGCCAGAAGGGGGGCTACGTGAGGATGCTGTTCATAGACTTCAGTTCAGCCTTCAACACGATAGTCCCCACCAGACTGGCCGAGAAGCTGCTGGAATTGGGGCTCAACATCCCCCTGTGTGCCTGGGTCCTGGACTTTCTCTCCACCAGGCCCCAGGTAGTCAAGATGGGAGGGAATACATCGAAGTCCCTCACCCCGAGCACAGGATCCCCCCAGGGTTGCGTCCTCAGCCCCCTACTGTACTCCCTGTACACACACGACTGTGTGGCCAGGTTCAGCTCCAACTCGATTATCAAGTTTGCTGATGACTTTGCTGGGGTAGAGGGGGGGGGGGGGGAAGATAGGGAGGTGGGAGGGGGAGAGAGGGGGGAGGGGAGATGGGGGAAGAAGAAAAGGAGGGAGGAAGAAACAGAGGGAAAGAGAGATGCTGGAGGCAGAGGGAGGGGGAAGGAGGAGGGAGGAGAGGGAAATGGGGAGAGGGAGGGAGTCGTCACAACCCAGGAGTTTGAGGCTAATTAGAGGCTGTTGGGTAACTCACATTTTACTGTACCTTAATTGGTGCATGTGACAAATAAATCATTAGATTGATTGAGTTGTATTGCTTTATTTGTGACACTGCATTCATAGTATCATAGAATCATAGAAAATAGGTGCAGGAGTAGGCCATTCGGCCCTTCGAGCCTGCACCGCCATTCAATATGATCATGGCTGATCATCCAACTCAGTATCCTGTACCTGCCTTCTCTCCATACCCTCTGACCCCTTTAGCCACAAGGGCCACATCTAACTCCCTCTTAAATATGTCCAATGAACTGGCCTCAACTACCTTCTGTGGCAGAGAATTCCACAGATTCACCACACTCTGTGTGAAAAATGATCTCATCTCGGTCCAAAAAGAGTTCCCCCTTATCCTTAAACTGTGACCCCTTGTTCTGGAGTTCCCCAACATCGGGAACAATCTTCCTGCATCTAGCCTGTCCAACCCCTTAAGAATTTTGTAAGTCTATATAAGATCCCCCCTCAATCTCCTAAATTCCAGCGAGTACAAGCCGAGTCTATCCAGTCTTTCTTCATAAGGAAGTCGTGCCATCCCAGGAATCAGTCTGGTGAACCTTCTCCGTACTGCCTCTACGGCAAGAATGTCTTTCCTCAGATTAGGAGACCAAAACTGTACGCAATACTCCAGGTGTGGCCTCACCAAGACCCTGTACAACTGCAGTAGAACCTCCCTGCTCTTGTACTCAAATCATTTTGCTATGAATGCCAACATACCATTCGCTTTCTTCACAGCCTGCTGCACCTGCATGCCTACTTTCAATGACTGGTGTACCATGACACCCAGGTCTCGTTGCATCTCCCCTTTTCCTAATCTGCCACCATTCAGATAATAGTCTACTTTCCTGTTTTTGCCACCAAAGTGGATAACCTCACATTTATCCACATTATACTGCATCTGCCATGCATGTGCCCACTCACCCAACCTATCCAAGTCACCTTGCAGCCTCCTAGCATCCTCCTCACAGCTAACACTGCCCCCCAGCTTTGTGTCATCCGCAAACTTGGAGATGTTGCATTCAATTCCCTCACCCAGATCATTAATATATATTGTAAATAGCTGGGGTCCCAGCACTGAGCCTTGTGGTACTCCACTAGTCACTGCCTGCCATTCTGAAAATGACCAGTTTACTCCTACTCTTTGCTTCCTGTCTTCCAGCCAGTTCTCTATCCACATCAACACTGAACCCCCAATACCGTGTGCTTTAAGTATGAATGCTAATCTCTTATGTGGGACCTTGTCGAAAGCCTTCTGAAAGTCCAGATATATCACATCCACTGGTTCTCCCTTATCCACGCTACTAGTTACATCCTCGAAAAATTCTATAAGATTCGTCAGACATGATTTACCTTTCATAAATCCATGCTGAATTTGTCCAATGATTTCACCACTTTCCAAATGTGCTGCTATCCCATCTTTAATAACTGACTCTAGCATTTTCCCCACTACCGATGTTAAGACTAACTGGTCTGTAATTCCCCGTTTTCTCTCTTCCTCCCTTTTTAAAAAGTGGGGTTACATTAGCTACCCTCCAATCCTCAGGAACTACTCCAGAATATAAAGAGTTCTGAAAAATCATCACTAATGCATCAGCCTTAAGTAGCCCCACAACTCTGGGATGCAGTCTATCTGGCCCTGGGGATTTATCGGCCTTTAATCCATTCAATCTACCCAACACCACTTCCCGGCTAACCTGGATTTCACTCAGTTCCTCCATCTCATTTGACCCCCAGTCCCCTGCTATTTCCGGCACACACTGCAACTGAACACATAATATGCATTCCATACAGGCTCGGAAACATGATATATGTGCACAGTGCATCATTCCTTGCACAGTGCATCATTCCTCATAAATATTCTGCTGCTTCTGTTTTTGCCAATGACATCAGTGACCACTGTGTCATTGCAACAGTAAGAAATACAAAAGTTCCTAAAACCAAACCGCGTGTCATCATAAAGCGGGACATGAAACAGTTTGTGGAGCAAGCATTTTTTCATGACCTGTTTCTCGTTGGCTGGAAGAACATGAATGTAATTCCTGATGTTGAAAATGCCTGGAAATTCTTTTATGATGGATTTTTTGAAATTGTTAACAAGCACGCTCCTTTTAGGAAGTATAGAATAAAGGGCAGGGATAATGCATGGTTCACGTCAGAGTTATCCAATTTACTCCATGAGCGCAATGTGGCATGGTCTAAAGCCAGGAGTACTGGTCTTGGATCAGACTGGTTGCTCTTTAGGCAGCTGCGAAATGCAAGCACAGTTCCAATTAGAAAAGCCAAAGCTGATCATTTCCTTACTGAAACTTCAAATAACCTAAACAATCCATTGAAATTCTGGGAAATCATTAAATCAATAACTGGAAATAAAAATGTTATTGAGCTGCCTCCATGCATTGTCAAAGACTCTATCCAAATTTATGAAAAGGCCGACATGGCTGGTTATTTTAATGAGCACTTAATTGCCTCTGGTTCACTTTTTAACTCTCAAAACACAGCTCAAGTCTCCTCTGCTTGCTCTGATAGTAGTTGTTTTTTTGAGGGACAAGCCTTTACTTTTGACGCTGTTACACTCTCAGAGGTGCATAAGGCCCTGAGATGTTTAGACAAAGAAAATCGGCAGGTCCCGACAACCTTGAGCCTTACTTCCTAAAGTTAGCCGCTGATTTTATTGCATTGCCTCTGACTTATCTTTTTAATCTATCCCTGGAGACAAACGAAATTCCCCTTATTTGGAAATCTGCCTTTGTTCTCCCACTGTTTAAAGGGGGGACCCCACTGTGTTAAACAACTATAGACCCATCTCCAAACTGTCTGTTTTAAGTAAGGTGCTGGAAACTATTGTAAACCAACAACTGATGGACTTTTTATCAACTAACAGTATTTTATCTGAATTTCAATCTGGTTTTAGGAAAAAATATAGTACGTCAACAGCTGCTTTAAAAGTAGTAAATGATTTTATTGAATTTTTAGACAATAAGCAACACTGTGCAGCCCTTTTCGTTGACGTATCAAAGGCGTCCGATACTGTGGATCATGCCTTCTTGTTACAAAGACCATGCAGCATCGGTTTGTCTGATCAAGCTGTCTGTTGGTTTAAAAACTATCTATCAGGCCTGTGTGTGCGAGCAGAAGGTATTACTTCTAGCTCTCTTAATGTATCCAAGGGTGTGCCACAGGGATCGGTTCTAGGACCTTTATTATTTACTATTTATATTAATAGTCTAGATCATAAAGCAGCCAACGCAAATGTTCACTTTTATGCTGACGACACAATGATATATTGCTCTGCGTCTACCCCAAATCAGGCTCTCTGTCAGCTCCAAACTGTTTTTAACACTGTGCAACAAAACCTGTGTGATTTAAAACTTGTTTTAAATGCTGACAAGACAAAGCTCATGCTGTTCACTAAAGCTAAATCAAAGCCCTCGGACCTCCCTTCTATCACCACTTTGCAGGGCTCTGTGGTTGAATCTGTGTCTCAATATAAATATCTGGGAATTATAATTGATGATTCTCTCTCTTTTAAATCTCATATCCAGCAACTTGTGAAAAAACTAAAGATAAAATTACGTTTTTACTTTAGAAACAAATCTTGTTTTTCTTTTGAAGCCAAAAAAAGGCGTTGCTGCAACATTTATGTCTGTGTTGGACTATGGTGATGTTTTATATATGAATGCATCTTCAAAATGCCTACAGTCTTTGGACACAGTCTACCACAGACCACTGAGATTTGTTACTAATTTTAAAACCCTCACGCACCACTGCTCTTTGTATGCTCAAGTTGGATGGTTTGCCCTGTCCACCTGCAGACTCCATCATTGGAATACCCTTATTTATAAGACTATCCTCGGTATTCTTCCTTCATACCTGCAGAAGAATGTAATTCGAAAAAGCACAGGAACTTATCAGCTCCACTCTGAGGACTTGTTCTTACTAACTGTACCTAATGTCCGTACTGAACTGGGGAAAAGGGCATTTAGTTATGCTGCTCCCTTCACATGGAACCAGCTGCAGAATGAACTGAAACTTAAGGAGCTGGTTTCTATAAACAGATTTAAATCTCTTCTTAATGATGTTGAAGCGGGCTCTTCTGTCTGTACATGCTTTGTTTGATGATGTTATGACTGTGACTCTATTTATATGTTCTCTGTTGTTTTTAAATTATTGTCTGTAACTGGGAAACTGTGCTGCTGCCTGTCTTGGCCAGGACTCTCTTGTAAAAGAGATTTTTAATCTCAATGAGACTTCTCCTGGTTAAATAAAGGTTAAATATTTTTTTTTTAAAATAGCACTGTACAAGTGAGTAAAAGAAGCAGGCAGGTACGGTGTAGTTACAAACATCTGTTTTGCCTTGTTCTTTGTGTTGTTAACGTGTGTCCGCGAAAAAAACCTAATAGAACGCAGGAAGCATTTTTGAAAATTTCAGGAAATACCATCAAATTCCAAGAAATTTGTGATTCTATTTTAGGAATATTTTTTTGAGGTGTGGAAGCGCTGCGCCTATTGTACTTTGAGCTTGGCTCGACCCGAGTATAATGATTAGTATTAGCCAAGTGTATAAGTGTGGACTTGTACGATGAATCCAACAGCATGCAAACACTGTACCTCAGTACACGTGACAACAATAAACCTAAGACAGATACAAAAAGCTGGAGTAACTCAGCTGGAGAGAAGGACTGGGTGACGTTTCGGGTCGAGACTAAATTCCTCCCTGAACAATGAACCTAAATGTAACAAAGTGAATGGTAATCCTGCCAGTGTTGTTCCAACAGAAGGTCCATCAGACCTCTGCCACAGAAGGTAGTTGAGGTCAGTTCGTTGGCCATATTTAAGAGGGAGTTGGATGTGGCCCTTGTGGCTGAAGGGATCAGGGGGTATGGAGAGAAGGCAGGCACAGGATACTGAGTTGGATGATCAGCCATGATCATATTGAATGGTGGTGCAGGCTCGAAGGGCCGAATGGCCTACTCCTGCACCTAATTTCTATGTTTCTATGTTTCTAGGAGATATGCTCTTGGTGGTTGTGAATGGTGATGGAATACCTTCACATTTCTCCTCGTCAGACTTGTCCTGGCAGTTGGACTCCCCGTTGCACCTGAAGACCATGTCGATGCACTGGCCACTGGTGCACTGGAACTGGCTGTCAGAGCACACTGGGCAGTGCTGCTCATCGCTCTGGTCATCACACTCTGGGTAGCCGTCACAGCGCCATGCCAGCGGGATGCAGTCAACATCACCTGTGGCGCAGGTGAAGTGGTCCGGTGCACAGGTGGGTGGGTCTGCAGCACAAACACAAACACACAGAGTTAACCAGAGTCGGACCCTCCAGATTAACGGTAAAGGAAAAACAGACGGCATGCACACGTCACTTCTCACACCCTGTCATGGAGACAAGATTCATGGATTGCTCAGGATGAGAAGTTTGTGGCTTTGAATGAAAACATACAATTCTGATTAAAATCTACCACGTCGTAGATCATAGACAAGTACAGCCGCTCCCAGGGATAAGGAGGTTAACCTATGATGAGCGTTTGTCGGCACTGGGCCTGCACTCGCTGGAGTTTAGAACGATGAGGGGGGGACCTCATTGATACTTATCGAATAGTGAAAGCTTGGATAGAGTGGCTGTGGAGAGGATGTTTCCACTAGTGGGAGAGTCTAGGACCAGAGGTCACAGCCTCAGAATTAAAGGACTTTCTTTTAATTCTGGAGGAATTTCTTGAGTCAGAGGATGGTGAATCTGTGGAATTAATTGCCACAGAAGGCTGTGGAGGCCAAGACAGTGGATAATTTATAAGGCAGAGATAGTTATATTCTTGATTAATGATGAGTATGAGTGTCAAGGGTTTAGGGGGTAAGGCAGGAGAATGGGATTAGGAGGGAGAGCCATGATTGAATGGTGAAGTAGATGATGGGCAGAATGGCCTAATTCTGCTCCTATCACTTATGAACTGGAGTCTGAAGAGGGGTCCCAATGCAAATCGTCATGTGTGCATTCGCTAGATGACAGGTCAGCCAGCACGTACCTCCACAGGAGAGCTCATCTTGATGCAGCACAAGGTGGACTGGGCACGAGCAGCGGGCTGTCCCGTCGCCCTTCACGATACAGATGTGGGAGCAGCCTCCGTTATCCTGAGAGCACGGGTGTTCAGCTGTAGATCCGCAAAACAGCTACAGGTTAATGTGCATCAGAGCCATTGACCCATGGCAGAGTCACACAGCACGCAAACAGGCCCTTCAGCCCAACCTGCCCATGCCAACCAACATGCCTCCCAACTACACGTCCCACCTGCCAGCGTTCACCCCATATCTCTCTAAAATTTGCTATTAACAAGCTTATCAAGATTGAGGAATATCTACAGTATTATCCTCATAATAGTCCCCATGTACCTCCATGGCTAGCTGCAAACTAGAGTCTGCCCTGTACAGAGAAACATAAAATAGGTGCAGGAGGCCATTTGGCCCTTCGTGCCAGCACCGCCATTCAATATGATCATGGCTGATCATCCAAAACCAGTACCCCATTCCTGATTTCTCCCCCATATCCTTTGATTCTGTTGGCCCCAAGAGCTAAATCTCTCTTGAAAACTGGCAGAGAATTCCACACATTCACAACTCTCTGGGTGAAAAGGTTTCTCCTCATCTCAGTCCTAAATGGCCAACCCCTTACTGTTAATGGCCTATGTTCACACTTCACTGAACTGTAAGGCTGGAGCCATGTGCTCGTGTCCCTAGGGGAGCAAGAACTAAACACAACACTAAGAGCAAGGAGGCTTCCAACTGCACTGATAACCACGGCTGGAAAATGGAGCTTAATTTAGTTTGAAGATACAGAATGGGAGCAGGTCTTGTGTTCCACCGAGTCCACACCGACCATTCATCACCCCGTCACACAACCTAAAGTCAGACACCAGTGAAATGGTGCCTAGCTTCCCGCTGGTGTGTTTCACACAACCAGAACAAGCCCCAAGAAGTCCTCCAGCACTTTTTTGTCTTTTCAGCAAGTTCCCAGCACCTGCAATGCCCTCTGATTCACAAAGATGTTGCAAAGTGATAATTTCCTTCTTGGAGACACAAGGAACTGCAGAGAAAGTGCTGGAGGATCGCAGTGGGCCAGGCAGCATTTCTGGGGGACATGGATAGGTGACGTGTTACTCCAGCACTTGTCTCTCTTTGTAAACCGGCATCTGCAGTTCCTCGTCTTCTGGAGTTTCCCCAGCACCTTGTGTTCTGCACAGGATTCCGGGAAATCTGCCGTTCCTCGTCCTGACAACGTCTGATATTGTGGGCTGTCTTAGAATGTCTTCCATTGGGAAGCTAGCTCACGGCAGTGTTTAAGAATGTGGAAAATCGAAGGTAGACATAAGTGCTGGAGAAACTCAGCGGGTGCAGCAGCATCTATGGAGCGAAGGAAATAGGCAACGTTTCGGGCCGAAACCCTTCCGGGTTTCAGCCCAAAACGTTGCCTATTTCCTTCAGGATTTCGGCCCAAAACGTTGCCTATTTCCTTCGCTCCATAGATGCTGCCGCACCCACTGAGTTTCTCCAGCACTTTTGTCTACCAAGGATGGATACAGATTGGGAGAGGGGAGGGGGCAGAGCTGATGTCATAATTACCAAATTCCTGCAGGTCGAGCTCTTTCACAGCATGGATATCGCTGAGCTGGGCGATGCGGGCTTGGATCTTTGTCCGACTGTGACCATTTGTCTTCTCAATCCTCTCGATCATCTGTTGCTGTCTGTCGATCCAGTACAAATGGTTGCCGAATATGGTGAGACCCACCGGCTGGAGGATGTTTGCATCTTCCAGAACAACGCGGTTTGCACCTGCAAATCAAGGACAAGGGATCTCAGAAATTACCATGTCGTTTTTTCCATCCCAGCTCATTCCGACAACATTGGTGTTTAGCAAATCTCAAATGTGCAGGAGGACCTCAGTGGGTCCAGACAGCATCTGTGGATGGAATTCCCTCCACAGAGTGTAGGAAGGAACTGCAGACGCTGGTTTGCACCGAAGATAATAAGACACAAAAATGCTGGAGTAACAGGCAAGATCTCAGGAGAGAAAGAATGGGTGACATTTCTGTGGCACATGTAGTAACTGGGTAACTCTAATGTTGGCCACCTATGATATTAATGTAGACAACAGCCTTGGCTAGATGAGCTCACAATGCCTTTAGTCTTGTAGGGAAGGTACAAAGCCAAAAGCAGAATGTTTTGCAGCAGAGCTCCTGACCAACGTGTGTAGCCAGTTTTCACAATGTTCACTAACAGTACGAGAGATACGGTGGAGTATTTTGCCACACTAGGTTGTACCGGTGTATGGATGAATGGTTTAACGGTCATATGTATCTAGGTACAGGGAAATGGTTTTATTTTGCGTACAGCTGAGTGAGAGCGGACCATAAACAAGGGCAGAAGTGCAACAATATAGGGCGCACACAAGTCTACTGCTCCATCTTGCATCTGGCACGGCGGTGCAGCGGTAGAGTCGCATTACAGCGCCGGCGCCCCGAGTTCGATCCTGACTACGGACGCCGTCTGTATGGAGTTTGCACGTTCTCCCCGTGACCTGTGCAGGTTTCCTCCCACACTGGGGAAGATGCTGGAGTCGATTATTGAAGATGTTATAGCAGCGCATTTAGAAGTCAGTGACGGGATCGGTCAAAGTCAGCATGGAATTATAATCATGCTCGACTAATCTTTTGGAATTTTTTGAGGATGTATCAAGTAGAATGGATAAGGGAGAGCCAGTGGATGTGGTGTACCTGGACTTTCAAAAAGCCTTTGACAAGGTCCCACTCAAGAGATCAGTGTGCAGAATTAGAGCACATGGTATTGGGGGTTGGGTATAGATATGGATAGAGAACTAGTTGGCAGACAGGAAGCAAAGTAATAATTAATGGGTCCATTTCAGAATGGGAGGGTGACAAGTGGGGTGCTGCAAGGCTCGGTGCTGGGACCCCAGTTGTTTACAATACATGTTAACGATTTAGACAATGGAATTAAATGTACATCTCCATGTTTGCGGATGACACAAAGCTGGGTGGCAGTGTGAGCTGCAAAGAGGATGCTATGAGACTGCAAGGTGACTTGGATAGGCTGGGTGAGTGGGCAGAAGCGTGGCAGATGCAGTATAATGTGGATAAATGTGAGGTTATCCACTTTGGTGACAAGACCAGGAAAGTAGATTAATATCTGAATGGCGTCAGATTAGGAAAAATGGAGGTGCAAAGAGACTCAAGTGTCTTTGTACATCAGTCACTGAAATTAAGCATGCAGGTACAGCAGGTAGTGAAGAGAGCTAATGGCATGTTGGCCTTCATAACAAGAGGATTTGAGTTTAGGAGCAAGGAGCGTTGTACAGGGCCCTGGTGAGACCGCACCTGGAGTATTGTGTGCAGTTTTGGTCTTCTAATCTGAGGAAGGATATTATTGCCATTGAGGGAGTGCAGCGTAGGGTTCACCAGGTTAATTCCCGGGATGGTAGGACTGACATATGATGAAAGAATGGGTTGACTGGGCTTGTATTCACTGGAATTTAGAAAGATGAGAAGGGATCTTATAGAAACATATAAAATTCTTAAAGGATTGGACAGGCTAGATGCAGAAAAAATGTTCCCGATGTCCAGAACCAGTGATCACAGTTTAAGAATAAGGGGTCCGCCATTTAGGACTGAGATGAGAAAAAACTTTTTCACCCAGAGAGTTGTGAATATGTGGGATTCTCTGCCACAGAGGGCAGTGGAGGCCAATTCACTGGCTGTTTTCAAGAGAGAGTTAGATTTAGCTCTTAGTGCAAAGGGAATGGGGGTAAAAGCCGGAACGGGGTACTGATTTTGGATGATCAGCCATGATCATATTGAATGGCGGTGCTGGCTCGAAGGGCCGAATGGCCTACTCCTGCACCTATTTTCTATGTCTATGTTTCCAAGGACAATGGCAACAATTTTTGCTGTCGTAGGTTGTCGCCAGGTTGTCGCCAGGTGTCGTAGGTGACTTCCATTAAAACTAGTCCCTGGCAGTTGCCTAAAGAGTCGCCTAAGTGGGACAGGCCCATAACTGCTGTCCTTAAAAGCCCATTGTCCTGTCAGCAGCTGGTACAGTATGATCTGATTTAATTGAATAACACACAGAGAAAATCTTTTCAACGAACCTTGGGCCAGGTGACAGTGAACCAAGGCATTAAATGTATGAAAGTAATTGAAGCAGCTCTTGTGGGAAGAACGTTACTCCTTGGTTACTGAATGTTGAAGGATGTTTGTTGAACTAGTCACTGTGTGGTGAGATTAGTGTGTTTCTGACATGGACGCAGAACTAGAATCGCTGTGACCACATGCGGCCTGTCAGCTATTTCCATTCCCAAAGTATTTTCATGTCACTAACAGACCAAAATAATAGTAAATCCCCAATCTAGCGGAAGAGATTGCATCAACGCATCAAACTGAGGGAAAGATCAAACCAGCAAGTCAGAGGTTATCCGCAATATTTGTAAAAATCTATTCCACGAGTCCTCAAGGGAGGAAACAAAAATGTTGCAGCATGATTACTGCTGCAATGGTTTGTCACTTCAGCCGACGCGAGCCAGAGTGCAGCCGCACACTTCTATTATCAGATGGAGTCCGAGTCAAACAGCTGGACATATTTACACTTCAAAACAGAATCGAAAACTTTGCTCCAATCCACAAACAACTGTTCAGTTTAGGTTGGAGATGCAGCACAGAAACAGCACATCAAGCCCGCATCGACCAGCGATCCCTGCACACTAACACTATCCTACACACACCAGGGACAATTTGACCAAGCCAATTAGCCTACAAACCTATACATCTTTGGAGTGTGGGAGGAAATCAGAGCTCCCAGAGAAAACCCACCTGGTCACAGGGAGAACGTACAAACTCCATACAGACAGCACCCGTAGTCAGGATGGAACCCGGGTCTGTGGCGCTGTGAGGCAGCAACTCTACCACTGCACCACCGTGCCGTCCCTAAACTGAGACTAATACCAAAGTGAGATGTTGGGTTGCACGATGTGGGCTGATGTTGAGTTTGTCACTGTGATAAACAGTCACCGGACAGCACAGTGGTAGAGTACCACCTCACAGCCTGAGACCCAGGTTCGATCCTGACTATGGGAGCTGTCCATACAGAGTTTGTACATTGTCCCTGTGACTCCAAAGACGTACAGGTTAATTGGTTTGATAAATGTAAAAATTGTCCCTGGTGTGTGAAGGGGATCGCTGGTCGGCACGGACCCGGTGGGCTGAAGGTATCTCCAAACTAAACCTGCGTGGGTTTTCTCTGCGATGCTCAGTTTCCTCCCACACTCCAAAGACGTACAGGTTTGTAGGTTAATTGGCTTGGTATGAATGTAAATTGTTCCCAGTGTGTGTGGATGGTGCTAGTGTGCAGGGATCGCTGGTCAGTGCGGACTCCGTGGGCCAAAAGGCCAGTTTCCGCGCTGTATCTCAAAACTAAAATAACTATTGCAACAGTCACACGACTGCAAGTCCAGGAATAAGCCTGTTACATGCGGTGAAAGCAAAGAGGGTGATGATTAACATTGCTGGAGTAACTCAGTGGGTCAGGCAGCATGCCTGGAGAACATGGCCACAGGTGTTTCTCCCTCAAACTGCGGAGCATCCTGGACAATACAGCTCACCCCCTCCGTGACACACTGGTCAACCTGAGGAGCACCTTCAGCAACAGACTGGTTCCACCAAGATGCAGCACAGAACTTCTTCCCTGTGGCTATCAAACTGTACAACTCCTCCTCTTCTGTCGTGGGGTAGACTGAGACTGAGACTGACTCCCCCCACGCCTCAATCTTTGCTCATCCACAAAGCCTTGCCACTCCTCACTTTATTTTCACGTTTCATGTAGTTTGCATTATTTTATGACAGTTGCCAAATTAATTTCCCTTCTGGGACAAATAAAGTTCTATTGTATTGTATCGTATCGAAACAAGGAACTGCAGATGCTGGTTTGCCAAAAAATAAATAGTGCAGGAGTGACTTTAAATAATTCAAAACAGCCAGAAATGAATAAAAGACTCCTTCTTTGCAGTGAAGGTACGCAAAATAATTAAAAATCTGCTATTTTCTTACATGCTGGAGTAACCACTGAGTTAAGAGTAATTATTACGGGTGTCAGGGGTTATGGGGAGAAGGCAGGAGAATGGGGTTAGAAGGTAGAGATAGATCAGCCATGGTTGAAAGGCGGAGTAGACTTGATGGGCCGAATGGCCTAATTCTGCTCCTCTCACTTATGACACTTATGTAAAGCAGCATCTGCAGTTAGTTACTACCTCCCCCTTCTCTCTGACAGGTATCCTTGTAAACACTCTCCCCTACCTGACAGGTCGCTGCTCTCGATGCGGCGCAGGTCCGAGTCGGCCCAGAAGAGTTTGCCGAACTTGTTGTCGATGGCCAGTGTGACGGGTTTACTGAGGCCGCTGAAGAACAGCACCTCACGCTCCGTCCCGTCCAGAGCTGCCCGCTCGATCTGCGGAGACCGGTCCTGGAGGTTGGTGAAGTACATGTACCTACGGGATACAGGGGGTGGGGAGGAGAAAAAACTATAATTTAACATCAATAGACAATAGGTGCAGGAGGAGGCCAATTGGCCCTTCGAGCCAGCACAGCCATTCAATGTGATCATGGCTGATCATCCCCAATCAGTACCCCGTTCCTGCCTTCTCCCCATATCCCCTGACTCCACTACCTTTAAGAACACTATCTAACTCTCTCTTGAAAGTATCCAGAGAACCGGCCTCCACCGCCCTCTGAGGCAGAGAATTCCACAGACTCACAACTCTGTGTGTGAAAGTGTTTCCTCATCTCCGTTCTAAATGGCCTTCCCCTTATTCTTAAAATGTGGCCCCTGGATCTAGACTCCACCAACATCGGGAACATGTGTCCTGCCTCTCACATGTCCAAACCCTTAATAATCTTATATTCATAATAATCTTATATATTCATAATAATAATCATACACTCCAAAAACAAACTCCATGATTAACCATTACATTGATGCGAAGAGAAGAGGCTTGTACAAGAGTGGATGCGGAGAGGATGTTTCCACTAGTGGGAGAGTCTAGGACTAGGTCATAGACACAGAATGAAAGGACGTTCCTTTAGGAAGGAGATGAGGAGGAATTTATTTAGTCAGAGGGTGGTGAATCTGTGGAATTCATTGCCACAGAAGGCTGTGGAGGCCAAGTCATTGGACATTTTTAAGGCAGAGATTGATAAGATTCTTCATTAGTACGGGTTTCAGGGGATGTGTGCATTACATCAAACAGGGGAATGGGAATACAACAATGTCACGGTACAGCACCGAAACAGACCCTTCGGCCCACCTTGTCCATGCCAACCAGGTTCTCGCTCTGGGCTAGTCCCATCTACCTGCATTTGACCATATTCCTCAACCCTTTCTATCCAGTGGTCACATATTCAGTGGATATATTTACAGCAGAGATCGATAAATTCTTGATTAGTACGGGTGTCAGAGGTTATGGGGAGAAGGCAGGAGAATGGGGTTAGGAGGGAGCGATTGTTCAGCCATGATTGAATGGCTGAGTGGAGTCGATGGGCCAAATGGCCTAGCTCTGCTCCTATCACATGAAGTAATGAAGTGGCAGATGTTGGATTTACCCCCGCTCTGGGTTGACGACGATCGCCCGGGGTCGATCTTGCTCTCCGTCTAGAACCACACCGATTGGTTTCCCATCCAGTCTCATGACGTTTATCACATTGGTGGCCTCACATGTCCAATAGATGTAGCGGCTGTAGATATCAATGCTGAGGTCGTAAGCCTGCATGTCTATGTTCTGGTTGGGGAGAGCGCTGGTCACAACTGTAAAACTCTGCAACACAGAGAGAGAAAAAAAAACTATTAAAGCAATTACAGAGAATAAAGAAACAAGGACTTGTGTGACACTGTGGTTAATGCCTGACAGCGCCAGAGAACCGGGGTCGATCCTGACTGCGGGTGCTGTCTGTACGGAGTTTGTACGTTCTCCCTGTGACCACGTGGGTTTTCTCCAGGTGCTCTGGTGTTCTCCCACACAATAAAGACGTACAGGTTTGTAGGTTAATTAGCTTCGGGAAAGAATGTAAATTGTCCCTAGTGTGTACGATAGTGCTGGGCGGTGTGGACTCGGTGGGCTGAAGGTTCTGTTTCTATGCTGTATCTGTAAACTAAACTAAACTGCAAGGAAACGCACAGAGTGCTGGAGTAACTCAGCGGGTCAGGCAGCATCTGTGGAGAACGTGGATAGGTGACGTTTCACAGAGTGCTGGAGTAACTCAGCGGGTCAGGCAGCATCTGTGGAGAACGTGGATAGGTGACGTTTCACAGAGTGCTGGAGTAACTCAGCGGGTCAGACAATATCTCTGGAGAACAAGGAGAAGTGACGTTTTGAGTTGAGACCCTTATTTATACTTCAATAACAGATTTATCATCACCATAATCTTTCACTGTTTCTCTTTAAAAAACATGAATTAATTTACGAAAAAGTAATTGGTGTGTAAAATGACAATTATTAATTTACAATCGGGTGGTACAGTGTCACAGCTGGTGGTGCTGCTGCATCGCCTCACATCATAGGTTAACCAACTCATTCCCAGGATTATTCTGGTACTGATGGATGTGCTGCCAATCGAGGTGTGGTCCAATACTGACCTGGCTCCCATCTTCCTGCGCACGCCGTATAACATTTTGACGAGAATCGATCCAATAGAGATGTTTATTGACAGGATCGTAATCGATGGCCCGGACATTTTTCAGGCTGTGGATGGGAAGGATGATATCTGGACTCTGTTGTTCATCAATAACCATTCGATTAATTGCATTCTTTTGACTGAACAGCAAAAACGAAGTTGGAGCTGCAAAATAATAACAATTATCGTGCATTAGTCTGGCTGGGCCAGAGTGCAATGGGTCATAAGGTCATCAGTGATCGGAGCAGAATAAGGCCATTCGGCCCATCAAGTCTGCTCCACCTTTCAATCATGGCTGATCTATCTCTCCCTCCTAACCCCTTTCTCTTGCCGTCTCCTCATAACCCCCGACACCCGTACTCATCTATAATCTATCTATCTCTGCCTTCAATATATCCACTGACTTGGCCTTCACAAACGTTGTGGCAAAGAATTCCACAGATTCACCACCCTCTGACTGAAGACATTCCTCCTCATCTCCTTCCAATAGAGAGGCAAGCAAAAACAAAAACAAATGCTTCCACTATAAATAGAAATAGGTTTCCTACGTTTAATTTTTTAAAAAGATGATAAAATTATACATCATAAAAACAAATATTCTTGGGCATTTAGTATTGAAAAATACCACGATTTATAACTCAGTGAAGTCAATTATATTTAAGCAATGCTTGCATATCTTCAAATAAAAAGAAAGGGCTGAATGATATCCTAGTTAACTTTTCTTAAGGAGACACAAGGAACTGCAGATGCTGATTTACAATTAAAAATGGGACAAGGTGCTGGAGTAACTCAGCGGGTCAGGCAGCATCTGTGGAGAACATGGATAGGTGACGTTTCACAGAGTGCTGGAGTAACTCAGCGGGTCAGGCAGCATCTGTGGAGAACTTGGATAGGTGACGTTTCAGGTCTTCAAACTCAATAACTGCAAGTTATTATTCAGATTCAGTAACTCAGTTACTCCAGCAACTGCAGTTTCTTGAATGAGATAAAGTGCTGAAGTAACTCAGCGGGTCAGG
Source organism: Okamejei kenojei (assembly GCA_035221665.1). NCBI lineage: Eukaryota > Metazoa > Chordata > Chondrichthyes > Rajiformes > Rajidae > Okamejei > Okamejei kenojei. The sequence goes on along the minus strand of CM069149.1, from coordinate 48,644,398 downwards.
CAGCATCAGGAGAATAAGGATGAGTGATGTTTTGAGTCAGGTCTCTTCTTCAGAGATGCTGCCTGACCCATTGAGTTACGTCCACACACTGTGTTTATCTTTGATATAAACCCACATCAGCAGTTCCTTGTTTCTCCAATCAATTAACCCTCCCTTGTTATCCAGACCCATTGTTGCTCTGTTGTTCATGTTCTTTTTTTATTTTTTTTATTTTTTTGAAATAAAGGAAAAGAAAAGAGAAATAACAAAAGAGAGAACAAGTGAGATGTGCAAAGATAGGACCCCTAGACTATCAAAGTAGTGTAGACAAAGGGTGGGTAAAAGAAAGAAAAAAAATAAAAAAAAGAACAAAAAGAAAAAGAGAGAAAAGTGGAGATATACCTGCCTCTCATCCCTCTCGTCCCTCTCCACCCACCCAACCCAACCCTTAGTTGGATTTAAATCCATGTTCATGTTCTAAGAGCAGAATGAGGCCCTCAAGTCTACCCCACCATGCCATCTTGGCTGGTCTATGCCCCCACTGCATCACTCAGTCACATCCCCACAACCAGCCCCCGCTTTGACCAGCATGGTATTAGACGTATGATGCTCACGGCTGCAGGTCTTGTTGTCCACGTTGAGGTGGTGGTGAGCCGGGCATCCGCAGACATAGCCGACGGCCGGCATGGCCAAACACAGGTGGGTGCAGTGGCCGTTGCTGGAAGAGCACTCGTTCCACCCGCCCTGCCTTGAGGAATGAAACACCAGGATGTCCATCACATAGTCCAAGTGGCCTTGGATGATGGTGCGGTTTTGCCCGCTGGTTTTGTTCGCTCGCTCAATACTGCGACGGCTCCAGTCTGTCCAGTAGATGTAGTCTTGGTACTGTGTTAAGCCGAATGGGTGAGGCAGGTCATCGGCAATCACCTCCCGATCCACACCTGCAACATAATCGGCTAGCAATTAGCATCAGTGGCTCAGTTGTAGAGTTGCTGCATCACAGCGCCAGAGACCCAGGTTCCATCTCAACTACGGGTGCTGTCTGCACAGAGTTTGCACGTTCTCCCAGTGACCTGCGTGGGTTTTCTCCAAGATCTTTGGTTTCTTCCCACACTCCAAAGACGTACAGGGTTGTAGGCTAATTGGTTTGATAAATGTAAAAATTGTCCCTAGTGGATGTGGGATAGTGTGGGGATCGCTGGTCGGCGCGGACTGTGGGCCGAAGGGCCTGTATCTTTAATCTCTAAACTAAAATTTATTAGAAACTAAAACTCAAGTTCCTGTGACAATAGGCACACGAGCAGGCCATTCGGCCCTTCGAGCCATCACCGCCATTCAATGTGATCATGGCTGATCATCCCCAATCAGTACCCCGTTCCTGCCTTCCCCCCATATCCCCTGACTCCGCTATCTTTAAGAGCTCTATCTAGCTCTCTCTTGAAAGCATCCAGAGAACCTGCCTCCACCGCCCTCTGAGGCAGAGAATTCCACAGACTCACAACTCTCTGTGAGAAAAAGTGTTTCCTCATCTCCGTTCTAAATGGCTTACCCTTATTCTTAAACTGTGGCCCCTGGTTCTGGACTCCCCCAACATCGGGAACATGTTTCCTGCCTCTAGCGTGTCCAAACCCTTAATAATCGTATATGTTTCAATAAGATTTCCTCACATCCTTCTGTGCATGCATATGTCTGAAGATCTGTCCTGCACCCAGCACACTGATGCTTGTAAATAAGCTGGAAGAGAGGTGTGGACAGAATGAAGGCTGCCAGGTGATAGGGGGGGGGGGGGGGGGGGAGACAAGGGGGGTTGGAGACTGCATCGACAAATGTAAAACTCACCCAGCATATTGGAGGATTCGATCAGACTTGTATCCAGATCCGTCCAGTACAGCCTCCGCTCTGCATAATCAATAGTTAGTCCATTTGCTCGTCCAACATTTGGGACCAGAGTGATCCTGCCTGTTCCATCCATGGCAGCCCGGTCGATCTTTGGCTTACCGCCCCATTCAGTCCAGTACATAAACCTACAGCAAACAAACCCGTCAACATTCCCACAGCCAGTGAAATCTGGCAAACATTTCTCCAGAAATGCTGCACACATTATAGAATGTTGTGGGACGGACGATTTGCGGAGGAGGAGGAGGAAGTAATGGCCAGTTGGAAATGCTATCCACGGCTCGGTGGCAAATTGAAAACTACCCAGGTGTGTTTGGTCAGGGGAGGTCGAACAACATAGGTGAAGATGGTGCAGCAATTGAGACCCGCTCTCCCATTTGTCTATCCTCCACACGAGCAGCTTATTAGCAGACATTCACCATTGCAATCTATAACAATACAGGACACAGCAAACTCATCTCAGAAGAGATTTACAACAAAAATAATCACACTGTTGCATTTTGCCCACTGACCGTGTGTAAACTGCTCTCATCTTTGGCTGTGCAAAAACGCCTGTTACTTGAAAACCACAAATATAAGGATGTGGTGGTGGGGAAAGGTTTAATCTATAGACCTGACTTCATGCTCAGGTTAATGCTTCAAAAACACCACTGTTAAAGCACTTCTGAAAAATGCTGCGACAAATGTCCATTGGATGTTTTGACATTCTTCCCCCATTAAGCTGCAAAGAGTGAAGAGATGATTTACGAGGATGTTGCTAGGAGTTGAGTGTTTGAGCTGTAGGGAATGTTTGGGCAGGCTGGGACTTTATTCCTTGGAGCGCAGGAGGCGGAGAGGTGATCGTATAGAGGTGGACAAAATAGACAGGGATTGATAGGATGGATGCACTCTTTGAGGAAGGGAATCAAGAACCAGAGGTTTAACCATAGGTCAAAGGCGAGAGGGGAAAGATTAAATAGGAACCTGAGGGGCAACTCCAGCATTTTCCAAACAGACAGTGGTGGGTGCATGGAACGAACTGCCAGAGGAGGGAGTTGAGGCTGGTACAAAACAACAGTTAAACGACACTTTAAAAAGATTTAAAATAAATTTAAAAGGTACATGGATGGGGAAAGGTAGAGAGGGATCTGGGCCAAATGCGGGCAGGTGGGACCAGCTTAGTTGGAGCATGTGGGTTAGCATGGATGAGTTGGGCTGAAGGGCTGCACAGCTCTGAAGCATTTATTATGAGGTCACTATTGTGTCAGGTTCACAGGTTTCTACAAGTAGAATTAGGCCATTCGGCCCATCGAGTCCACTCCACCATTCAATCATGGCTGATCTCTGCCTCCTAACCCCATTCTCCTGCCTCCTCCTCATGACCCTTAACATCCGTACCATCAAGGAGGTCCCTTACCCTTCAGCGGGATCGAGTGCCAGGGCCCTGGGGCTGTCCAGTTCCTTCCACACCAACACCTGCCGGTGCTGCCCATCCAGCCGGGCCACCTCGATGCGGTTGGTGCCAGTGTCGGCCCAGTACAGGTTCTTGCCAAGCCAGTCCACCGCCATGCCTTCAGGGTAGTCCAGGCCAAACTCCACCACATGCTCCAGCGCACTGCCATTCATGAATGCTCGGCTGATGGTCTGCAAAACAAGGGCCGTTGGACTGAGTGGAGACACAAGCAACTGCAGGTGTTGGTTTACAAGAAAAGACACAGAGTGCTGGAGTAACTCAGCGGGTCAGGCAGCATCTGTGGAGAACATGGATTTCAGACGGGTCCCTTCCTTAGACAGTTTGATTAATTGATTAAAAGATACAGCATAGAAACAGGCCCTACTGCCCACCGGGTCCACATCGATCCCTGTTCACACTAGTTCTATGTTATCCCACTTTCTCATCCACTTCCTACACACTAGGGGTAATTTACAGAGGGCCAATTAACCTACAAACTCGCACGTCTTTGGGATGAGCGAGGAACACCCATGCGATCACAGAGAGAACATGAAAACTCCACACAGACAGCACCCAAGGTCAGGGTCAAACCCGCTTCCCAGCATCTACGAAGAACATAGCTTGGTGATGTTTCAGCCCCTTCTTCAGACTGCTTGTGGTGGGGAGGGGGAGGGGGAGGCTGGAAGAGAGGAGAGGGCCAGGGCAAAGCCACACCTGTATCCACCTATCACTTGCCTGGGTTTGTTCGGCCAAGCTTCTCTTCGGGCTTTCTCTCCACCATCTCTCACCCCAACCACAGTAGACAATAGACAATAGGTGCAGGAGTTGGCCATTCAGCCCTTCGAGCCAGCACCACCACTCAATATGATCATGGCTGATCATCCCCAATCAGTACCCCGTTCCTGCCTTCTCCCCATATCCCCTGACTCCCTTATTCAGAATGATTTTAAAATTCTTAAAATAGCGGTCACCACCCTTAACTTTGCCAATACATGTTCTCCACAGATGCTGCCTGACCCGCTGAGTTACTCCAGCACTCTGTGTCTTTCTCTTTGTAAACCTGCATCTACATTTCCTTGTCTCTGCATCAACCAGGCTGCATCTAATCCCACATTCTCTGTCCAAACAGACAAGGGAGCTGATCAGCTTTAAACCCAAGCTGTTATTGGCAGTGTGTATTTTAGCAAATGAGATTCAACATAAAAGTAGTGCTCCCCCTCACCCGCCCCTCCTTCCTCTCGCTCTCCCCTCCCACCCCTCCCTCTCTCCCTCTCTCCCTCTCTCCCTCTCTCCCTCTCTCCCTCTCTCCCTCTCTCCCTCTCTCCCTCTCTCCCTCTCTCCCTCTCTCCCTCTCTCCCTCTCTCCCTCTCTCCCTCTCTCTCGCTCTCTCTCTCTCTCTCTCTTTCTCTCTCTCTCTCTCTCTTCTCTCCTCCCCCCCCCCCCCCCCCCCCCCCCCCCCCCCCCCCCCCCCCCCCCCCCCACCCCCCTCCACCATTTGGGGAGCTGTTCTGAGTGTGCAGAATCTTAGTGCATGGTCCAGGCTGGGTTCTCACGGAGAAGGAGTTATTTCCATATTCTGGCTGCAGTTCCTGCTGCTGGCAGCATCCAGTGGGAGCACATTATCCTGGCAGCTGAGGGAGTGCAGTGACTAGGCTGTGTGTACCTTCAGGCTAATATCTGTCCAGTAAATCCGATTGTCGGTCACATCGAAGTCCAGGGCGGACGCCTCCTTCACGCCGGTCAGCGGGATGGCCACGTTATTGTTGTTGGTTTCCAGCGAGATCCGTCTGATGTCGGCCCGGCGAGAGAAGAGAAGGAAGGCTTCGGGAATGATGCAGGTCCTCATGTCCCGGATCAGCTCCAGGCCGATGGGGCAGGCACATCGCACACCTTGAGGCTTGTACAGGCACAGGTGGCTGCAGCCACCATTGTTCTCCGCACACGGGTTGGTACCTGAAAGCAACCAACTCAGTTGAAAATTCAACTCAGTGTCCCTGTGACAATAACATAGAACAGATGCGGCGTTGTAGGAAGGTAGATACAAATGCTGGAGAAACTCAGCGGGTGAGGCAGCATCGCTGGAGAGAAGGAATGCTGTCAGTCTGAAGAATGGTCTCTACCTGAAACGTCACCCGTTCCTTCTCTCCAGGGATGCTGCCTGTCCCGCTGAGTTACTTCAGCATTTTGTGTCTATTATCAGGGATTCAACACTGTTTTATTTTATTTTGCGAACTGCTCCATCCAGGACCGCTAGATATTGCAGCGAATTGTGGACGCTGCCCAGACCATCACACAAACCATCCTCCCTTCCACTGACTCCATCTACACCTCACGCTGCCTCGGCAAGGCCAGCAGCATCATCAGCATAATTCCCCTCTTCCTTCAGGCAAAGGCCGCAGAAGTGTGAAAATGCACACCACCAGATTCAGGGACAGTTTCTTCCCAGCTGTTATCCGCCAAGTGAGCCATCCTACCACAACCAGACAGCAGTGCTGAACTACTATCTACCTCATTGGTGTCCTTCAGACTATTGTGATCAGATTTTGCTGGCTTTATCTGTACACAGTAAATGGCACGACTGTAATCATGTATTGTCTTTCCGCTGACTGGCTAGCACGCAACAAAAAGCTTTTCACTGTACCTCGGTGCACGTGACAGTAAACTAAAGTGAAACAATACAGCACAGGAGAAAGAAACAAAATGCCTATTCCATCTCTCCAGCGACGTTGCCTGACCCACCGAGTTACTCCAGCTTTTTGTGTCTATCTTGGGAGTAAACCAGCATCTGCGGTTCCTTCCGACACAGTACAGCACAGGAACAGGCCATTCGGCCCACAACGTCTGTGCTGACCATGACGACGTATTGCAGATTATGCAGAGCTGCACGTCCAAGAAGGAACTGCAGATGCTGGAAAATCGAAGGTAGACAAAAAGTGCTGGAGAAACTCAGCGGGTGCAGCAGCATCTATGGAGCGAAGGAAATAGGCAACGTTTCGGGCCGAAACCCGGAAGGGTTTCGGCCTGAAACGTTGCCTATTTCCTTTAGGGTTTCGGATCGAAACGTTGCCTATTTCCTTTAGGATTTCGGCTCGAAACGTCGCCTATTTCCTTTAGGATTTCGGCTCGAAACGTCGCCTATTTCCTTTAGGATTTCGGCTCGAAACGTCGCCTATTTCCTTTAGGGTTTCGGATGGAAACGTCGCCTATTTCCTTTAGGATTTCGGCTCGAAACGTCGCCTATTTCCTTTAGGATTTCGGCTCGAAACGTCGCCTATTTCCTTTAGGATTTCGGATCGAAACGTCGCCTATTTCCTTTGCTCCATGGATGCTGCCGCACCCGCTGAGTTTCTCCAGCACCTTTTGTCTGCCTTTGCTTTTCACTGTCGCTCGGTTCACGTGACCATAATAGGCGTCGCTATCTGTGGAGAAGTCTACCTTGACCGCATGTTGAGGAGAAGCGACAGCAAATAAGCAAAACTATGATTTTTGTTCTTACTTGGCATTTCACTTATCAGCCTGCACAGAATCCATTGCACTTTCGATTCTTGGTTCTTGATTTCACCGACGCCGGATAAAAGACTGTGCGTTGGTTTTGTCCAAAGCTTTGGTTGGGTTAATTATTGTCATGTAGAAACATAGAAACATAGAAAATAGGTGCTGGAGGAGGCCATTCGGCCCTTCAAGCCAGCACCGCCATTCATTGTGATCATGGCTGATCGTCCTCTATCAATAACCCGTGCCTGCCTTCTCCCCATATCCCTTGACTCCACTAGCCCCTAGAGCTCTACCTAGCTCTCTCCTAAATCCATCCAGTGACTTGGCCTCCACTGCCTTCTGTGGCAGGGAATTCCACAATTTCACAAATCTCTGGGTGAAAACTAGTCTTAAATGGCCTCCCCTTTATTCTAAGACTGTGGCCCCTGGTTCAGGACTCGCCCAACATTGGGACCATTTTTCCTGCATCTAGCTTGTCCAGTCCTTTTATAATTTTATATGTTTCTATAAGATTCCCCCCTCATCCTTCTAAACTCCAGTGAATACAAGCCTAGTCTTTTCAATCTTTCAATGTGTACCGAGGTGCAATGAAAGCTTGTGGTTGCGCGCTATCCAGTCAGCGGAAAGACTGTACTTGATACGAACACGGTGTACAGGATAAGGCCGGCACGGAGACAGAGCTACAGTTGCTGCCTTACAGCGACGAGAGACTCTGGTTCCATCCTGACTACGAGTGCTGGCTACACGGTCCATGGTGACCAGCGATCACCCGCACTCTCACATTAGCCTGCACTGGGGACAATTTACAATTTTACCAAAGCCAATTAGCTGACAAACCCGCAATTCTTTGGAGTGTGGGAGGAAACCGGAGCACCCGGGGAAAACCCACGTGGTCACGGGGAGAACGTGCAAACTCCGTACAGACAGCGCCCGTTGTCAGGATCGAGCCCGTGTGTCTGGTGCTGTTAGGCAGCAACTCTACCGCTGATGGGAACTGACCTGGTGAATGCACTGAGCCTTTTACCCGTACCAGAGGAATCAATACTCAATAGTAAAAGACGACATTGAATTTAAAACTAAGACTATGAAAAAACATGATTGGATAAGGTTGAGCTGGCTACATACCCAAGATACGGTGGACGTTGGTGGCCTTCAGACCCATCAGGTCGGGCAGCTGGTCGATGATGGTCTCCCTGTCGGCAGACGTTTTGTGAACACGCTCGATGCTGCGTCTCTGCCAGTCAGTCCAGTAGATGTAGTCGCCCAGGATGGTGAAACCAAAGATGTGCGGCAGCTTGTCCTCCACAAGCACCCGCCGGTCAGTGCCGTCGCAGTTCATCACCTGGGTTGGACACAAACGGCTCACTTCACTTAGTTTACTGTCAGGTACCCAGCAAGAAGCTTTTTGTTGTGTGTCACTCGGAGAGTTGTGAATCTGTGGAGTTCCCTGCCACAGAAGGCAGTGGAGGCCGATTATTCAAGAGAGAGTTAGATATAGCTCTGGGGGCTAACGGAATCAAGGGATATGGGGAGAAATCAGGAACGGGCAACTGATTTTTGATGATCAGCCATGATCATATTGAATAGCGGTGCTGGTTCAAAGGGCCGAATGGCCTCCTCCTGCACCTACTTTCCGTGTTTCCAGGCTATCCAGTCAGCACAAAGACACGATTACAATCGAGCCATTTACAGTGTATAGTGATTTAAAGGGTAGGGAGTGATTGTAGATCTGTTTCTGTGGCCGGCCGGCCTTGAATGCCGGGTACAGCCTGCACAGTTTCCATCACCACAGTATTGATCAATTATCAGCAGAGGTCTCCAGAATTCCACTGCATGTTGGAATTTAGTTCCTCGTCCCACCCACCACTCCGCAGGCAAAAATACTGACGGACAAGTCCAGATATTTCTAGCGAGAGAGCGAGAGATTCCACTGGAATCAACGACACAAGAATACTTTAGAAACCAGTTGCCTTTGGGTGAGGTGACCTTTCAGGGGATATTTAATGTGTTTGCAAGGCAACCCGTTTATAAAATATTCCGGTGTCTGTCATCCTTTAAACACATTAAGAACCTCCGGAGAGATGATCTCATCTAAAGGCGGCTGGTTTCTCAATTACCTCAGGAAAATGACGTCTAAAATCTTACAGATTAAAGTTCTTACAGAAACATATCTAGATAGCTTACAGTCCAAACTCTACTTTTAAGGCCCTGCCCACTTTCCCGAGTTACTCACGAACTCTCCCGAGTTTTCCCCTTGATTCGAACTCGGGGAATGTTGGTAGCGAGCTCGGAGGAGGCCGTAGATATTTCGTAGCGGCTCATAATGCCAGCCGTAGGAACACGGGGCATCAGGTAAGTCGGGACGTTTTTTCAACATGTTGAAAAATGTCCACAAGTTAAAAAAAATAGCCCCGGGTACCTACGAACGCCTATTACCGTAATTCTCCGAGTTCGAATCAATGGGAAAACTCGGGATAGTTCATGAGTAACTCGGGAAAGTGGGATAGGACCTTTACGTCACTAATCTACAAAAATCCCCCTCATTTCCCCCAGCCCCCCCTCTTCCCTGTGCCCACCTGGATGTGCACCCGTCTCTCTCTCTCTCCACCCCCCCTCCCCATAACCACATATTTTATATTCCTTCCTCGGGTTTCACATTTCATGCTTTTTCTCTCCTTATCTCACTTTCTGATTTTTTTCATCTCTGACCTTTGCCCAACCACTTGCCAATAAACCCTCCCCACCCTGTATCCACCTATCACTCGCCCGGCTTTGTCCCATCGCCACCTCTCCTCCAGCTTTCCCCCCCTTACTACAATCAGACTGAAGAAGCCTCCCGACCTGAAACGTCCCCTATCCACCTTCTCCACAGATGCTGCCTGACCAGCTGAGTTTTTTTCAGCGACTGTCATTAGTCGCAGCAGGAGGCCGAAAATGTTCAACATGTTGAAAATGCGGCGGCGGCCAGCAGAGGTTGCGATTCTTCGGGCGACGACTCACGACCATAAAGAGTCGTGCCTTTTTCTGGTCGGCGCTGGGTTTTCAATGTGTTGAGAATCCTCGGCCGCCTGATGACGGGTACTGGCAGTCGCCGAAAAACATGCGTAAGTGGGACAGGCCCTTTGTTCCTCTGAAATAAACTTCCATTTACTTTTGTTTCTCAGCCATTATTTTGAAGTCAAGAATGTTTAATTGTCATATGTACCGACCATGGAACAATGAAATTCTTGCTTGCAGCAGCTCAACGGGCCAGTAAACGCAACACACACAGGTGAAATATAATAAATTATTCAATGGCCATTGTAGCGACAGTCTTCACCGCTGACCAGGGAAAAGAAGGTACATTTACGCATTCCACAAACATACAGAGCCGTCAAAAGACGAATATTCTAGAAACAGTCTTTTGATTAATAGTGGTATTTGAAAGTCTGTGGAATTCTCTACCTCAGAGGGCGGTGGAGGCCAGTTCTCTGGACACTTTCAAGAGAGAGCTAGATAGGGCTCTTAAAGATAGCGGAGTCAAGGGATATGGGGAGAAGGCAGGAACTGGGGATGATCAGCCATGATCACATTGAATGGCGGTGCTGGCTCATAGGGCCAAATGGCCTAGTCCTGCACCTATTGTCTATTAAACTTCTCAGTACCCCGTTCCTGCCTTCTCCCCATATCCCCTGACTCCGCTAACTTTAACAGCCCTATCTAGCTCTTGCGTAAGTGCATCGTCTTCCAGCATATATACGTTTCAATCACACTTGTGATCATGTCACGATCATGGTCGATAATTCCATCTTCCCCCTAGTCTTCAATCTGGGAGTCTGCGCCAGAATCCTAGTCACGAACATGCACCAGACTACGTATAAATCCCACCCACATAATTACAGGCAGATAAAATTAAAGGTAACTGGATATAATTACAATATACTGAGTTAAGCTAAATGCCCACTACAACCGTAATACTAGTGTAAGAAGAAGTCCAGAGTGCAACCAAAGACTCGGTCCATAGATGTTCAGTGTTTACGAAGGAACAGCAGATGCTGGCAAAATCGAAGGTAGACACAAATGCTGGAGAAACTTAGCGGGTGAGGCAGCATCTATGGGGCGAAGGATTAGGTGAGGTTTCGGGTCGAGACCCTTCTTCAGACTGATGTGGAGATGGTTGGGGGGGGGGGGCTGGAGGAAACTCCCCCTCCCACCTCCACATCAGTCTGAAGAAGTTATTTTTGTCCCGTCTCCAGAATCTCATCCTTGCCTGAGCAAATATTTATTTGGTGTTCGGAGCAAGTCAATCTATAATCCTCACAGCAAGACGCTGAATGACAAGACGGTTTCAAGTAAGCAAAAGTGCAGGAGTAACTCAGCGGGTCATTTTAAGAGGCTCAGTCATATTTAAGGGGCTTTTGGGTAGGCAGGGCATGGAGGGATATGGATTACGTGCAGACAGATGAGATAGTCGGCACAGATATTGTGGGCCGAAGGGCCTGTTCTTGTGCCCTACTGTTCTATGGGTCAGGCAGCATCCCTGGAGGACATGAGTGGGTGATGTTTCGGGTCAGAAGCCTTCATCAGACGGGGGAGAAAGCTGGGACATCACGGTCAGTTTGAAGAAGCGTCTCGACCCGAAACGTCACCCATCCATGTTCTCCAGGGATGCTGCCTGACCCATAGAACAGTAGAGCACAAGAGCTGGCCCTTCAGCCCACAGTCTCTGTGCCAAACGTGACCTGTAGAATACAGAACAGTACAGCGGTTACTCCAGCATTTGTGTCTTTATTTGTAAACCAGCATCTGCAGTTCCATGTGTCCACGTTCAGGCAATAAAATGAGTCAAGCATAACACAAGCCTGAATATTGCAGCTCGCCACGCTCCCAACACTACGACCACAAACAGGCTTCAATCCAAGTTACAATCTGCTCCACACATCTGCTACCCATTTTATATTCTTTAATTCCATGTGACTGCAGCGTTTGGATTGCAGCCGGATGATAGATTCCAGTAATTAGAAACTATAAACTTTGTCAGATCATTTTCTGCCGACATATTTTATCTAAAAGAATGCAAGATCCATGCGAGCCCAGCGCTGAAAATATTATTCAAAACGGGCCTCTACTCACATGGGAGGGGGGACGGGGCCGGGGCCGGGGCCGGGGGGGGACTTGCAAGCTAGTGTGTGCATTGGGTTAGTGACTACACGATACAACTGCACCATTTAATGACCGCCTCTTGCCACAGTGCTCCAGGCAGCTTCATAAAGACCTGGCTTTGGCCCCTGGACAGAATTATCCCACCTCTTTCCTAATTACACTTTCTTCCGAAAACCAATCAATGATCCCCTCCCCTCCCCCCTCCCGCTACAAACGGCATCGGTTTAAAAGGGACAAAGTTCAGGAATGCAAGTTTGGTTGTAATTCAGTCTTTCCATTTTGTGTAACAAGGGAAAGAAAGAAAACAAAAAGACTGCAGCAGAAGATCAACTTCTTGCCTCCTGGCCTCTCCAGAACAAATCTGAATTCATGTTAGTTCTTGTCATTTAAAAAAAACAACCCCTTCACTATCCAACATTTCCTTCCCGTTTAAACCACAGCGCGGTGTGGATTTCACATTCTGAGGCCCGGCAACATCGTCAACCACAGCAAGAATATTGTCTGCAACACCAAGCACCTGTGACCACACGGCAAGCGCCACCCTTGCGAGGCATACTTTAGCGGCACTGCAAACTTAAACAGACACAACAAAAAACCAAAGGCTCCCAACTGCATCTTCAACAGATAAGACCATACCACGAAGGAGCAGAATTAGACCATTCGGCCCATCAAGTCTACTCCGTCATTAGATCATGGCTGATCTATCTCTCCCACCTAACCCCATTATCCTGCCTTCTCCCCACACCCGCACTAATCAAAATCCTGTTAATCTGCGCCTAGATTACAATATCCATTGACTTGGCCACCACAGCCGCCTGTGGCAATGAGTCCCACAGATTCACCGCCTTCTAACCAAAGTCTATCTTCAGTCTACATTTCATGTGATAATTTCAACTTGCTTTAAATAAACATACAATTAAGATAGGAATAGCCAAAAACGGGAAATTAAACCTATCTATTTTTAACTAGTAACTATTTATTTAATATCTAATCTTTGGAAATAATATTTTACAGTAAGTCTGGTTTAATGCCGGGTGAAAATAATAGCCCTACCAGTGCCCAAGTGTAATGGAAGGGAGGCACAGTGGCGCTGCGGGTGAGCTGCCAAAGACACGGGTTCGATCCTCATCTCAGCTGCTGCGTGTGTGGAGTTTGCACGTTCTCCGTGACAGCGCGGGTTTCCTCCCAGGTGAATCGGCTTCCGCAAAAAGCCCCCAGTGTGTCAGGAGTGGATGGGAAAGTGGGATAACGTTGAACTAGTGTGAGTGCGTGCTCGCTGGTCGGGGCGGTGGGCCAAAGTGCCCGGTTTCACGCTGCAACGACCTAAACCTAAAACAGCTTGACGACCACCTGGATGTGGAACAAAGAAACGTTAAAACTCCGTGGGAATTGGAAAAAGTTATTCAGCTGCTGAGGCCGAGTGTTGGGAACATTATGGTCGTGTCTCCGTATTTTTCCAGGTACTTGTATAAACCTTCGGAAAATCTTTTAACTCGTTAGGTTAGGAATCGGCTCGGCTCAATCACCTTACACTGTAAATCAAGTTGAGATCACCAGGGATTAACTGCAAAACTAGTGTTACATTTTACTCAAACCCAACCACGGGATTGCTGATTACTGAAGGGCCAAGTTTAGAGTTTAGAAGAATGAGGGGGGACCTCATTGAAACAGAGAGAATAGTGAAAGGCTTGGATAGAGTGCATGTGGAGAGGATGTTTCCATTAGTGGGAGAGTCTAGGACTAGAGGTCAGAGCCTCGGAATTAAAGGACGCACTTTTAGGAACGAGATGTGGAGAAATGTCTTTAGTCAGAGGGTGGTGAATCTGTGGGATTCTCTGTTACAGAAGGCTGTGGAGGCCAAGTAATTGGGTATTTTTTAGGCAGATAGATAGATTCTTGATCAGTATGGGTGTCAGGGGTTATGGGGAGAAGGCAGAAAAATAGGGTTAGGAGGGAGAGGTAGATCAGCCATGATTGAATGGAGTAGACTTGATGGGCCGAATGGCCTAATTCTACTCCTATCACATATCCTTATGGCCACTCCATTTAACAAATAACCTAGCGACACGATTACACCTTCGTCGGAACAGAACAGTCATTTCTCACAAACACAAGAAACAAAGGAATTCAGACTGAAAATGCACACTGGTGACTTTATGCAAGTTCATAAATACTGGAATTGTGAAATCCAGCAAACCATATTCCTGCAAACTCAGTGCAGTTCATCTAAGTCAACAAGTTACTTGTTTCTGCCTTCAACAAGGACAAATAGTCAGAGGGAAGTAGTGAATATAAAGGGGCTGCTCAAAAAGTATTGTGTCACTGCTCAGGGTTACTGCATGCAACACAGTCGGTGAGATTAGTTATCAGCAAACTGGGACAGCAACCATGCTGTAGACTTCACATTTACTGGGGGTCGGGGGAGGGGGGGGGAAGAGCCGACAGGGGTGGGCGGGAAGTGGGGGGGGGAAGGGTCTGGGTATAGGAAGTTTGTCGCTGTTTGGGATGTGCAGGTGGGGGTTATAGTCGGTGGGGCTAGCGGGGGGAAGGGGTGGGGGATGAGGATGGAGGGGAGGTGGAGATGTGGGGGAGTGTATGGTGGTCGAAGCGGATGGTGAGTGGTGGAGGGGGCGATGGGGGGGAGGGTGGTAGAGGGTGGTGTGTAGTTGATGAAGTGTCAAATTGATTTGTGGAGGTGATAGCGGGTTAGGTGGTGGTCGTGGTTTGAGGATGGGACCGGGTTTGAGGGAAATGTGGAGGGGGAGCAAGTGGGTCGGGCTCGAAGGGGGTAATGTTTGGGGGAGGTTGGGGATGTGGATTGGGAGTGAGGCGGGGTTAGTAGGAGAGATGCTGGGAGAGTTTGGAGGGATGGGGATTGTGGGGGGGGAAGGTGGAGAGGGTGAGGGTGGGAAAGGGGATCTGTGGATGGTTGTGGGGTTCTGGAGGGTTTGAATGAGGGAAGCGATTGAGAGCAGGGAGACTGCGCGGATGGAGTTTCTGTATGGTGGGGATGGGGCATTTGGCTTGGATTGGTGTGTGGGGGGGGGAGTTTTGATTGGGGTTTGTTGAAGGTGGCGGTTATTTGGGAAGGGGTGGTGGAGGAAGGTGGGAGGGGGTGGGAGGTTTTTTGGGTATGGGATGGAGATGGGGTCAATGGGGAGTGAATGGAGGATTGTGTGTGATGGGTGGGGATTTGGAGAGGGTTGGATTGATGGGGGGATGGTGTTGGTGAGGTGAGCGGGGGCGAGGTGGGGGGGAGAGTGGAGAAGAGTCGTTTGGTGAAGTATGTGTTGGTGTAAGAAGGGGGGTGGAGGGGGCGGGGGGGAGAGGGACTGTCGGGGGTGAGGGGACAGGGGAAGTAGTTGCGACTAGGAGATGGACTGGTGTAGGGAGTTGGTGGGTGTGGGGGAAAAAAGTGGATTGACGGGGAGCAGTTCGTGGGGGGTCCTTGAGGGTTGAAGGGGGGGGGAAGTTCGGTAAAGGGATCACGAGAGGATGTGCTTGTGGGGGTGAGGGGAGGGGTTAATGATGGATAGTCCGGGGTGAGGTTGGATTGGGGTTCGGAGGGTGAGAGGCTGGAGGTTGGAGGGATTGGGATGGTTGAGTCATGGGGGGGGCGCGGGGGTTCAATAAGATAGAGGAAAAACTGAGTGTGAGGGGGTGGGAGGAGAGGAGGGCAGGGTGAGTGGGAGCAAAATAAACAGAAAGATGCAGTTGAGAGAGGGGGAATAGAGCAAGCGAGAGAGCAGGGGAGAAACACACAAGTTGCAAAAAGATCACATCTAACAAACACAGGTTGAAATAAATTAATCACATCTCACGATGTCAATGTGTGGATGTGAATTGAACACAGTATCTGCACAACAGCACAGGCAGCCCCGCACTGGTACCAGACTCACACCACAGTGACAATCAATAACGGGACAAGCCTCTCTCTGTCTCTCTCTCGCTCTCTCTCTCTCGCCCGTTTCTTTATCATCGTTACTTTTTTTGCACATCTTTCATTCATTGCTCTTTATCTCTCCACATCACCGTCTATATCTCTCATTTCCCTGATCCCTAACCAGTCTGAAGAAGGGTCTCGACCCGAAACGTCGCCCATTCCCTCTCTCCAGAGTTGCTGCCAGTCCCGTTGAGTTACTCCGGCTTTTTGTGTCTCTCTTCGGTTTAAACCAGCATCTGTGGTTCCATCTCACGCATCCCATTGTGTGAGCAGGTTGCTGCTTGTTGCTAAGAATGCCGTGTGAAAAGATCATACATCCATTAACACGCGCGATATCATAAACCCAGTACCTGACATTTAGTTCCCGCAACAAGAATGCAAACAAGGGAAACTGATGTGGGGCGCAGGAAGGAACTGCAGATGCTGGTCTAAACGTCTGTGGAATTCTCTGCCTCAGAGGGCGGTGGAGGCCGGTTCCCTGGATACTTTCAAGAGAGAGCTAGATAGGGCTCTTAAAGATAGGAGTCAGGGATATGGGGAGAAGGCAGGAACGGGGTACTGATTGGGGATGATCAGCCATGATCACATTGAATGGCGATGCTGTCTCGAAGGGCCGAATGGCCTACTCCTGNTCACCTATTGTCTATTGTTAAACTGAAGAGAGACACAGAGTGCTGGAGTAACTCAGCGGGTCAGGCAGCATCTCAGACTGAACAAGGGTTCTGACGTACTGAAACGTCACCCATCCTTTTTTGTTCCCCCACAGACGCTGCCTGACCCGCTGAGTTACTCCAGCACTTTGTGCTTTGCTCAAGATTCCAGCATCTGCAGTTCCTGGTGTTTCCATAGTTATTTGAGCGACTCTTCAGGAAAGACAATGAATGGGAACTTAATTAAAAGCTGCATGCTCTGCTGAGACAAGGTTTTGAAGACACTAAACATAGTCACGTTTCATTTTAAAGTGAAAATTAACTATGAAACATGATGCTTTTGTTTAACACTTCATTTACACACACGTTCAACATGAAACAAACACTTAATATCACTGAAGCTATTAATAAAGGAGAATGTGAATCTGGGCGCAAATCAATTTATAAATTAATTGAAAACAGAAGAATATAACTCGGAGTTAACTCAGCGGGACAGGCAGCATCTCTGGGGAAAGGGTGATGTTTTAGGTCGAGACCCTACTTCATTGTATTGTGTACAGTTTTGGTCTCCTAATTTGAGGGAGGACATCCTTGTGATTGAGGCAGTGCAGCGTAGGTTCACGCAATTGATCCCTGGGATGGCGGGACTGTCATATGAGGAAAGATTGAAAAGACTAGGCTTGTATTCACTGGAATTTAGAAGGATGAGGGGTTATCTTATAGAAACATATAAAATTATAAAAGGACTGAACAAGCTAGATGCAGAAAAAATGTTCCCAATACTGGGTGAGCCCAGAACCAGGGATCACACTTAGAATAAAGGGGAGGCCATTTAAGACTGAGGTGAGAAAAAACGTTTTCATCCAGAGAGTTTTGAATTTGTGGAATTCCCTGCCACAGAGGGCAGTGTAGGCCAAATCGCTGGATGGATTTAAGAGAGAGTTAGATAGAGCTCTGGGGGCTAATGGAATCAAGGATATGGGGAGAAGGCAGGCACGGGTTATTGATTGGGGACGATCAGCCATGATCACAATGAACGGCGGTGCTGGCTCGAAGAGCCGAATGGCCTCCTTCTGCACCTATTTTCTATGTTCCTGTTTCAGAAACGTCACCTATTCCCTTTCGCCAGAGATGCTGCCTCACCCGCTGAATTTCTCCAGCATTTTTGCCTACCTTCAGGTTTATAGGTTAATTGGTTTCTGTAACAATTATCCCTGGTGTGTAGCAAGCAGAAGTAGGGAATAATGTGAACTAGGTGCACAAGGGTGATGGCTGGTCGGTGTGGACTGGGTTGGGCGAGGGGGCCGGTTTCATGCTGTATCTCTAAACTAACTTGGTGTCAAAAAACAGGGTGGACTGTAATGTGCAACCAACCGATTGAAAATCAGCTAAAAAGTGAAGATTTACATCACATTTCCAAAACCTTGATACAGATGTAACACACCAGATATGTGTGCGCCAAACTAATAGACAATAGACAATAGGTGCAGGAGTAGGCCATTCGGCCCTTCGAGCCAGCACCGTCATTCAATGTGATCATGGCTGATCATCCCCAACCAGTACCCCGTTCCTGCCTTCTCCCCATATCCCCCGACTCCTCTATTTTTAAGAGCCCTATCTAGATTTCTCTTGAAAGTATCCAGAGAACCGGCCTCCACCACCCTCTGTGGCAGAGAATTCCACAGACTCACAACTCTGTGTGAAAAAGTGTTTCCTCGTCTCCGTTCTAATGTAACAGAGCTGCTTTTTAAACCACAGCAGCAAAGTCATGGGCCTGTTACCGCACCTCCCCCACCCCTCTGTGAGGATGCGTGGAGCCACACATTCCTCAGGCACTATATCGAACGGTTCTTTGACTGTTTGAGCTGTAAATCTCCTCCCAGAGTCAATTTGTATTCCACTCAGTGCTGGGTAAGTCAAGGTTACAACCTTTGAATCTTTCCTGCTTGCCTAAATGCGGGCCTTGTGTTTCATTATCCCCCAATGTAGGCAGTGCGAGCTGCCACTCACAGATACAAACTTTGCCCTGTCTAGACAGCAGCTAAAAAAAAACCCACCTTTTTAGCCGAACATTGGGGGCTGCAGTCGGTCGGGGTAAAGTGCAGCCTCACAATGTCGGGATTAGGATGTAAAACGAGGCATTCCCCGCACATCGGTTCTCAGTTCCCATCAAAGTCTCCTCTCTGACTTTGTGCACGGCCCTTTATCAGGCAAATTACTGTGTGAACCTCGGCAATACCTTACTGAATATAAAAAGACTCAAATGTCAGTCGACACAAATGGCTCTGGCTCCCCCAAACAAACCCGACCGCAGCTCAGGCAAATGTTCACAACACTTCAAAGGCAGATGGGTGATTGTAAACCGCTCAACTGGGAAACACAAAGAATCTTCAATCCTTCCCCTCTCCAGCCCTCCTGAGTAAATGTAACATAGACTGGGCAGCAAGGCTCAGCAGAAAGACCATGATCATAAACTAACAGCAATTAAAACTCTGGTCACAAATTCACCCCAAGGTGCTGCACTTTAGTTTAGTTTAGTTTAGAGAAACAGCATTGAAACAGGCCCTTCGGCCCACACCGAGCAGCGATCCCTGCACACTAATACTACCCGACACACACTAGGGATCATTTTTACATTTATACCAAGCCAATTAATCTACAAACCTGCACGTCTTTGGAGTGTGGGAGGAAACCAAAGATCTCAGAGAAAACCCACGCGGGTCGCGGGGAGAGAACGTGCAAACTCCGTACAGACAGTCTCCCCATAGTCAGGATGGAATCTGGGTCACTGGCGCTGAAAGGCAGCAACTCTACCGCTGCGCCACCCTGTTACAAAGAAAGGCACAGAGTGCTGGAGTAACTCAGCGGGTCAGGCAGCATCTGTGGGGAACATGGATAGGGTTTGTGTGGTCGGGGGGGGGCGAGGGGGGGGGGTGGGGGGATAACCCCCCAGGGGGGGGGGGCGGGGGTCTTGACGTTTTCACAAAGTGCTGGAGTAACTCAGCGGGTCAGGCAGCATCTGTGGGGAACATGGATAGGTGACGTTTCACAGAGTGCTGGAGTAACTCAGCGGGTCAGGCAGCATCTGTGGGGAACATGGATAGGTGACGTTTCACAGAGTGCTGGAGTCACTCAGCGGGTCAGGCAGCATCTGTGGAGAACATGGATAGGTGGCGTTTCACAGAGTGCTGGAGTAACTCAGCGGGTCAGGCAGCATCTGTGGGGAACATGGATAGGTGACGTTTTGGACCCTTCTTCAGACTGAATGACAGATTAAGTGTGAAGAAGAGTCCCGATACGAAACATCACATATCCATGTTTTCCAGAGATGTTCCTGACTCACTGAGTTACTCCAGCACTTTGTCTTTTTTTTTTTAATGGGAAAATAAGACTAGCTTGGTTGGGGCATGTTGGTCGGTCTGGACAAGTTGGGCCAAAGGGCCTGTTTCTGTGCTGAGTGACTCTGACCCTAAAGCTAATTCCCTCAGTAACTCCATCATTCCCTTCTTCCACTCCAAGCAAGGTTCACCACAAAGCTCTCTATCCGTTGGGACTCCTGCCAACTCCTCAACCAATCGTTCCTCCATCTTCCCCAACTCATGACAAGACCTAGAGTTTCAGCACAAGACGTAAATCAGAGCCAGTGTTGGAACACGAGTGCCGTGAGTGCGGGCGATCTGTACACAGACATTAGTGGAATGCAGCAATTAGAATGCAACACCACAGCGCCGGGACATGCAATACTGCAAGCGTGTGACTGCTCGTTTAAATAGAGAGTCACACAGCACAGAAACGGGCTCTTTAGCTCCACTTGCCAATGCTGACCAAGATGTTTAATGAGTTTTCCTCTTTGGTCTTGGTCTATTTTTATTGGTGAGCTGCAAATGAGAAATTGAGCAAATGGCTGCAGGAGTGGGAGTGAGCACTGGCGCGACTAGCTGTCGCTGCTCTCGCTCCCAATTCTGTAATTTGTTGTAAACTTGTAATATTTTTGTAAACTTGTTTTAACTGTAGGGGTCCTTGAGTGTCCTGAAAGGCGCCCATAAATAAAATGCTTTATTATGATGATTATTAGTTTTGTTTAGAGATACAGCGCCCTTTAGAAACAGGCCCTTCAGCCCACGCCGACCAGCCATCCCTGCACACTAACATCATCCCACACACACAAGGGACAATTTGTACATTTAACAGGCCAATTAACCCACAAACCTGTGCGTATTTGGAGTGTGGAGGAGGAAACCAAAGTTCTCGGAGAAAACCCACGCGGTCACAGGAAGAATGTCCAAACTGCGTACAGACAAGCACAGACAGGGTATAAGATCATGAGAGGAATAGATCGGGTAGATGCACAGACCTCCTGCCCAGAGTAGGGGAATCGAGGACCAGAGGACATAGGTTTAAGCTGAAGGGGAAAAGATTGAATGGGAATCTGAGGGGTAACTTTTTCACACAAAGGGTGGTGGGCGTATGGAACAAGCTGCTAGAGGAGGTAGTTGAGGCAGGGACTATCCCAATGTTTACGAAACATTTAGACAGGTACATGGATAGGACGGGTTTGGAGGGATATGGACCAAATGCAGGCAGGTGGGACTAGTGTAGCAGGGACATGTTGGTCGGTGTGGGCCGAAGGGCCTGTTTCCACACTCTATGACTCTATGACACCCGTAGCAAGGATTGAAGCTGGGTCTATGGTGCTGTCAGGCAGCAACTGTGCCGCCCATAATTTCAATTTTGTTTGGCAGTATTAAAAAATCTGGCAAACTCTGCAAAAATGAATGTAATCCACATTTCCTTACGTCTCTTCCAGTCTGCATGTTGACCCAGTTTAGATCCTGCCATTTCATGTAACGTCTTAATGCAGCTTTGTAGGATGTCGGCTAAGCCAGACTTGGAGTATTGCGTGCAGTTCTGGTCTCCACATTCCCGGTAGGATGTGGAGGATTTAGAAAGGGGGGGTAAGAACAGGTTGACATGAACCCTCCCTGAATTGGAGGGGATTGGCTACAGGGTGAGAGAACGTGCTAACTCCTCACAGATAGCACCCGAGGTCAGGATGGAACCTGGGTCTCTGGCGCTGTGAGGCAGCGGCTCGACTAGCTGTGTCGTCCATTACTCTGGCAACACATTCACATACGTCCGGACGTGTGTTACAATGCAGGCAAAACACAAAGTGCTGGAGGAACTCAGTGGGTCAGGCAGCATCTGTGGAGGGAGACAGTGAGATACCCGCATCTGTAGTTATTCACATCTCCACTAAAAGCTCGCTTAGGAAGTCAAACATCCGTATACTCTAAATGTAAAAAGTATAAGCTTGAAAATATTGCGAGTTCAGTCTGCAAACTGTATGAACCAAAAATCTAAAATGTCAATACATTTTTAATTATTGCATAGCTTAAAAACAGAAACTTCTTCAATATGCAGCTGGATAAAATCTCAAAATGTCTCTGGTTGCAAATGTATATCTGCATTGATGACGTCCAATAGAAAAATCGTCCTTTCATGCACACACCAACCTCGATTCAACGCAGAGAAATCACATTTTAAGGAAATCAGTCTGACTCTATCCAAGGTTTTGACTTTAGTTATGTTTAAAAGCAGAGATGAACAGCATTATCGAGCTCTACATTACAGCAAGAACCCACCACGGCATGTTTGTTTGTTTGTGAAAATAAAATTGTAGAAAAGCCACTAATTCCAAGTTGAAGTATTTGAGACATTGCTGGTGGCAAACGCACCCGAATATAGAAAGCCAAAGCTTCATGACAGACACGAGATGTCAGCGGCTCCAATCATGTCCCAGTTTATCTGCAGCAACCAACTGTGAATAACGACAAACCAGTCTGCCAAGTCGCTGGCTCCTTTTCCCACTGCATGCTGCCAGATAAACTGGGAACAAAAGCCTCGCACAGCAGCTCCCGCTGGTCCCATTAACCCCTGCTGCTGCTGCTGCTTATTATTACCACGGGGCCACAGATTCACCACTGCCTCCCTCCGCCCCGCCCCCCCCCCCCCCCCCCCCCGCACCTCCTGACGGATGTGTCAATGGCAGCACACAGCCCGTGACCAAGCCCAACGCAAAGCTCGCCGCTCACTGGATCCACACTCACAGAAACGGGGCCCCTTCTCAGTGACCCGGCCCTGCACTGCCCAGCCCGGCATGGACGCTGGACCCCCACACACACCACTGACCCCCCCCCACTCACACACACACCCCCCCACACACACAACACACTGACCCCCCCCCCACACACACACACTACTGACCCCCCCACACACACACCACACTGACCCCCCCCCCCCACCACACACTCTGACCCCCCACACACACACACACACACAGTGACCCCCCCACACCACACTGACCCCCCCGCCACACTGACACACTGGACCCCCCCCACCACACACACACACACAATGACCCCCCCCCACGCACACTGATAGCCCCCACACACACACACACCACACTGACCCCCCCCCCCCACACACATACACACAACACTGAACCCCCCCCCACACTGACCCCCACCACACACACTCACGACACACTGACCCCCCACACACACTGACCCCCCACACACACACACTGACCCCCCCACATACACACACTGACCCCCCCACACACTGACCCCCCGCCACACACACACACACTGACCCCGGCACACACACTCACTGACCCGACACACATACACAGCACACACACTGACCCCCCACACACACACTGACCCCGACACACATACACACACCACACTGACCCCCACACACACACTGACCCCGCACACACCATACACACACATCACGCTGACCCGAACACACACACACACTGACCCCGACACACATACACACACACACATGACCCCCCACACTGGACCCCCACACACACACCATCTGACCCCCCCCACACACACAACACTGACCCCCCCCACACACACACACACACACACTGACCCCCCCCCACCCACACCCAATTGAACCCCCCCTCACACACACTGACCCCCCCACTCACTACACACCACCCCCCCACACACACTGACCCCCACACACATACACACTCACACTCTGACCCCCCAAACACACACTGAAATCCCCCCCCCCGCCACACCGACCACAGGCTGCCCGGTCCATCACGGGCATTGACCTCTCCACCATCGAAGGGATTTACAGGGGTCGCTGCCTCATAGGCAGCCAGCACCACCCTGGCCCACACCACCCTGACCCACACCACCCTGACCCACACCACCCTGGCCACGCACTCATCTCGCTGCTACCACTGGGAAGGTGGTACATGAGCCTGAAAACCGTGACCTCCAGGTTCTTCCCAACAACCATCAGGCTCTTGAACACCGCACGACACTGACCTCAACAGTAAACGATAGAGGGACTTTTGTTGCAAGGACTTCAGGCTTTTGTTGCAGTGGCATTGCAGTCATTAATTTATTGTATTTTTGTTTATTATTTTACTGCTGCTAGTAAATGCTAGAACTCATTGCCACAGAGGGCTGTGGAGACCACGTCAGTGGATATTTTAATGGCAGAGATAGACAAATTCTTTATTGGAACGGGTGTCAAGGGTTAGGGGGAGAAGGCAGGAAAATGGGATTGGGAGGCAGAGATCAGCCACGATTGAATGGCAGAGTGGACTCGATGGGCCGAATGGCCTAATTCTACTCCTATAATTTGTGAAGTACGAATTTCATTGCTCCTTTGTCAGTACATACGACAATTAAACTCTGTGTAAGAAAGAACTGCGTAAATCGAAGGCAGACACAAAATGCTGGAGTAACTCCCCAGGTGAGGCAGCAGCTCAGTCGCCCATTCCTTCTCTCCTGAGATGCTGCCTCACCCGCTGAGTTACTCCATCATTGTGTCTACCTGACTATTAAACACCCTTGACTCTCGAGGTGCTTTGCGCCAGTCAGCCACCTGTGATTTTGATGATTAAATTCTCTCTAGCTAGATTTTAAAACATTTTTGAAGGTGGCAGTATGTGGTACTGATACACAACAAGCACTGGCCACGAGAATCACATTGTAGAACCGTCTATAATAGAATGGTTCACATTTCAAAAACAGGTCAGCTATATTACTGTTCAATCATCGGCAGAATAGCAGCATTACGTACAAATAAACAGAGCGATAATTCTATATGTTGAAACAACTCAACTTGTCAAGACTGGGACAGATTATATTCAAGAACAGTATTTGTCCTAAATATGTCTCTGAATTCTTTAAATGGTGTGACTGAAATGGTCCAAGCCGAAACATCAACATGAAAATTCAAGAATCGACACTCAAAGTTTTTTAATTAAAAAACAAACCTCGATTTTGTCCGTCTTAGCATCGCCCCAGTACATTTTTCGTTCTTCGTAATCCAGAGCTAAACCATTTGGCCAACCCAACGATGTATTAACAAGAATAACCCTGTCCGAGCCATCCAAGGCAGCGCGTTCTATCTTGGGATTCTCACCCCAATCCGTCCAATACATGTACCTGTTTGGAGAACAAACACAGCATAAACTGAGCACAAGTCAACCACACTTGTAGAAATATACACATATACACCAAGACAACTTTGCATTATTGGACTTTAAGAGTGAACAGGGAAACAAGGTTAATAAATGATAAATGCAAAGAATGCTGTATGTGCAGGAAGGAACTACATATGCTGATTTAAACTGTGGACACAAAAAGCTGGAGTAACTCAGCGGGACAGGCAGCATCTCTGGAGAGAAGGAATGGGTGACGTTTCAGGTGGAGACTGAAGTCTGAATGGAGACATGGAGTCTGAGGAAGGGTCTTGACCCGAAACATCACCCATTCCTTCTCTCCAAAGATGCTGCCTGTCCTGCTGAGTTACTCCAACTTTTTGGGTCTACATGCAAGGAACATCATCCTTGCTGTGCCTGTATATCGTTTCTGACCTTCCTACAAAGCAGTTGGAAGTTACAAGGGCCAGAGCTCTATGATGTTCTATCTCAAATACATTTTGAGAGCAGTTGTTTTTCTTCTGCTGTTGTTGCAGAATGATGTTCCCGCCCCTAATTTTAGAACCCATTCACCTCGATCAAGACTTAATTTATTTTTATCGATTGAAAGATGCTGCACGGAAACAGGCCCTTCGGCCCACTAAGTCCACACTGACCAACGATCATCCGTTCAAACTTCTACGTTCCTCCACTTTCTCATCCAAACTCTACACACCAGGGACCATGTTACAGGGGCCAATTTACCTACAATCCCACACATTTATTCCCAAGAATGAAATTAGGTTTAATGCACCGGATTAACTTCCAACACATCAACTTCCCCAAATAAACATCCTTAAAACGTGCAAGAAAGCTTCAATGAATCCTTGGAATTCATGGCCACAGACGGCTGCAGAGGGCAAGTCAATGGATAAATTAAAGATGGATTGACAGGTTCTTGATTGGTTTGGGTGTCAGGGTCACGAGGAGAAGGCAGGAGAATGGGGTTGAGAGGGAAAGATAGACCGGCCATGATTGAATGGCAAAGTGGACTTGATGGGCCGAATGGCCTAATTCTGCTCGTACACCTTATGACCATGAATACCTACCCAGACATGGGGTCAAGTACAATTGCCCTTGGTTCATCGAGATCCTCGGAGATGAGAATCTTGCGCATTGTGCCGTTTAGCCGAGTGACTTCGATGCGGTCAGTGCCAGTATCTGTCCAGTAGAGGTTTCTGGCCACCCAGTCTACTGCAATGCCATCAGGGTGGTTGATCTGAGAGGTCACCACAAACTGGCTGCTGGAGCCGTCCAGGTAGGACCTCCTGATGGCTCGCACTTCGTCATCGGTCCAGTAGATGTACCCTTCCACTGGGTCGTAGTCAATGGCGATGGCATGCCGGATATCGTCCAGCTGCAGTATCACATCTGTAAAGTCAGGAGTGTCCAAGGATATCCGCCTCAAGTCTGTCCGACGAGCCAACAACAGCAGCTCAGACGCACCTAGAAAATAGATGAGAAACAACATTCACCAAAGGTTCACACGAGGAGCTGGAGCAACTCAGCGGGACAGGCAGCATCTCTGGAGAGAAGGAATGGGTTGACGTTTCGGGTCATTAGACAATAGGTGCAGGTGTAGGCCATTCGGCCCTTCGAGTCAATGTGATCATGGCTGATCATCCACAATCAGTACCCCGTCCCTATCTTCTCCCCATATCCCCTGACTCCGCAATCTTTAAGAGCTTAATCTAACTCTCTCTTGACTCTTCTTCAGTCTGAAGAAGATGTCTCGACCCAAAACGTCACCTATTCCTTCTCTCTAGAGATGCACAGCCTGTCCTGCTGAGTTACTCCAGCTTCATTTTGTTTTTGTAAAATGTAAATACTGGTTCTGCTCTGTTGTTCTGTTGTTTTGCACCATCTGTGGGCATTGCCACTTTCATTTCAATGCACATCTTGTATGTGTATGTGACAAATAAAGCTGACTTGACTTAACTTGTGTCTATCTTTGGTTTAATCCGGCATCTGCAGTTCCTTCCTACATGTACACGAACAGTTTACGACAGGCACTGTTCTACCTGTGACCTCTTGATGGCCTCGCTAAATATTTAGTCAATGGAACACCAAGCCAGCTTGAGTAGACATGTCCTGGGCTTCAGTCACAGGGAAAGCAAAAGCAACTTTCTGAAGTCAGTTGTTTAAGAAGGAACTGCAGATGCTGGAAAAATCAAAGGTAGACAAATATGCTGGAGAAACTCAGCGGGTGAGGCAGCATCTATGGAGCAAAGGAATAGGTCTCAACCCGAAATGTCACCTATTCCTTCGCTCCATAGATGCTGCCTCACCCGCTGAGTTTCTCCAGCATTTCTGCCTACCTTCTGAAGTCAGAATCAATTGTCAGTAGAATGCTTAAAAACATCTACTTTGACAGGGCGGAACAGTGGTGCAGCGGGTAGAGCTGCTGCCTCACAGCGCCAGGGACCCGGGTCCGACCCTGACAGCAGGTGCTGTTTGCGCGGAGTTTGCTCGTTCTCCCTGTGACCGCATGTTTTTTCCCAGGGTGCTCATGTTTAATCCCACATCCCAAAGACGTGTGGTCTGTAGGTCAATTGGCCCTCTGTAAATTGTCCGTCATGTGTAGGGAATGGAAT
This sequence comes from Okamejei kenojei, assembly GCA_035221665.1. Classification (NCBI taxonomy): domain Eukaryota; kingdom Metazoa; phylum Chordata; class Chondrichthyes; order Rajiformes; family Rajidae; genus Okamejei; species Okamejei kenojei. The sequence continues at coordinate 48,616,746 of CM069149.1, read as the reverse complement.
AGCATTGAACTAGTGTGAACGGGTGATCGATGTTCAACGTGGGCTCGGTGGGCCGAAGGGCCTTTTTCCGTTTTGATTTCTAAACTAAACCAACACTAATGGAAATGTTCTTGAGAGAAGGTGTCAGACCACACAGCACGGGAACAGGTCCTCCGGTCAGTCCACAACGTCTCTGGAGAGAAGGATTGTGTGACATGTCGGGACAATAGATGCAGGAGAAGGCCATTCTGCCCTTCGAGTCAATGTGATCATGGCTGATCATCCGCAATCAGTACCCCGTTCCTGTCTTCTCCCCATATCCCCTGACTCCGCTATCTTTAAGAGCCCTAACTATCTCTCTCTCGACCCTTCTTCAGTCTGAAGAAGGGTCTCGACCCGAAACGTCACCCGTTCCTTCTCTCCAGAGATGCTGCCTGTCCTGCTGAGTTACTCCAGCTGTTTTTTTATAAAATGTAAATACTGGTTCTGTTCTGTTGTTCTGGTGTTCTTGCTCCCCTCCCCCTCGGCAATGTGTTCCAGGCACACACCACCCTCTACATAGAAAACCTGCCACGCACAAATCCTCTAGACTTTGCCACTTGCTCATTAAAGCTATGCCATCTAGTATTTGCATATTTCCATCCTGAGAAACAGGTCAAGGCCATCTCCCCCATCTACGCAGTTACATAGAAACAAAGAAAATAGGTGCAGGAGGCCATTCGGCCCTTCGAGCCAGCACCGCCATCCATTGTGATCATGGCTGATCGTCACCTATCAATAACCCGTGCCTGCCTTCTCCCCATATCCCTTGATTCCACTAGCCCCTAGAGCTCTATCTAACTCTCTCTTAAATCCATCCAGTGACTTGGCCTCCACTGCCGTCTGTGGCAGGGAATTCCACAAATTCACAACTCTCTGGGTGAAGACATTTTTTTCCACCTCAGTTTTAAATGACCTCCCCTTTATTCAAAGACTGTGGCCCCCTGGTTCTGGACTCGCCCCACATTGGGAACATTTTTCCTGCATCTAGCTTGTCCAGTCCTTTTATAATGTTAAATGTTTTCTATAAGACTCCCCCTCATCCCTCTAAACTCCAGTTACTCCAGAGTTCTTTTTGAAAATAAAACTCTCCCCATTTTCTGTTGAATTAAATTGCTGATAAAATCTTTGAACCACAAAGGGCTTGATGAGAGTGGGTGAAGTAACCTGGCGTGTACAGCTAAGAGCGTACAGCAAATTCAGCGCCTTGCCCCGCTTCTCCGCCCTGCTAGTTTTATTGCAGTGATGGATGGCAAAAGCAACAAGTAATGGCCTGAAAGCCTATTAACTGTGAGCAGCCTGTGCTCTGTGCACCATCACAGGGTCATTTAGAGCCACCTAATCAACTTCACCTAATGGCATTAGAAGCCTGAGAGATTATTTGCCCCGTGTTTCAATGCTGCTCCGAGCTGAGCTACTCCAGCTCCACGATGACACGTGGCTGCTCACTCAGTGTGCTATTAAAAAGTGTCTTGAAAACGGAATTGCAAGTTGGTTTAGGTTTATTATTTAAGAAGGAACTGCAGATGCTGGAAAATCGAAGGTAGACAAAAATGCTGGAGAATCTCAGCGGGTGCAGCAGCATCTATCGAGCGAAGGAATTAGGCAACGTTTCAGCCCGAAACGTTGCCTATTTCCTTCAGGGTTTCATCTTGAAATGGTGCCTATTTCCTTCAGGGTTTCGGCCCGAAACGTTGCCTATTTCCTTCACTCCATAGATGCTGCTGCACCCGCTGAGTTTCTCCAGCACTTTTGTCTGCCTTAGGTTTTTGTTATTGTTTATTATCAACTTCCAGGTTCAAGAACTGCTTCTTCCCAACAACCAACATTCTCTGTAACCCTACCGACACCAACTAAGCTGTGAACCACAATCTGCCTTGCACTAAGGACTTTTACACGCCAATATTGGGGGTTTTAACTTACTGAACCTTTTCTGTTTGTTATCTATAAGTGTTTGCAGACCCGTTGTACTGCTGCAAGTAAGAATTGCATTATTCCGTTATTGGTACATGTGACATATGATGAAAGAATGGGTCGACTGGGTTTATATTCACTGGAGTTTAGAAGGATGAGAGGGAATCTTTTAGAAACATATACAATTCTTAAAAGATTGGACAGGCTAGATGCAGGAAAGATGTTCCCGATGTTGGGGGAGTCCAGAACCAGGGGGTCACAGTTTAAGAATAAGGGGTAGGCCATTTAGGACTGAGATGAGGAAAAACTTTTTCACCCAAAGAATTGTGAATCTGTGGGATTCGCTGCCACAGAAGACAGTGGAGGCCAATCCACTGGATGTTTTCAAGAGATTTAGCACTTAAATCAAGGGATATGGAGAGAAAGCAGGAATGGGGCAATGATTTTGGATGATCAGCCATGATCATATTGAATGGCAGTGCTGGCTCGAAGGGCCGAATGGCCTACTCCTGCAGCTATTTTCTATATTTCTAAACATATTGATGTGTACTGAGGAACAGTGAAAAGCTTTCCAAACGGTGAATGCTATCAAACCAGATCTGATATGCTCGTTATAAATAGCATATATCAAGTCAAACTCGTCCAACAGACATGGTGAAGGGGAAGATACAGAGTGCAGGATATAGTTCTCAGCATTGCAGTGCATCAGATCCAGTGACAATGTCCAGGTCTACAATGGGGGAGAGGTGAATCGGACAGTACTCTGGCTAACGGAAGGGCTGTTGAGAAGCCGACAAGAGGGGAAGAAGCTGTTCCCCAGTCTGGTTGAATGAGACAAGTCTAGAAACAGGAATGGATGGAATTAAATGTTCATCTTATAGGTCACAGCAGAATAACATGTGAAGTAACTTTAACTGTAGAAAAAATATTGTCGGTTTTGCTATTACATAATCCTGTTGCAAATTTCTTGGGTTTGATGAAGAATATGCTCCTGATAATGCTATCTCTGCAACGAGCCTTTAATTTTCATGCTGATTAATGGATTCTCCATTGCAGACACAATTTGGCATCATTACCACTCTAATCCTTGCTCCTGGGACAAGGCCAATTGGTGCCGTCATTATAGCAAGCTGTGCAGATTGGATATGGGCTTTATCAAGGGATAATTCAGCCACAGCTTTTAGCAAAGAGTTCCACTTGCCTACAAAAGGCTTGCCAGTGATGGGGTAATGTTAACAACATAGGCGGGTGGCACGGCAGCATTTATGCTCAAAACAATCACCGCTTTCTCTTTCCCTCCCCTCAATTTCAATGCTCATCAGTAGGTACACGTATAGGACAGCACGGAGGCGCAGCGGGGGAGCTGCTGCCTTACAGCGCTTGTCGCGCCAGAGACCCGGGTTCCAGCCCGACCGCGGGCGCTGTCCGTACGGAGTCTGTGCGTTCTCCCCACGAGTTTTCTCTGAGATCTCCAGTTTCCTCCCACACTCTAAGGACGTACATGCTTGTAGGTTAATTGGCTTGGTATAAGTGTACATTGTTCTCAGTGCGTGTGGGATAGTGTTAATGTGCGGGGATCGCTGGGCGGTGCAGCCTCGGTGGGCCGAAGGGCCTGTATCCGTCCTGTTTCTCTAAACTAAACCAAATGTCACTAGAAACTTGGATTAGGGGGGTAAAAGCTACAGGGCGAGGTTGGACAGTCTTGGGTTGCTGTCTCTGGAATGCTACAGGTCGAGGGAAGTATGTAAAATGAGGAGAGGCATAGAGAGGGTGGACAGTCACAATCTTCTCCCCAGGGTGGAAATATCAAGGAGGAGATTGCACAGCTTTTAGATGGGGGGGGGGGGGGAGTTTAAAACAGATATGTGGGGTGACTGGAGAAACTCAGCGGGTGAGGCAGCTTCTATGGAGCGAAGGATATAGGCAACTTCTCGGGTCGAGACCCTTCCTCAGACCGATGTGTGGATGGGGGGGGGGGGAAGAAGAAAGGAAGAGGTGGGTCTATCTTTCGCTGCCTTCTCCCCATAACCCCCGACACCCGCACTGATCAAGAATCTGACAATCTCCGCCTTAAAAATACCCAATGACCTGACTTCCACAGCCTTTTGTGGCAATGAATTCCACAGATTCACCACCCTCTGACTAAAGAAATCCCTCCTCATCTTCTTTCTGAAGGTACGTTCTTCTGTTCTGCAGCTGTGCCCTCTAGTCCTAGACTCTCCCACTAGTGGAAACATCCTCTCCACTTCCACTCTGTCCTGGCCTTTTACTATTCCAATATCCAGTCCTAGTTAAAAGATTATTTTATTTTATTGTTGAAATGGATACCTGAAAAATCAAAGCTGTCTGCTCATGCACTCGTGTCTGGATAACACGAGAATCATTCCTAATGGCGGGGGGGGGGGGGATGTAGCAACTATTTTTGCCGACACACAAAGTCTCCAGTGCTGAATGTTTCTCTTTATCTGCTCGCAGTGAGTTTACCATCTTTCACGGCTGGGGTGTAAATAGCGAGCTCACACTGTGTCTACAGTTGATGTCAGTCTCCATTAGTGACACCTTAGTCAGGCAGCCAAGGCATGCTCGATACATGAGCAAACATACACTCCCATTAATTTCAGAACCAATGGGGAAAAGGAACAGTTACTGCGCAGATGAATGAGGAATTGTTCACAGGTTCAGAAAACAAAAGGCACTTTACTGCCAGCACGGCTGGGACAGGGGAGGAGAATGCAGCGCTTGTAAATCCAGACTGTTCACAGCTACAAGTTTCCACAGTGACCGAGACTTGCCCTGGGTTCACTAGCCTCACCTTCCACTGCAAATCTGAGCGGCACGGCACAGGCACGAGGCCCTTCGGCCCATCAACGTCATGCTGACCTTGTTGCCCAGCCGCATCAATACCATTGGCCAGCATCCATCCAAGCCTTGCCAATCTACCAGTCTCTGCGACGATAGTCTTGTCTCATTTCACCGCTTCTCTGGTAGTGGTTCCAGCTTTCAGCCACTGTGTTAAATAAAAACTACCACCTTCTGGGCTACTTTAACCCTCCTTCCTCTCACCTTTAAGGCATGGCCTCTTGTTTTTGATACACCTAGGGCGGGATAAGGAATGTGACCATCTAACATAGAACAGAGCAACACAGGATTAGGTCCTTTGGCCGCCCCCTCTGAATACGTGTGTGCGTACATACCATCTTTGCACTTGGCCCCATCCTCTAGCAGCTGCACTCCGGTCGGACAAGCACAATGGAAGAACGGTTGGACTGGAGACATCAGGCACAGGTGGGAGCAGCCCCCGTTGTTGGTTCCACAGGGGTTTGTTGCTGGTGGGAGAAGCAAACATGCACCAATGTCAATACCTTTCATTTCAACTTTCCACCAAAGCAGTTCAGACATGCTGGCTGGGACACCATCAACCAACTAGTTCCACATTGGATTTCACAGATATTTTGAGTTTACACACATTTGTAGAGTAGCTGAGTGATGGGTTATAGGACCTGTGTGCACCGGCCTAGAGATTCGGACTGGTGTCCCACCAAGAAAGCTGGAGGTTAAATACAGAGCATTAAATACACGCAATAATCAAAACATTCCTGGATAATAAATAGTGGAAGGTGGAAAGAGGGAAAATGGGGATGGAGCGGGGAGAGAGGAGGGGGAAGAGGAGGGTGGGGCAGGGAGGGGGAGAGGGAGAGAGAGAGAGAGAGAGAGAGAGAGATATGAAGGGGGCAGAGTGGGGGGAGGGGAGGGGAGGGAGGAGTGATGGAGGGCAGAGAGGGGGGGACAAGGGTGGGGGAGATGGTGATGGTGATGGGGGAGGAAGAGAAGGAATCAGACCTTTGAGCAGCCAGAGCAAGGCTCTGATTTTTATCTTCACTCTACCTTTCATATCCACTTTAGAAACGCATGTTTGTTTTTATAATCACATGCATTGACAAAGGCAAATAACTTGCTTTCTCTGTGAAGCCACAAGTAAACAGAGGCGTGGGAAGGCCTTGTTGTAGCTGGGTTGCTGCAGCCCCTACACGCCCCACCCTCTACAGTAGCGACTCTGGGCTCTGTTGCAAGCTGACTGCATGTTGAAGGCCAGCACATTGGGATTGGCATTTTGCTCCAGATTCCGGCATCTGCAGTCTCTTGTCTCTCTTGTGAATTGATTGAAAAACACAGCATGGAAACAGGCCCAGCGATTCCACACCACCACCCCTCATTCACCCCCCCACCCAGGACGTCCTGCTAATTCTCTGCCTCAGAGGGCGGTGCAGGCCGGTTCTCTGGATACTTTCAAGAGAGCTAGATAGAGCTCTTAAAAATAGCAGTCAGGGGATATGGGGAAGGGGCAGGAACGGGGTACTGATTGGGGATGATCAGCCATGATCACATTGAATGGTGGTGCTGGCTCGATGGGCCAAATGGCCTACTCCTGCACCTATTGTCAATTGTCTAGTTTGACTGTTCGTATCCCTGCGTTATCACCTCTTCCCTAGCCAACAACGGGCCATTGTGGGCTCCACCCTCCCGTGGTCGTGTGTTGCCGGTCCTGCTTCGTTCCGGCCTTTTCCCACCTCAAGCTCCCCCACCTCTACATTCCGTCTGAAGGAGGGTCCCAACCTGAAATGTCACCGGTTCCTATTTCTGCAGAGATGCTGCCTGACCCGCTGCGTTACTCCAGCACCTTGTTTCTATCTACGCCCTTCATGAATCCAGTCTTACCAGTTGAGAAACTGGCACGGGGAGGTTGGTCTTGGAGGGGAGGATGCTCCTCAAACTGCGGAGCATCCTGGACAATACAGCTCACCCCCTCCGTAACGCACTGGTCAACCTGAGGAGCACCTTCAGCAACAGACTGGTTCCACCAAGATGCAGCACAGAACGCCACAGGAGATCCTTCTTCCCTGTGGCTATCAAACTGTACAACTCCTCCCCCTTCTGTCGTGGGGTCGACTGAGACTGACACCCCCCCCCCCCCCCCACATCCTTGCACATCTCCAATCCTGGACTTTCCACTGGGTCATTTAATTTCATGTTTGTGCAATAATTGGTCACTTAAATGGCATTATTATTATTATTATTATTATTATAATGCACATAATGACACTTCCAATGCCTTGATACTATATCTTTTGACTGTTGGCAGACCAATTTCCCTCTGGGATGAATAAAGTTCATAGGTCATACGGAATAGGAGTGGAATTAGGCCATTCAGCCCATCAAGTCTTCTCCGCCATTCAATCCTGGCTCATCCATCTCTCCCTCCTAACTCCTGCCTTCTCCCCATAACCCCTGACACCCGTACTAATCTGGGGGAGTCCAGAACCAGGGGTCACAGTTTAAGAATAAGGGGTAGACCATTTAGGACTGCGATAAGAAAAAACCTTTTCACCCAGAGAGTTGTGAATCTGTGGAATTCTCTGCCGCAGAAGGCAGTGGAGGCCGATTCACTGGATGTTTTCAAGAGAGAGTTAGAGTTAGCTCCTCGGGCTAACGGAATCAAGGGATATGGGGAGAAGGCAGGAACGGGGTACTGATTGTGGATGATCGGCCATGATCACATTGAATGGCAGTGCTGGCTCGATGGGCCGAATGGCCTATCCCTGCACCTATTGGCTATGTTTCTATGCAATCACAGTTATATGGTATTGTAAATGGCTGCGCACATACCGTGAGGCTGCCTCTGTTGGTTGAAGACGTGGATGTCCATGGGGGAGAAGATGTTACTGTGCACCTCGCGCCGATATTCCCCGGTGTATTTATTACACGCGTGTATCGAGTGCGTGTTCCAGTCCGTCCAGTACAGCATGTCACCAAACAAGGTCAAAGCAAACGGATGTGGAAGGGATCCGTCCACCACGACTTGCCTGACGAGACAAAATACTAAATCAATCATGGGTTTGAAATGAAAATATATTAAGAGATCTGCTGGCCCAATAGATCTTTTGCATAACAGCTTTCTGAAGCTCCGTACTGCAATTAAACGGCTCGCAACTTCAAAAGAACAAAGATAAAAATATACTTAAAAATAGATTCTGCGGCCTCCAAATTAAAAGCTATCTCTGCAGCTGCAAATCCTCATATGCAGATGTGTACGTACGTACGCGCTTCAGCTGAACGCAAAGCTCCCCGATCTTCAGTGTCTCAAAGCCAGTGAGATTGTTCTGCTGAAATTGCTGATCCAAGACTAAATGACACAGGATGGTGGCGGGGTGTCAGAGTACGACACAGGCCCTTCAGCCCATCTTGCCCATGCCGGCCAACATGCCCCGTCTAAACTGGTCCCACCTGCCTGCAATGGGCCCTTATACCTCTAAACCTACCTACCTTACCATATAACCATATAACAATTACAGCACGGAAACAGGCCCTCTCGGCCCTTCCAGTCCGTGCCGACCATTTGTTTTCCCCTAGTCCCATCTACCTGCACTCAGACCATACCCCTCCATTCCCTTCACGTCCATATACCTACCCACTTTACTTTTAAATGTTAAAATCGATCCTGCCTCCACCACTTCTGCTGGAAGCTCATTCCACACAGCCACCACCCTCTGAGTAAAGATGTTCCCCCTCACATTACCCCTAAACTTCTGTCCCTTAATTCTCATGTCATGCCCTCTTGTTTGAATCTTCCCTACCCTCAATGGGAAAAACGTATCCACGTCAACTCTGTCTATTCCTTTCATCATTTTAAAGACTTCAATCAAGTCCACCCTTAACCTTCTGCGCTCCAAAGAATAAAGACCTAACTTGTTCAACCTTTCTCTGTAACATAGTTGCTGGAACCCTGGCAACATTCTAGTAAATCTCCTCTGTACTCTCTCTATTTTGTTGACATCCTTCCTATAATTAGGCGACCAAAATTGTACACCATACTCCAGAATTGGTCTTACCAATGCCTTGTACAATTTTAACATTACTTCCCTACCTTATTCTCGACCCGAAACGTTGCCTATTTCCTTCCCTCCATAGATGCTGCCTCACCCGCTGAGTTCCTCCAGCATTTTTGTTGACCTTATTTATGTGAGTGTCTGTTTATTAAATGTTGTGACTTCATTCTCTAAATTTCATTCTTAGAGTTTGGAGGCACAGCATGGAAACAGGCCCTTCGGCCCATCGAGTCCACGCCGACCATCGATCGTCCATTCACACTGTCAAGTGTTTAATTGTCATTTATACCAAAATAATTGACATTTTAACTTGCAGCAGCACAACAGGCATGTGAACATCGCACTCTGTAAACACGACAATGAACAAAGAGGTTCAGTATGAAAATAGCAAATAGGCAATTATCGTGCAAAGACTAGTTCAGTGTTATCCCACGTTCTCATCCACTCCCTACACACTCGCGACAATTTACACAGGGGCCAATTAACCTACAAACCCGCACGTCTTTGTGATGTGGGAGGAAACCGGAGCACCCGGAGGAAACCCACACGGTCACAGGGGGAATGTGTAAACTCCACACAGACAGCACCCGAGATCAGGATCGAACCACCGAGTCTCTGGAGCGGTGAGGCAGCAGCTCTACCCGCTGCACCGCCAGCCACCCTGGCCATGGTGCAAACACTTGCGCAGGGGGAGAGGAGACGAGGGGGGGTGGGGGAGGGGGGAGAAGAGGGAGAGGGGAGGAGGGAGGAGGGGGAGAGGGGGGGGAGGGGGGAGGGGGGAGAGGGGGGGAAGAGGAGAGGGGGAGGAGGGGGGAGAGGGGGAGAGGGGGGGAGAGGGGGAAAGAGGGAGAGGAGAGGGGAGTGAGAGGGGAGAGGGGGAGAGGGGGGGGAGAGGGGAGAGGGGGAGAGAGAGGACGGAGGGGGAGAAATATCAAATGAAAAAAAAAACGATTTTCAATAGGTAGAAAGATTAACTCTGGAAATACGATCAATAGAAGGGAGAAAAGAAAACCACACACAGCCCTGAATGACTGAGAAGAGAACAACATGAAAAGGGAAATGATTTTCTCTGTCGCAGCAGAGGTGCAGCACGTTTCTCAACACTCAGCACATTCTAAGTTCAGACATATTACGAGGTGAAATGTCAAAGCTTGCGAGAGCGTTGCGGGGCACTTACACACTGGGCAGAAACAAATTCTAAACGCAAGTACAGAGGCACTCAGCGGTACCCCCCATCTCCCCTCAAACACGCAGGATGCAGGACACAGCTGCTGCCTCACTACGCCAGAGAAGCGGGTTCGATCCCGACCGCGGGTACTACTGTCTGAGTGCAATTTGCACGTTCTTCCCGTGACCACACTGGTTTTCTCCGGATGCTCCGGTTTCCTCCCGCTTCCCAAAGACGTGCGGGTTTGTAGGTTAATTGACCCAAGTGTGTAGGGAGTGGATGAGAAAGTGGGATAAGCATGAACTAGTGAGCGGGTGATCGCTGGTTAGCGAGGACTCAATGAGCTGCAAGGCCTGTTGCTGCACTGTGTCACTCATTTAATCAATTTGAGATTCGAGCAAATTTGACCAGAGGCAGTAAATGTGGAGCAGAGGAGGTGGAAAAACACGATTTAATTTGCAATTAGAAAGTAGAAGATTTTTGCTGCTTCGTTGCTTATTAGTAAACTGAGGGTGAATCCAGACAGGCCGTGGAAATAAATATCTCAAAAAAGAACAATTACGTTTCATACTTCCATATTACACATCCGTGCGTCCAATCCCAACCCAGACATTTTGTCTGCAAGATGCCATCTTTACAGGACATTTGGGAAACCGCTGAAGAATTCACTATTATCATATCACTATCACCAGAATAATGTTATTGCCAGAGGCTGTGTGAGTGTGTGTGTGTGTGTGTGTGTGTGTGTGTGTGTGTGTGTGTGTGTGTGTGTGTGTGTGTGTGTGTGTGTGTGTGTGTGTGTGTGTGTGTGTGTGTGTGTGTGTGTGTGTGTGTGTGTGTGAATGAGTGCGCACGTGTGTGTATGAGAGAGTGCGCGTGTGTGTGAGTGAGGTTAGTGGAGTAAGTGGAGAATACTACAGGCCTAGCAAAGGGCCTCCTTGCCTCATTTTTAAACACTGATGGCCGACTGTGCTGCTTTTATTCTTATTCAGGCGCAAGGTGCCACTGCGTCGTTGCCGACCAGCGATCCCCACACACGCGCACTATGCTGCACACTGGGGACAATTTCCAAATGTTACCAAAACCAAGTAGCCGACAAACCTGTGCCTCTGTAGGTGACATGTCGCCCGTAAGGTCGTGTTTCAACATGTTGAACATTTTCAGAGACCTGCTGCGACTATGACCGGTGGCGGCAGTCACCGAAAAAAATCGCATGTGGGACAGGCCCTTTGTGACTCCTCATGTAGCCGTTGCTCTTTTACATCAGCTGCCAATGCGGTCTCTATTTTCACAATCCATCTCCTCAGTGCACCCTGCACTAATCTATCTGACGCCTTATATACAAAGGTTACCGAGGGCATTCTTGCATTTCTGCTCAATGTTAACAATATCGCTCAAAGAAATGTAGTTCCTTGAATTCAGGAAAAGGAAAAGATGATGTTGGTTTTTCTAAATGCTGTAAAGTTGCTGTAGATCCCCGCAAAGCAAGACTGCGGTGCAGAGAGCCGAGCCGAGCCCACTGCGTGCGATTTTGATGGACACAATGCAGTGACATTTGGCAAATAATCTTGAACGAAAAAAAAAGTGAAGTGTATTCCCTGGACCAGCCACAGCTCTGCTTATTAACAAGGGCCTCATCTGGGAAAAGGCAGAGAATCTGCCTGAATCAGCTCACTTCCTAACTTATTAATAAGGGCCGTCACTTCAGGGAACGAGCTGAAATATAATTGATAAGCTGCCTGAACTAAAGCACATCATCTGCTCGGCGCACTGGTGACAGGAGACGGCTGTGAGTTTGACTGGCAGAGTCTTGACTTGTCAAGAGAGAGAGATTGCACTCACTAAAGCCCTCTGTTAAACCCAGCTGCACACTGCACTCTGGTCAAAACATTGCAGGAAAAATACAGCTCCAAAATTACACAAAGGAACATTTACAAAACAGATGCAACTACTGCAATGAAACGATCAATTAAAGCTGCGTGGGGATAGTAGCAGAAGGAAACAATATTGAACCCACATGGCATCTGATGCAGGGAATTCACACACGGTCCCCTCCAACACGATGCAAACCCATCTCATCCAACGCAGGTCAGTCAGTAAATGGAAGGTTTATACCAAACATCTTCTCGAACGAGTGCCAATTCTCCTGGCAATACGGTAATGGAAACAAGGCTATGGTGCTTCTTCCAGCAGCCAGAGACTGCCTTCACTAACAACAAAAATGCTACTGAACTACTACACTCAGTGTACACTCAGTACAGAGCACATGACTGGTTGCATCAATAGGTGTAGGAGGAGGCCATTCGGCCCTTCGAGCCAGCACCGCCATTCACTGTGATCATGGCTAATCATCCTCAATCAGTACCACGTTCCTGCCTTCTCCCCATATCCATGACTCCGCTGTCTTTAAGAGCTCTATTTGACTCTCTTGAAAGTATGCAGAGAATTGGCCTCCACCGCCTTCTGAGGCAGAGAATTCCAGATTCCCAACCCTCTGTGAAAAAGTTTTTCCTCATCTCCGTTCTAAATGGCTTACCCCTTATTCTTAAACTGTGGCCCCTAGTTCTGGACTCCCCCAACATCGGGAACATGTATCCTGCCTCTAGCGTGTCCAAACCCTTAATAATCTTATATGTTTCAATAAGATCCCCTCACATCCCTCTAAATTCCAGAGTGTACAAGCCCAGCCGCTCCATTCTATCAACATGTGACAGTCCCGCCATCCTGGGAATTAATCTTGTGAACCTACGCTGCACTCCCTCAACAGCAAGAATGTCCTTCCTCAAATTTGGAGACCAAAACTGCACACAATACTCCAGGTGTGGTCTCACTAGGGCCCTGTACAACTGCAGAAGGATCTCTTTGCTCTTATACTCAACTCCTCAGTTACAAAGGCCAACATGCCATTCGCTTTCTTCACTGCCTGCTGTACCTGCATGCTTACTTTCAGTGACTGATGAACAAGGACCCGCAGATCCCGTTGTACTTCCCCTTTTCCCAATTTGACACCATTCAGATAATAATCTGCCTTCCTGTTTTTGCCACCAAAGTGGATAACCTCACATTTATCCACATTAAACTTCATCTGCCAAGCATCCGCCCACTCCCCCAACCTGTCCAAGTCACCCTGCATCCTCATGGCATCCTCCTCACAGTTCACACTGCCACCCAGCTTTGTGTCATCTGCAAATTTGCTACTGTAATTTTTAATCCCTTCATCCAAATCATTGATGTATATTGTAAATAGCTGCGGTCCCAGCACCGAGCCTTGCGGTACCCCACTAGTCATTGCCTGCCATTCTGAAAGGGACCCGTTAATCCCTACTCTTTGTTTACTGTCTGCCAACCAATTTTCTATCCATGTCAGTACCCTCCCCACAATACTATGTGCCCTAATTTTGCCCACTGATCTCCTATGTGGGACCTAATCAAATGCTTTCTGAAAGTCCAGGTACACTACATCCACTGGCTCTCCCTTGTCCATTTCCTAGTTAGATCCTCATAAATGTCCAGAAGATTAGCCAAGTATGGTCTCCCCATCGTAAATCCATGCTGGACCAATCCTGTCAGTCTGGCTCGGCAACTCAAGCACTCAGGAACAAAGGAGATGACCGAGTCTAGTGGACACTGTCTGGTCCATCACAGGTACTGACCTCCCCGCCATTGAAGGAATCTGTAGGAGAATCCTCAGAAAGGCAGCCAGTATCAAAGACCCATACCACCCTGGCCACACTCTCACTTCACCTGTCACTGGGAAGAAGGTTCAGGAGTCTGAAAACCATGCATGACCAAATCAGTACAGAAGTCAGGGGTTATGGGGAGAAGGCAGGAGATGGAGAGGAGGGAAGAGATAGATCAGCCATGATTGAATGGCGGGGTTGACTTGATGGGCCGAATGGTCTAATTCTACTCCTATTTCTTATGACCAACCAGAAACAGAATCTTCCCAGCAACTATAAGGCTGTGGGGAGAATACTTGACTCAACTTTTACATAAACATTGCCATATTTACAAAGCAATGGCACAACTAATGGCACCATAGTGCAACTTGGGTGCGATCCTGACCTTGGATGCTGTCTGTGTGGTGTTTGCACAATCTCCCTGTGACCATGCGGGTGATCCGGTTTCCTCCCACATCCCAAAGCTGTGCGGGCTTGTAAGTTAATTGTCCCTTTGTAAATTGTCGCTGGTGTGTAGGGTGTGGGTGAGAAAATAGGTTTCAATGTGAGTTCATTGTCACCTGTACCAGGTAAGGTACAGTGAAACTCGAATTACCATACAGCCATACTTAAAAGAGCAACAACTCACAACTCCATCAAAGATAACATAAACATCCACCACAGCGGATTCCCTACGTTCCTCACTGTGACGGAAGGCAATACAGTCCAATCTTCTTCCTCTTTTATTCTCCCACGGGCGGGGCAGTTGAACCATCCGCAGTCGGGACGACCGACGCTCCCGCGGCCTGGAGCTCCTGGTCAGTCTCTAACCAGGGACCGCGAGCCTCACGATATTAAAGTCCTGCAGGCTCCCGCGGATTGTAGCTCCCGACATCGGTCTCCAGCTCCTCGATGTTAGGCCGCAGTGCGGACGGAGAAACGATACGGATAAAAATCGCATCTCCGTCGAACAACAGAGAAGGAAGGGGCAGACAGACTGTTGGCGAGGCAGCCATTGCTGGAACCACTCAGTGGTTCAAGTGTGAACATGTGATAGATGGTTGGCACGGACTCAGTGGGCCGAAGGAACCATTTTCCATGCTGTATCTTTCAATCAATCAGCTGCAGTTAAAATATATTTTTTATTGATTTTAGATATAAAGATACATTTGTTTTCCTGTATTTCATAATGTTTTCTCACTAAGGTGCTGAACATTAAAGAGGATTCACTTCCATCTCTCCCTGAAGTGCATTTCCACAACCTGAACTTGAATTGGATGGAATTGCAGCTGCTGGTTTAAGCCTGAATTATTGGATTTAGGGACAGTCATTCAGCACAGAAACAGGCCCTTCGGCCCAACTAGTCCATGCCGACCAAGATGCCCTATCTACGCTAGTCCCATGTCCCTCTAAACCTTTCCAATCCATGTATCTTGGTTCCTTGGTCCTCCAAAATATTCCAAATGGAATTTAAACTGTCCAAATGTTATAGTACCTGCCTCAACTACCTCCTCTGGAAGCCGACAAAACGCTGGGGCAACTCAGCGGGACAGGTAGCATGTTTGGAGAGAAGGAATGGGTGATGTTTCAGGTCGAGACCCTTCTCCAGACTGAGATTCAGGAGAGAGAGAGAGAGAGGTTTCCCTACCGTTTACTTCACTTGGACCATCTCCGGCACCTCTCGGCCATTTCCTGCTGCATTGTCAACTGCACCCGTGCAGATCTCATGGACTTCATTAACATCACGACTAATTTCCATCCTGCGTCCAAATTCACTTGGACCATTCTCCAACATCTCTCGGCCGTTTACAAACACTCCTGCTCTGAAAGTTCATTCCATACATCCACCACCCTCTGAGGGGAAACGTAGCCCCTCAGGTCCTTGTTAAATCTTGCCCCTCTCACCTTAAACCTACGCCCATGGAACCTATGATTCTTGATTCCCCTACTCGGGGTACAAAATTGTTTATTGATTTGTTGTTGTTTCTAGTGTTTACAGGACGGTTTGCTACTGCGGGAAGAATTCCATTGTTATGTTTTCGGTCCATACGACAATGAAACACACTTGACGACTGCCAAACACATTTTTTGAGAGCCAAGTGGCTGAGGAAGTTTCAGGAATGAGGGGGTGAGCCTCCAGCCAGTGTAAACACACTGCAAGCAGCAAAGTGCACCCATTAAAAACAAAAAAAGATTAATTTAAATTACAAGTCTCCAAAACTGCAGCAACGTGGATGCGATTTAAAAACTGCTGAAATAAAAGCCAGATGGTGGAGATTTTGAGGACTAGATGTAACATGGAGTGTGTGGTGTGTCCACCAGAAATGGTTCCAATTAGGTCCAGATGTGTGAGCGTTTGACTCATCGCATGCAGAGCTTGGTAAAACTGACATTTAAACTCCAAATCACCTAGGCCCGCACAGAGGTAAGAATAATGCCAATGCTGCAAGCCACATCGACAGCTTGGAATAACATTCCTGTACAAGGCTGACAGGCGCAGGTATCATTACACCGTGCCTCTCGGGTGAAGAAGGTTCAGCCAGAACCTGACCCAGATCGCAGCTGCGACTGAATTTAGAGTCAGGGTCACACAGCACAGAAACAGGCCCTTCAGCCCAACCTCTCCATGCCGACCAACATTCCCCATCTGCGAAAGTCCCACCTACCCGCCTTTCACAAGTTCTAGGAGTCTAAGTAGGCCATTCGGCCCATTGAGTCTACTCCGCCATTCATTTTCCTGCCTTCTCCCCATAACCCTTGACACCCGTTCTAATCATGAATTTGTCTATCTCTGCCTTAAAAATATTCCCCGACTTGGCCTCCACCGCCCTCTGTGGCAATGAGTTCCACAGATTAACTACCCTCTGACTAAAGACGTTCCTCCTCACCTCCTTTCTAAGGAGGGCAATATCCATCCTAATCTTTCCCATCTGTATACCTTTCCATTCGTCATTTAAACAGTTCTTGTACCCGCCTACACTATCTCCGCTGGCAGCTTGTTCCATGCACCCACCACCCTCTGTGTGCCGAACATGATGCCAAGACCAACTGGCACATGTCCACCGATACCCGATATCCCTCCATTCCCTGCATATCCATCTGCCTATCCACAAGTCTTATAAATGCCACCAACATATCCGCTTCAACCACTATTTTATTTTTTTAATCCTGGGAAAAGCTCAGATTGTTTACCCTATCTATGCCTCTCCTCATTTTATGTTCTTCTATCAGGTCTTCCTGCAGCGTCCAGCGCTCCAGAGAAAACAATTCAAGTCTGTCCAACCGGCTGACAATAGTCGTTAATCCAAACTTCCTCCAGGCATCTTCTCCAAAACCTCCACATCCTTCCTGCAATGTGGCGACCAGAGCTGCACACAATACTCAATTTGTGACCTAACCAAAGTCCTATAAAGCTGCATCACGACTTCAATGAATGAATGAATAACTTTATTGGCCAAGTATTCACATACAAGGAATTTGCCCTGGTGGTCCGCCCGCAAGTGACAACGACATACAGTAAGAGTTAGGAATGACACATAAAACATTAAACATTAATAATAAAACATTATCGATTAGACATGTGAATTAAATAAAATATCAGAGGAAAAGGAGCCTACAGATTTTTGGTTATTAAGTAGAGCTACTACTCGTGGATAAAAGCAGTTTTTACGTCCGGATGTGGCAGCTTTGACAGTCCGGAGTTGCCTTCCAGAGGGAAGTGATTCAAAGAGTTTGTGGCCAGGGTGAGAGGGGTCAGAGATTATCTTGCCCGCTCGCTTCCTGGCCCTTGCCGTGTACAGTTCATCAATGGAGGGAAGGTTGCAGCCAATAACCTTCTCAGCTGATCGGATGATTCACTCTACCAGAACTTTACCTTCCAGGACCAGGTATTAAATGGAGTTTACCCAAACACTTACATGAAAGAATGTTTTTACAAACTTGTCTTCAGCAAAGCTACAAAATATTTCAAACTAGTCCGACACAACTTTCATTTGATACCGGAAACCAGCGCGTATGTTCATTCATCTGCACAAGGCTTATTCTGATATAGATTTGAATATTATATAGGAATAGATCTATTAAACATGCATTCAATAAAACACAGCAGTATTGCCTCAAAACACAGGTCATTGCAGGAACAACGTTCCCCATTTTGGGGGACTCCAGAACCAGGAGTCACAGTTTAAGAATAAGGGGTAGGCCATTTAGGACTGAGATGAGGAAAAACCTTCACCCAGAGAGTTGTGAATCTGTGGAATTCTCTGGCACAGAAGACAGTGGAGGCCAATTCACTGGATGTTTTCAAGAGTGAGTTAGATTTAGCTCATAGGGCTAAGGGAATCAAGGGAAATGGGGAGAAAGCAGGAATGGGGTACTGATTTTGGATGATCAGCCGTGATCATAGTGAATGGCGGTGCTGGTTTGAAGGGTCGAATGGCCTACACCTGTACCTATTTTTCTATGTTTCTACTGGCAAGCCTTTAAGATGCGAATTGAAAATGCACTGAATTTGGTTAGTGCACTTTGGAAAAGAGCCCTCTCATTTCCCTGCAACTCCAGCCAAAGTACACAACTGCCAGAAATATGGTCAACATAATCCAGGATACAGAAGCATTCTCTTATATAATGGAAACAATCTTACATTACGTGGATTGTTTAAAATCAAACTCTGCTAACTTAAACACGGAGTTGAGATTCGCCTTTCACCATCAGGGAGTGGACTTATCTGAAGCTGTTAGCTACCCGTATAAACAAAACTGCACACATTAAGGGCGGCTGGTGGATCTAGGTATGATCCCCACCACAGGTGCTGTCTGTGTGGAGTTTGCATGTTCTCCCCCGCGGGGGGTTTTTCCGTGTTCTTCCCACATCCCAAAGACGTGCGGGTTTGTAGGTTAATCGGGCCTCTGTAAACTGTGTCCTTGTGAGTAGGGAGTGGATGAGAAGGTGGGATAGCACAGAACTAGTGTGAACAGGTGACTGATGGTCAGCTTGGGCTCGATGGGTCAAAGGGCCTGTTTCCATGTTGTACGTTCTGAGCAATCGAATACCAAGACTTTTACAACATCTCTCCAGCAAACTGGAGAAAGAAAATGCTCAACATCGAGACAATGCTGCCTATTCCACCAATCACAAGATCACATCTACATAAAAACGTCTATATATGTGTTCGCAAAGCCCAATTTATAATTTTAAATAATACTTCATTAATAGACCACAGGATGGGGAAAATGAGCCCTCAATTATATAGATGTACTAGACTAAGTGGGACCCGTTGGGTCCCATGTTCACATGGGAGGGCTGGTCCCATTGGCCAGTGGGGGGGGGGGGGGGGGCTTTCTGGAGTGTTAGTATGGGTGTTATGGGCCAAAGGGACTGGTTTCCAGAGGGCTAGTATGGACATTGCGGGCCAAATGGATTCCCGGGCTGGCAGCTCAGCCACTCATGCCTGGTGGGCTGTCAGCTCAGACCACTCGGGCCTGGTGGGCTGGCAGCTCAGTCACTCGGGCCTGGTGGGCTGGCAGCTCAGAAACTACCAGAAATTCTGCCCAAAACAGTTGAGAGACTGTGAGAGAGAAGGGGGAGAGGGTGGAGAATCAATTTTTGTCATTTTTCATCTTTTCTGCAGATCACAGCAATGAAGGAGGAAAGTCTATCCTGCCTGGATCTCACAGGGAGCAAAATACTGGGGCGAGGTTTAATACTTGCAGGGGGAATACTTACTGATGGGCTGAAGGGACTCCTCCTGGGCTAGTACAGACCTGATAGGCCAATGGGGCCAATGAGTGAAATCTCAGTGAAAGGCACTTTTTCTGGCCTGGCCTGGGCCATTTGGGCCAAAATGCTCCTCCTGGGCTAAATCTTGCAATTTGGGCAAAGGGGACTGGTTTCTCAGCTAATAGGGTCCTTGTGGGCCAAAATTAGTGATTTCAGGCAGGCCAAACAACTAATTCAATTTCATTTCCATTTCATTTCAAGTACAGGGCAGGCCAAACAGCTCATTGCATTTTCATTTCATTTCCAATTCAATTGCAGTTTCAAGCAGAGGGCAGGCCGAACAGCTGATTGCATTTTCATTTCACTTCCATTGCCATTGCAGTTTCAAGCACAGGCCAGGCCAAGCCAAACAGCCGATTGCATTTTCACTTCACTTCCATTGCCATTGCAGTTTCAAGCACAGGCCAGGCCAAGCCAAACAGCCGATTGCATTTTCACTTCACTTCCATTGCCATTGCAGTTTCAAGCACCGGGCAGGCCAAGCCAAACAGCTGATTGCATTTTCACTTCACTTCCATTGCCATTGCAGTTTCAAGCACCGGGCAGGCCAAGCCAAACAGCTGATTGCATTTTCACTCCACTTCCATTGCCGTTTCAAGCACAGGACAGGCCAAGCCAAACAGCTCATTGCATTTTCACTTCATTTCCATTGCAGTTTTAAGCACAAGGCAGGCCAAGCCAAACAGCTTGTTGCATTTTCACTTCATTTCCAAGCACAGGGCAAGCCAAGCCAAACAGCTGATTGCATTTTCACTTCATTTCCATTGCAGTTTCAAGCACAGGGCAGGCCAAACAACTCATTTCATTTTCATTAAGGGCTAACAAATCATTTATTTCAAGTACATTGCAGACTCACAGTTCAGTCGATTCACAGCCGAGAATGAGAGTCGTGGCCTCTCTCTCGCGATCTTGCAGAGTGACTGAGTCATGTTCAGGCATCTGGGGTTTATAGTCCTGCCCCCCCCCCCCCCCCGGAAGGGGCGTTACCTTCATCTCGGTGATTGACAGGTGAGGGGATGTTGAGGGTTTTTTTTAAAACACTCATACTCATAACTTTTTTTTTTATTGATGGGAAAAATCCTCAGGGCCTGCTCAGTGGAGGAGGACTGTGAGTAAGATGGCCAGAAATCATAGCGATATATGGTAGCGTTTTTTCTAAAATATACAGCGCAAACAGGAAGTGGTCAAGATGAGACTTTTAATTATATAAAGTCACTGCAAACAATTAGACACCTTCTTTACTGCAGATTTGTTAAATTATCCAAATTCCAGTAACATATTACTGCCTTATATATTACATTACATGCAAAGAAATACATAATCGACAAAAACCAATGTGAATATTCAATCTTATTTTATATATTTTTTTTGAAACTTATTTCTACTGGGACTTTGCTTGTGTTTGCTTATGTTTAGTTCAATTTAGTTTAGTTTGGAGATACAGCGCGGAAACAGGCCCTTTGACCACAACATTCCAATTCCCCGCACACTAACACTATCCTACCCAATAGGGACAATTCACCATTTTACCAAGCCAATCAACCTTCAAACCTGTACGGCTTTGGAGTATGGGAGGAAACCAGAGCACCCGGGGAAAACCCACACAGGTCACATGGAGAACTTGCAAACTCCGTACAGACAGCTCCTGTAGTCAGGAACTAACCTGGGTCTTTGGCGCTGTGAAGCAGCAACTCGACCCCTTATGCTTCAAACTAAAAAGTTTGCTATAAACCAAAGAAAAGTGAGAGATGTGTTTTACATAATTCCATGAGAACCTCCAAATACTGTGCCTAGTTTGTCAGCGATCTGTATCTAACAGCTTCAATTAACTCTGGATAACAACATATCTAGCTGCATTTTGTTTTGGAGTTAGATCATTTTTTTCATATTGGAAAAACTCACCGGAAAGTCCCATCGAAGTTTGATCGGTGAATGAAGCTCAACTTTGCATCAGCCCAGTATAATTTTTCTTCTTCATAATCCAACGTCAGCCCATTCGGCCAGTAAATATTACTGTCAATTATAATCGATCTCTTTGTACCATCCATTCCAGCCCGTTCAATCTTTGGCACTTCACCCCAATCTGTCCAATACATGTACCTAGGATTTTAAAAAAAGATGAATCATTTTAACATTTTAAAACCAATGTTAACATAATTTGGCCACGTAATGTGCATGATATGTATTTTCACCACTTCCATTGCAGTTTCAAGCACAGGGCAGGTCCAGCCAAACAGCTCATTGCATTTTCATTTCACTTCCATTGCCATTGCAGTTTCAAGCACAGGGCAGGCCAAGCCAAACAGCTGATTGCATTTTCATTTAACTTCCAGAAAATACATATGAAAATACATATCATACACATTACGTGACCAGAAAACAAAATAATGGTGTTCAACTCTGTTTAGAGGTTACACTGGCATGTGCCATCACCAAGCACAAAGCACTGGTTTGCTCAAAGAGTTCAAATGAGTGAATCATTTAAATATATATATTTCTAGGCAAATGGAACATCATTCTTCATTTATAAAGGAACAACCTGGAAACCTATTTGGGAATTTCTTACATTTCATCACCAAACACTTATGAATAAATTGACAGTGCAATGAAATGAGTTGCTGTGATTCAACCAAAGCCAAAGAAAGGTTGCTGTACAATCAATCCCAAGGAAGAGGGACTCATATGTTTGAAAGAATGAAACTAAAGATTAATAGTGTTGGTAGGAATTGCAGATGCTGGCTTACACTGAAGATAGACACAAAATGCTGCAGGGACTCAGCGGGTCAGGCAGCATCTCTGGAGAGAAGGAACGGGTGACGTTTCAGGTCGAGACTCTCATCAGACGTCTTGACCCAAAACGTCACCCATACCTTCTGTTCAGAGATGCTGCCTGGCCCGATGACTTACACCAGCATTTTGTAAAAATTAATAATCATTATTCCAAATATTAGCATTTTATGGTCAGACTATACAGCACTGGGACTGAATCCATCAAGGCTTCTTGCCTTTGCTCTACCTATTGTACTGGAGTTTGACAATTGTATTTATGCATAGTATTATCTGATCTGTTTGTGTAGCACACAAAACAAAGCTTTGCACCGTACCTCAGTGCACGTGACAGGATTAAACATGAACAAACCATTGCAGATTAGTGTAAGTCCTGCTCCCACACTCGACTGTAACCCCCCGACATGGTGCATCCGATTTTGCCGAGGCAGCGTGAGGTACAAATGGAGTCAATAGAAGAGAGGTTGGTTTGTGTGATGGCTGCATCCAGAATCTGCAGCAATTTATTGTGATGAGTGAGGAAATGGATACTTAGTGAGAGACTGCATGCAAAGTGCACCCTTTCACCCCGACTACGGGTTCTGTCTGTACGGGGTTTGTACTTTCTCCGTGACCCGCGAGCGTTTTCTCCGGGTGCTCTGGTTTCTCCCAACACTCCAAAGACAGGCAGGTTTGCAGGTTAATTGGTTTTGGAATAATTGTAAATTGTCACTACCGTGTGCAGGGATCGCTGGTCGGCACGGCCCCGGTGGGCCGAAGGGCCCGTTTCCGCGCTGCGACTCCAAGCTAAACTAAACTGAGCGTAGGGTGATGATGAACACTCACGAGTCCATGGGCTGGGAGAGAGGGGACTCTCGGTCATGTGCAGCGGCTGGGGGCTGCAGTGCGGAGGGGCTGAGGTCTACACACTGAGCTACCTACTGAAGCAAGCTGCTACCTCACTCTACAAATGCTGACCTACCAACAGCTTCACCCACCCCAGCACAACCTCTGCTGGAATAGAAAGGATGGCAACATGGAACAGAACAGTACAGGCCCTTCCGCCCACAATGTCCACACCAAACACGATGTCCAGTTAGACTAATCTCTGCCTGCACAGGATCCATATCCCTCCATTTCTATGTGGCTTGATTGTAATCATATATGAACCAAAAGCTTTTCAATAAACAATAGATGCAGGAGTAGGCCATTCGGCCCTTCGAGCCAGCACCACCATTCAATGTGATCATGGCTGATCATCCTCAATCAGTACCCCGTTCCTGCCTTCTCTCCATATCTCCTGACTCCGCTATCTTTAAGAGCCCTATTTAGCTCTCACTTGAAAGTATCCAGAGAACCGGCCTCCACTGCCCTCCGAGGCAGAGAATTACACACACTCACAACTCTCTCGTCTCCGTTCTAAATGGCTTACTCTTTATTCGTAAACTGTGGCCCCTGGTTCTGGACTCCCCCAACATCGAGAACATGTTTCCTGCCTCTAGCATGTCCAAACCTCCAACAATCTTATATGTTTCAATAAGATTCCCTCTCATCCTTCCAAACTCCAGAGCATACAAGCCCAGCCGCTCCACTCTCTCAGCATATGACAGTGCCGCCATCCCGGGGATCAACCCTGGAAACCGACACTGTACCTTTTCACTCTGCCTCGGCACATGTGACAATAAACTAAACTCAACTCTTAAACACCACTATGGTATCTGCCTCCACCACCACCCTTGGCAGCGCGTTCCAGGCACCCGTGTATAATAAACTTGCCCGACACATCTCATTTAAACTCTGCTCCTCTCACCTTAAAGCCATGGCCTCTAGTCTTTGACATTTCCACCCTGGAGAAAAAACATTCTGACTCTCCATCCTATCAAATGCCTCTCAATTTTACTAACTTCTAGGACTTGGAAATGTTAAAGACATCCCCAAAGATGTCCCTTCATTGTATCTTGCCTCTCCCGGCTGACAAAAGAAAAAAAGCATTACCTTAAACATTTCTCTGTATTAAACTCCAACTGCCACTTAGGTAGACAAAAGTGCTGGAGAAACTCAGCGGGTGCGGCAGCATCTATGGAGCGAAGGAAATAGGCAACGTTTCGGGCCGAAACCCTGAAGGA
Source organism: Okamejei kenojei (assembly GCA_035221665.1). Lineage (NCBI taxonomy): Eukaryota > Metazoa > Chordata > Chondrichthyes > Rajiformes > Rajidae > Okamejei > Okamejei kenojei. The sequence goes on along the minus strand of CM069149.1, from coordinate 48,592,433 downwards.
AATAGGCAATGTTTCGGGTCGAAACCCTTATGGGTTTCGGCCCAAAACGGTGCCTATTTCCTTTGCCCCATAGGTGCTGCCGCACCCGCTGAGTTTCTCCAGCACTTTTGTCTACCTTCGATTTTCCAGCATCTGCAGTTCCTTCTTGAACATTCCATCTTCCACACATCTGCCCATTCCACTCTGGCCCATTTATAACCAACTGCTATTTATTACCATTTTCTTCAGAACTCAAAATACTGCCAAGTTTTATGTCATCTGTAAATTAAAAAAATAAAATTGTGGCTTGCGGGGCTAATTTAAAAGATGCCTTTTTTCCCCCCATTCTCCCTCCTGCAGTTAAAACCAACCATCCTTCAAACCCCTGCTGCCCGACTCATGGTCCGACGGAGTGGAACAACTTCAGGTGAGGGGCCGTCACAATTGGATTAAGTTTCCTGGTCTGGGCAATGCTAGGAAGAGGAAAACGAAGTCCAAAGCAAACTCAGAGAACAACTTTAGAGTTGACTTTAGACTTGAGATACAGCGTGGAGGCAGACCACCGGGTCTGCGCCGACCAGTAATCACCCCGTACACTCGCACCATCCTACACACTCGGGGCAACTTTCTATTTTCTTTCTGTGGACAAAATGCTGGAGCAACTCAGCAGGTCTGAAGAACCTGGTATGAAGAAGGGTCTTGATCTGAAACGTCACCCATTCCTTCTCTCCAGAGATGCTACCTGTCCCGTTGAGTTACTCCAGGACCAGGTCTACTTTCGGTGTAAACCAGCATCTGCAGCTCCTACCTAAACTTACCTTTTTTTTTAAACTGAATCCTATTAAGCTACAAACCTGTACTTCTTTGGCGTGTGGGAGGAAGCCGGAGCTCCCGGAGAAAACCCACGAGGTCACGGGGAGAACGTACCAACAGCGCCCATAGTCAAGATCAAACCCGGGTCTCTGACGCTGTGAGGCAGCGATTCTACCGCTGCGCCACCCTATGACAACGCTTCATTAGTTAGCTGCTGAATTCAATGCGCAATTCTCCAACTGTAGATAATTCTCTCTTTCCATCGGCTTGTTAGAGGACTGGCTGTTCCCCCTGGAGCAATAGTCATCGTGTAGTTTGGAATAAAGGATACCTTTCCACTGGAGTTAAACGCACCATGCACAACCTCAACAATTCATGTGCTTCCCCCAGGATGGAAATGTCAAAGACTAGAAGGCAGTGGTTTAAGATGAGACGGATAAAGTTTAAAGGACATGTATACGAACACACACACATGTACACACACACGTACACGTACACATATATACGTGTACATACGTGTACGTGTGTACACACACACAATGTAGACGTACACACACATACACACACACGTACACACACGTATACACACACAATGTAGATGTACACACGTACACACATGTATGTACACACACACATGCACACACACGTACACGCATACGTACGTCTACACCCGCACACATGTACACACACATACGCATACACACACGTACACGAACACACACGTACACACAATAAACACACACACAAACACGAGGCAGATTCAATAGCGATATTTAAGAGGCTGTTAAACAGACACATGGATATGCAGGGCAGGAGAGACAGGGACCTCGTGTGGGCAGATGAGATTAGTTTAACTGAATTTCTTTGGCATCAACATTGTTTGCCACAGGACCTGTTCCGGTGCTGCATTATATTCTTTGTCCTAAAAGCAAAGTTCCAATAAGGTTCCAACAAAAACAAGCCTTTCAGCCCAACCCAATGTGCCGACTAAAATGCCCCACCTCCTCGATGCACATATTTATTTCACATGGCAATCCCATTTCAGTCGTCCTTCACTACACTGGTCTGGGTTCAGGGCCAAAGTAAATGAGCCACCTTGGAATCCCTTCTCAGGCTACGTACATGGAGTAATTACTAAAGTCAGGGAGGAGGCAGGCAGGCAGGCCAGGTTGTCCGAGAGAGAGAGAGAGAGAGAGAGAGAGAGAGAGAGAGAGTCATGGGTTTAATGAGCAGAGCCCTGGAGGCGGTGCTGAGTCTGGGTGCTGGATCAGGGCAGCATCAGGGTGAACAACAGGCTGTCAAACCGGAGAAGGCAGAGCTAGTCCTCCTGCTCTGCACCTGTAACGCACGCTGACAATGACTGCCCCAGGCAACCAAGACAAGAATGCCTGGGCACTTCCAAACTCACAGCCCCATGATTAATTCGGGCAGAAACACAAGGAACAGTGCACAGACTGTGCCGCTGACGTACGATTCACTCTTAGGGAAGCACAAGAACGGAAGTTGTACGACTGACAAACGTACGTTGACAAGAGTTGGAGGCGCGAGCTACAAAAAAAGCCCAAGGCTTACCTCCCTCGTCCAAAATCTCCTCAGTTGCAGCCCAGCCTGTCACACAGACCTGCCATCTATACAACACTACGTTGGGAAAGTAGCCAATGTAATTAAGGACCACTCACACCACAGTCATACCCCCTTCTCCCCTCTCCTGTCAGACAGCAGGTACAGAAGCTTGAAAGCGCGCACCACCAGACTCAGGAACTGCTTCTGAACGGTCCTTCCATAAACTAGGGTACTGTCCAATTCACCAGCCCACCTCACTGCAGACATTGGACTTTATCCCCTGGAACTGATGCTGTGCAATGCTGAGGACTCGATTCTACACTCTGTATCCTCCCCTTTGCTCTACCTTTTGTACTGGAGTTTGGTTTGACTGTATTCAGCGATGTATTACCTGATTTGATTGGACAACACACTGAACAAAGCTTTCCATTGTACGTTAGCACACGTAACAATAATAAATAATCATTCGTCAAGTTGGGAAAAGGGGATACGGGGAGAAGGCAGGAACGGGGTACTGATTGGGGATGATCAGCCATGATCACATTGAATGGCGGTGCTGGCTCGAAGGGCAGAATGGCCTCTACTTCTGCACCTATTGTCTATCGTCTATATTCACAAGTGAATCTAATCAGGTAAATTTAACACACGATTACTACAAGATCCATTGGGATAGCAAGACGAAAAACAAAAATAAAATGTTCCTCTCAAGATGGGAAAAATTTTTAGTTTCTAGTTTAGAGATCCGTGCCGACCAGCGATTCCCGCACACTAACACACTGGGGACAATTTACAATTATACGGCAGCAGCCTACAAACCGGTACGTCTTTGTAGCGTCGAGCACTATTTAGAGATACACTGTGCTGATCAATCTCACAATGAACCGAGGTAAAATGGCTGCAAATGCGTCCAACACGTGTGAGATCGCGTCAAGAAAATATTCTAAATGTGAAACTTAGATTGTGACGTTTTTTAGCAGAAAGCGTAAAAGTTTACAACATCTCAAAATTGCATAGTTCTCCTGGTGAATAATCGCCGCAAGCTAGAAAGCCCCCCCCCCCCCCCCCCACCCCACCATAAGAGTTTGAGCAGGTTTCTGTGTCGGTAACATCATGTTTCTTTCCTCAGCAGTTCCAAGCCAAATGGTTTTGATTAAATGTAAAAAAGTGTAAGCATTACAAGAGATGAAATATTTGGCTGCAATAATATGTTTTTTAAAATATAAAGAATCAAGAATCAAGCATTAAAAAGCATATTCATGCCTCGCTTTGTAGCTAGTGAAGGAAGACGCCAGAGAGAGTCACAGAAATCGCGAGCTCTGCAGAAGCCCACAGTTTTGTCAGGGAGAGTGGTAGGAGCGATGGTGTGGAATGTTGACACGATGTCGACACAGACCCTGATACACGCTGCCAACTCGCTGCCTGGTATCACAACATCTTGTACCCTTTTTGTTCATATTTTGCGCACAGAAGGTTTTGCAGCCATCTCTGGCAAACCTTGAAACGGTTTGATTTGGAATAGAATCTGAGATCCACCAACAGAATCTGGGCCCAGATTGTTCCAAATAAATACAGCATCAACATGTTGTTACTCAGGAAGACACAAAGTGCTGGAGTAACTCAGCGGGTCAGGCATCATTTCTGGAGAAGCAGGAAAGGTGATGTTTCTGACCCAAAACGTCGCCTAGCCATATCCTACATAGATACTCCAGTACTTTGTGTCTTCTTTTGCATACTAGCATCTGCAGTTCCTTGTTTCTAGATGTTGCTACTTAAAAACAAACACCAATAGATGAGGAGGGGGGAGTGGGGGGGGGGGGGGGGGGGGGGGGGGGGGGGCAGAGGGACAAAAACTCCTCCTGGAAACCAATTTCAACTAATGAGGTGGCCAAACCTACCCACTTTAGCAAAGTGAAATTTTAAAGCACAATTCTATAACAACATTTTCTGAAAAGTGTTTTATTTTACCCAGGCTGAACGAGCAGAGTGCTGGAGTAACTCAACGGGTCGGGCAGCATCTCTGAAGGACATGGATCAGCTTTGTTTCTAGTCGGGATCTGAACCAAACACGCCCCTTGGCCCACCGAGTCCACACTGACCAGCAATCTCTGCACATTACCACTATATACACACACACTAGAGTGGCTGCAAGCCCTGTTCCTTTTTTTTTTAAGTTCATGAGCCAACATTGGCGCCTGAGAAAGCACACGGTGGGCTCGTCATCCGAATTAGCCAAACTGAATTTTCACCTTCAATATCTGAAGTTAACAAAATCCTAAATGGTACCTAAAATCCAATTGTTACACGAGGCAGTCATCATCAGAGACCCACACCACCATGGCCACCCTCCCATTTCACTTCTTCCATCAGGAAGGTGGCACAGGAGTCTGAAAACCATAACCACCATATTCCAGAACAGCATGTTCCCAACAGCCATTAGGCTCTAGAACACTGCACGACACTGACCTCCACTATCAGCTATGGATGCATCTTATCTCTGGTAGATAAAAATGCTGGAGAAACTCAGAGGGTGAGGCAGCATCTATTGGGCGAAGGAATAGGCGACCTTTCGGGTCGAGACCCTTCTTCAGACTGATGTGGGGGCTGGAAGAAGAAAGGAAGAGGCTGAGACAGTGGGCTGTGGGAGAGCTGGGAAGGGGAGGGGGAAAGAGGGAGAAAGCAAGGACTACCTGAAATTGCAGAAGCCTCTTTCCCCTCCCCTTCCCAGCTCATGGTGGATGTTCTTTCTTAAACATCTCATCTCTGGTGTTTTTGCACCAATATTGGGGTTATTATTTTGTTGGATATTTTTGGTTATTATATATTATCTGTGAACCATGAACCAAGGCCTCCTCTGCTACCCCAAGTGTGAATTTCATTGTCTTGTTGTCAGCACAGATGACAATTAAACACTCTTGAATCTTGGAGACAAACACAGTATGACTGAGTTAGCTGTTAATTGAATATTTCCGCTCAACTCCTCTACAGATCACAGGCAATGTCACAGTGCTAGTCAACACTGGCCTCAGCTCCGAGCCACCCACGGCCAGTCCTTACAGCGAGCGAGCGAGTGAGCATTGTCCTGCCAACAATGACAGCAGCAGGCCAAACACAACTACAATCACACTGAAGAATTAATATCGTCCCATCAAAATATAAATCTAGTTTCATGAGCGGTTTTCAGGCCAGTTCATTTGGAACTAACTATGATCTGTCTTAGACTCATTGAACCACACAGCAAGAGAAAAGGCCCTTTGGCCCACCTTGTCCATGCTAACCAACTTGGAGGCAATTAATAGGCACAAGGGGCGTCACAGTGGCAGAGCGGTAGACCTACTGCCGTACAGCACCAGAGACCCAGGTTTGGTCTCGATCACGGGTACTGTCGTACGGACTTTGTACTTCTCCGCCTGGGTTTTCTCAGAGATCTTCGGTTTCCTCCCACACTCCAAATAGGTACAGGTTTGTATGTTAATTGGCCTGGTGTAAATGTAAATGCCCCCGTGTGTGTAGGATAGAGTTAATGTGTTGCTGGTTGGTGCGGGCTCGGTGGGATGAAGGGCCTGTTCCCGTGCTGTATCTCCAAACTAAACTAAACAACAGACTGTAGATGATGGTTTACAGAAAAAGAGAACTTCTGTTTCCCAATACATTGTGTAGATGCACAAAGTCTCTTACCCACAGTCGGAGAATCAAGGACCAGATGACATAGGTTTTAGGGGAAAAGATTTAATAGGACTCCGAGGGAGTAACTTTTCCCACACAGAGGGTGGAGGGTATATGGAACAAGCTGTCAGAGGGGGTAGTCGAGGCAGGGACTATCCCAACATTTAAGAAACTGTTAGACAGGTACATGGATAGGACAGGTTGGGATGGATATGGGCCAAACACAGGCAGGTGGGACTGGTGTAGCTGGGACATGTTGGCCGGTGTGGGCACGTCGGGGGGAGGGGAGGGCCTGTTTCCACGCTGTACATTATCCAGGTGCTCGTAACTGCAATACCAGGGAGCTTTCCACGATCATAGAGTTGAGATGAAGGGAGCACAATCTCAGGACAAAGTTTCTGGGACCTCAGTAAAACACAAAGTGCTGGTGGGACTCAGCAAGTCAGGCAGCATTTGATTGACCACTGCAGACGCTGGAAAATCGAAGGTAGACAAAAGTGCTGGAGAAACTCAGCGGGTGCAGCAGCATCTATGGAGTGAAGGAAAGAGGCAACGTTTCGGGCCGAAACCCTGAAGGAAATAGGCAACGTTTCGGGCCGAAACCCTTCCAGGTTTCGGCCCGAAACGTTGCCTATTTCCTTTGCTCCATAGATGCTGCTGCACCCGCTCAGTTTCTCCAGCACTTTTGTCTACCATTTGACAGACCACGTTTTGTGTTACTGCTGAGGCCCAAAGAATCAGTCTACAATCGCCTGAAGAATGTCTTGACCCAAAACGCCACCCGTCTATGTCCTCCAGAGATGATGCCTGACCCGCTCATTTACTCCAGCACTTTGTGTTAGACATGCAATTCCAGCATCTGCAGTTCCTTGTGTCCTCTTCTCTCTGTTAGTATAACTCAATGACTACTTGATTTGCCGCGGTGGAGTCTATTACTAGTGGCGCTACAACTGTCGAGGGTTTAGGAACACCACATGCAATTTTTGACGAACAGCTTGATCCCCCTAGAGAGATATCCCAGATCGATTTCCTGAGATGCAGGGAGAGGTTTTAGGAGATTAAAGTAGGACTAGCCTGCACTCGATGCAACTTGGAATGAAGTTCAAAAGGGATTGCCAAGGCTGCCAAGAATGTTTCTTGTGGCTTTCTGGAGCGTTCTGGCAGGGTTAAGTACAGGGTGAGATTAGGAGTGCTTTAGAATTCACTACCAGAGAGAATGTGCAAGCTTCGCCCACAAGGACAGCGAGGCTGAGAATGCGAGGGTTTTTTGGACATGAAAAGGTAATCAAGGGATATGGGGATCAGGCAGGATCATCCATAATCATACTGAATGTAGGAAACTGCCCAAGGGGCCTTCTGAGCAATCCTGATGCTGGGTCTTTGTTCTTGCCTGTGCGAACATAATAATGGGCTGAGATTACAAACAATGGCATCCTCTTCATTACGCACTGGTACCTGAGAGAATATCTCTCTGAAAATCACAGCACAGAACATCACGTCTCTCATCAGTCATTAGGTTAGCTCATTAACATAGAACAAGTGCAGGCCCTTTGGCCCGCAACGTTTCAGGCCAAGATAATGTAAACTCTTATCGACCTATTAAAAAGCCTCTTAGACGCCACTATCGTACCTGCCTGCACCACCACCACCCCTGGCAACATGGTCCAGGTACTCACTGCACTGTGAAAACATCTTGTCCCATACATCTCCTTCAAACTTTACCCATCTCACCTTCAAGCTGTGGCCTCCAGTTGATTTGTTCCACTCTGGGGGAAAAGTTCTGCCTGTCGACCCAATCTATGCCTCTCATTATTCTTCCGGAGATGACCAAATGTTTAAAATTCTTCATAGTATTTTCTAATTATGTTTTAGCATTTTGCCACTAAAAGGCGGTGCTGGCGCGAAGGGCCGAACGGCCTTCTCCTGCACCTATTGTCTCTCAGCCGACCCACGAGCCTTCGGGCCGGTTCCCGATCGCCGACCGGCATGAAAAGTGATTACCATTGTGGCAACTCTCAAGTTGAAAACGGAAAGTTATTTCCACTAACTTCAAGTCCCTTTAGTTAAGATATTAAACAGAAGACGAGGAGAGGGTGCGAGGTGTCCTGAATGTGGGCGGGAGGAGACGGAGCGAGGGGGGATGAGATGGGGTCGAGGTATCAAGAGAGATGTTCTGTGGGGCGAGAGCAGGTAGATACAATGGGCCTGGTTATCATAGAGTTTTACAGCATGGAAACTGGCCCTTCAGCCCACCTTGCCCATGTCAATCCATTTGGGCTAGTCCTACGTGGGCCATTAGGCCCACAGCCCTGCAAAACCGTGTCAGCATATCTGTCCAAATGATTTTTAAAGGGCTACTGCACTCCTGCTTGTGAATTGTGGGTAGTTTCCAGTTTAGCAAAACAGCGCAGAACCAGGTCGTTTAGCCCACCGTGTCTGCGCCGACCAGCGATCCCCGCACATTAATGCCATTCTACACACACTGGGGGCAATGTAACCAAGGCCAATTAACCTGCGCGCCTTTGGAGTGTGGGAGGAAATGGGAGCACCCGGAGAAAACCCACGGAAATCACGGGGAGAGCGTCAAACTCCGCCCGGCAAGCACCCGTCGTCAGGATCGAACCAGGGTCAAGGGCCTGTCCCACTTTCACAGCCTAATTCACGACCTCTGCCAAGTTTGCCCTTGACTCATACTCGCAGCATGGTCGTCACGAGGTCGTAGGTATGTCGTAAGTAGGCCGTAGCAGGCCGTGATGCTGGTCGTAGGTACACGTGACATCAAGTAGGTTGGGGCGTTTTTTCTGGCATGATGAAAAATGTCCACAAGTAACAAAGGTTGTGAAAGTGGGACAGGCCCTTTAGGCAGCAAGCCTACTGTGAGCCGCCCTAGGAGATAGAAATCGGTAGCAGTTGGGGAAGTGTCAGCCAAGACGGCTCTGGAGGGGAGGAGATGGGTGTTGGAGCCAGTGGCCTGATGATCAGTGGTCCACAGGTCTGTGGGAGGTCCAGGAGCTGCTGCCCAGCCTTTGCAAGCAGAGGTCCCATCAGAACGTTGCTCTCATGCTCAATCCCAAGCAGTGTTTACAACACGATTACACTGGCATCACTCGGCAGCTGAAACCTATACTTCCCACCTGGCCTGTCGGCTTCATCAATGACAATCCTGCTTCCCTCCCAGCGTTAGAGACCCGGTTTGATCCTGACCTCGGGTGTTGTCTGTGGGGAGTTTGCACGTTCTCCCTGTGATGCGTTTCCTCCGGGTGCTCCGGTTTCCTCCCACACTCCAAAGACGTGCGGGTTTGTAGGTTGATCGGTCCAATGTAAATTTCCCCCCGTGTGTAGGGAGTGAATGAGAAAGTGGGATAACGTGGAACTGGTGGGAAGGAGTGATCGCTGGTCAGCATGGACTAGGTGGGCTGAAGGGCCTGTTTCGGTGCTGTATTTCCAAACTAAAATCTCGGACAAGATTCTGTCCTGCACTCATGATAAGTGATACCAGAATTGTGTTTTTTTTTGGTCTTGCCCTTTTCAAATTGCCCTTTGAATCGAGACGTTGCCTTCAAAGAGTCTGCGTCTGGCAGTATTGGAGCAAAGCTCTCAGCCCAGAGACCACATCAACCAGCCACCATTTATTTACATGATCTCCATTAGATTCACAATGTCAAGTACCAACTTCCTCATTTCAGAAATATCCTGAAACCCCATCTCTTCATTCAAGCCAAACAGATTAAATGAATAAGAGTTTAATGTAATGCATAAACTCGATTATAAAAATCAACTAGGCCATAAAATGTACTTCCAAACTGCAAATGCAGAATAATTCTAAGTTTGCATTAATTTCTCATGCTTTTAAACAGATACAAAGACCCATTTTACAGGACATCCTGGTAATGCAAGTAACATATAACTTCTTAACCACGTCTCTAATAACACAGGAGACGGCTGTGCAATATAAAGAAGAAAATGAAGCTTTTCTTTGACATGTTTATTAGTAGTTGCAATTTTTACTTCCACTTCCACCCTCGATCCCAAGTTCCTGTTTTAAATTGTCTTTCCAAAATTAATTTGCAGGTGAAGCAAACGCAAAAAAAGTCTGCAGAGATCACGGGTGAAGTTTGCAGACAGACGCGGCCGCACGGGGTAGATACGTCAGCGCGGCAAAATGTTCATCCACGCGCCCGCCTGTTCTCACAGTGGACGGAGTGTTTGACACATTAATACATACCCTGATGGCACAGACACTCCGCTTTGTGCGCTTTGCATTTAGCGCCTCCAAGCATGCCGTTTCATACTGCCGCTTGCTTCACACGGGTTTATAAGCTGATGAAATTGTTCAGCTGCTCCTTCAGGAAACACCAACAATGGTCCCCATCCCAGTCAGTATACAAAACCACCCAGGCGTGCAGAGCGAATGAATATAGACGGCACGAAATATCCCCCTGTCCGAGGCCTCTTTAGGTCTGGGGAGCAGCAACGAACAAGAGATTTATTTATTTTTTAAACTAAAAACCTTTCTAAACCTTTGCCAAATTTTACAGAGAGAAAAAAAAAGTCCTTGCAATACAGCCCTTCATCATTTAGGAGTTCAAGTTCTTTTTTTTTTTTTAATTTAAAAAGTAAATTCCTTCCCTTCCATTTGACTATCTCAGTTGACGGTGTTTTGGCGACGGCTGTGGACAATTCCCCAGTTGTTAATCAATGCGTTCGCCACTCATTCCTTTTGTATTAGAATCTTTTCAGCCAACATCAAATACATTCCAGGAGTAAACTCAATTCGAAATTAAAATTTAGCTGCAAATCTGGCAGAAAAAAAAACCCACAGTGCTCTCACGACAGTGAGAAAAATTCTAGATTGTTCTGCTTCACGTGCCAAAGTAGTTAGTCATCTGTGATCTGATGACAGATACACTTGAAGCCAACAATGTCCCTCCCCAATAACAAAACTGCATCCTCTCGAATAAAGGATTTAGCTGTGAGCAAGGTTGTATATTCACTGAGAGGGCTGTAAGCTCACAACCTTGCTCACAGCTAAATTCTTTATTCCAGAGGATGCTTTTCGCTCTAACTGCAAGTAGAAAGGTATGAACACAAGTTAGAGTAGAATTAGGCCATTCGGCCCATCGAGTCTACTCCGCCATTCTATCATGGCTGATCTCTGCCACCAAATCCCATTTTCCTGCCTTCTCCCCATAACCCTTGACACCCATTCTAATCAAGAATTTGTTTATATCTACCTTAAAAAAAATCCCCTGACTTGGCCTCCACCGCCCTCTGTGGCAATGAGTTCCACAGATTCACCACCCTCTGACTAAAGAAGTGCCTCCTCACCTCATTTCTAAAAGAGCACCCTATAATTCTGAGGCTGTGCCCTCTGGTCCTAGACTCTCCCACCAGTGGAAACATCCTCTCCACATCCACTCGATCTAAGCCTTTCATTATTCTGAACAGTGGTGCCGCAGTAGATCCGAAAAAAGGCCGCCTCGCCAATAACCTGTCACATCCCTTCTCTGTTTTTATTATTTTAAGTATGTCTTAAATGTACTTTTCAATGCTTCTTTGTTTGGTTATGTGGAGGTGGTGGTTTGGGGGGGGGGGGGGGGGGGGGGGGGGGGGGGGAAAAACGTTTTTCCAGTCACTTACCTCGATGGAGATGCGATTTTCTCAGTTTCACATCTCCGCCCCACCCTGCGGCCCTGTCCCACTGCGGGAACCTACTTTGTGAATTTTCAAGAGTTTAGAAGAGTTTAAAAAAGTGTCATGGTCGTGTTGTATCGCTGAAGTAGAACACCACCTACGACTATGTTGAAGACTAGCTTTGGGAAAATTGTGGATCGTGGAGACGACCTCCTTCGATGGCCTTTGATTACCTACAAATAACATGTTGATCGACTAAACCTACGAGTAAAAAAAATATCGATTTTTTCCAAATATCGACCAAATTTTACTCGCAGACATTTTCCAGCATGCTAAAAAAATACTCCTTGACCAAACTGAGGCCTCGAGTATGCTGGAACTTCCCTCGAGCATGGAGGAGATTTACGTAGACCTCCTCGGACCACGTGTCGACCATACTGCGAGTTTGAGTCGAGCGCAAACTCTTCTAAACTCGCAAATTAGGTCCCCGCAGCGGGACAGGCCCTTAACAACTTGGATTGGTGAGGCCTTTCCTGGAGACCGGCACGGAGCTTCAAGCTGCAGAGTCGGGAATGGTTTGCCGAGGATCGCCAGAAGAAGAGCTCCAACCACGGGCCCTGTGGACTTTGACGACCTCCCCTACGACAGGGCCTGGACATCGTACCTTGGCAGCGGCGACTGCAGAGGGTTCAAGGCCCCGACCACCAAGGGTGAACAAAGAGGAAGATGCCTGAACTTTATTGCCTTCCATCACAGTGAGGAATGTTGATTCCACTGTGGTGGATGTTTATGTTACATTATATTTTGTGTGTGTATTGTGTTTTTTTCACTTAGTATGGCTGTCTGGCAACTCAAACCTCACAGTACCATAGTTGGTCAAGTGACAATAAACGCGAACTTGAACTTGGGAGTTGCTTACTCATGTTCTCCCCGCGACCACGTGGGTTTTCTCCGGATGCTCACGTTTCCTTCCACACTCCAAAGACATACAGGATCGTAAGTTAATCAGCCTAGGTAAATCGTCCCTAGTGTGTAGGATAGAGCTAGTGTACAGGCAAGCAGAGGTCGGCATGGACTCAGTGGGCCGAAGGGCCTGATTTCGCGCTGCATCTCTAAACAGAACTAGAACTTAAATTGACCTTGTAAAATGTTTCCAGTCTACAACAACACCTCTTTTCAAAGCACCTTTAATAAAGCAAAATATCCCAAGACACTTCACAGCGGCATTAGCAAACTACACGTGCCAGAATGACACGGGGAACTGCAAATGTTTGTATCCCGAGCTACACACAAAGTGCTAGTGGACATTGTCCGGAGAACAGTCCTAACCCAAAACATCATGTGTCCATTCCCTCTGTTATCAGGCAGCTGAATCATCCTAGCACAACCAGAGAGCGGTGCTCAACTATTATCTACCTCTAAAGTAAGGATTTCATTGTTCTATCTGGGACATATGATAATAAAACACTCTTGACTTGATGTGCCTCGGACTATCCCTTTGCTGGCTTTACCTTGCACTAAACGTTATTCCCTGGTCAAGGTAGACAAAAGTGCTGGAGAAACTCAACGGTGCAGCAGCATCTATGGAGCGAAGGAAATAGGCAACGTTTCGGCCCGAAACCCTTCCGGCCCGAAACCTTCCGGGATTCGGCCCGAAACGTTGCCTATTTCCTTCGCTCCATAGATGCTGCTGCACCAGCTGAGTTTCTCCAGCATTTTTGTCTACCTTCGATTTTCCAGCATCTGCAGTTCCTTCTTAAACACATTCCCTTGTCATGTATCTATACACTGTAAATGTGTCAATTGTAATCATGTATCGTCTTTCCACTGGATGGTTAGCACGCGACAAAAAGCTTTTCACTGTACCTCGGTGCACGTGACAATAAACTAAACTGAACTTCACAGATGCTGCTCAACCCACTCGAGTTCCTCCAGCACTGTGTGCTTTCTTGCTCATTTCTGGAAACCCCTTGGAGGAGGTTAAGGAGGGACTTCCACCCCTTAGATGACGGCAGCTGAAGGTGGGCCCACCAGTGCTGGAGGGATTAAATCTGGGATGAACAGAGGATAGATGGATGGGCAAGGACCAAATTCCGATCAAGGAGAATTTGAACTGTCTGGACGGACTTGACAAGAAGGGAATGAATTGGGGTGGGACAAGTCTTAAGATTAGAAACAAAGAAAATAGGTGCTGGAGTTCGCCATTCGGCCTTTCGAGCCATTCAACATGATCGTGGCCAATCATACAAAATCAGTACCCCGTTCCTGCTTTCTCCCCATATCCTTGATTCCTTTAGCCCCAAGAGCTAAAACTAACTCTCTCTTGAAAACATCCAGTGAATTGGCCTCCACTGCCATCTGTGGCAGAAAATCCCACAGATTCACAACTCTCTGGGTGAAAAAACATTTCCTCACCTCAGTCCTATATGGCCAACCTCTTATTCTTAAACTGTGACCCCTAGTTCTGGACTGCCCCAACACGGGGACTTTTTCCTGCATCTAGCCTGTCCAATCCCTTAAAAAATGTAGATGTTTCTACAAGACCCCCTGTCATTCTTCTAAATTCCATGAATACAAGCCCAGTCATCCCATTCTTTCACCATATGTCAGATTCTGCTGGCTACTTCTCCAAAGCAGCTGGAAATGTAGATGGAGACAACGGTGGGGAGTCATTGCATGAATTGATGTCTTGCTGGATTCAATAGAATATATATCAGCTTTAGGGTTACGTTTATTATCATCACGGGTACCAAGGCGTGCCTGCGACCCAATCAAATCAGATCAAACTACACATTAATGCAATCCAGACAAACTCATGTAGACTAGGTAGAGCAGAGGGTAAGATGCAGTGCAGAATATAGTTCTCATTGTAACGCATCAGATCCATAGGCAAAGTGAATGAATGAATATGTTTATTGGCCAAGTATTCACATACAAGGAATTTGCCTTGGTGCTCCCCCCGCAAGTGTCAACATGACATACAGGAATGACACATAAAACATTCCTAGTGGAATGTCCACAATTGGGTAATAGTGGTGTTTAGTAGACTTTTAGGCAGGTAAAAATAATATAATGGAAGATAGACACAAAGTGCTGGATTAACTCAGCAGGTCAGGCAGCGTCTCTGGAGAAAAATGTTGGGTGACGTTTCGGATCGGGACCCTTCTTCAGACTGCTCACAGAGGGGAAGAAGCTGTTCCTGAGTCCTTGTGTGCTTTCAATCTTCTGCATCTTCTACTGGATGGGACCAGGGAGACTGAGGAGTGACCAGGGTGGGAAAGGCCTTTGATTATGTTGGTCGCTTTCCCGAGGCAGAGCGAGGTGGACAAAGGTACGGAGGGAGCTGGATAATGCGCTGGCGTTGGTCTTGGCATCATGTTCACAACAGACGTTGTGGGCAGAAGGGCCTGTTCCTGTGCTGTACTGATGAGCATTGATGGCACTGGGCCTGTACTTGCTGGAAGGTACACAAATGTGCTGGAGAAACTCAGCGGGTGCAGCAGCATCTATGGAGCGAAGGAAATAGGCAACGTTTCAGGCCAAAACCCTGAAGGAAATAGGTAACGTTTCGGGCCGAAACCTGGAAGGGTTTCGGCCCGAAACGTTGCCCATTTCCTTCGCTCCATAGATGCTGCTGCACCCGCTGAATATCTCCAGCACTTTTGTCTACCTTTGATTTTCCAGCATCTGTAGTTCCTTCTTAAACACTGTACTTGCTGGAGTTTAGGATGAGCGGGAACCTCATTTTAACTTACCGAACAGTGAAAGGCTTGGGTAGAGTGGATGTGGAGAGGAAGTTTCTACTAGTGGGAGGGTCTAGGACCAGAGGTCACAGCCTCCGAATTAAAGGACGTTCCTTTAAGAAGGAGATGGAGGAATTTATTTAGTCAGAGGGTGGTGAATCTGAGGAATTCTTTGCCACAGAAGGCAAAGTGGATTATATTTAAGGCAGCGAAAGGTAGATTATTGATCAGTACGGGTTTCAGGGGTTATGGGGAGAAGGGAGGAGAATGGGGTTGAGAGGGAAAGATAGATCAGCCACGATTGAATGGCGGAGTGGCCTCGATGGGCTGAATGGCCTAATTCTGCTCCTATCACTTATGACTGCACTGTTCTGCGTTCCACCCCAAAGCCAAGGCTTATTTCCGAGCCCCCCCCCAAAGTCCAACAGCAAAAATAAAACCTCAAACCTAATAGAAGCTTTGAATCTATTCCTGGATAAGGTTGCAGGAATGTTCGTCGACTGCTGCAGGCAAAGTAATCAGCCCTAACTGATCACAGCGGGAGGGTTGCAGAAGGCTTGGGTAATTAATAGAAAACTTACTAAGCTATTTGTACAATAGAGTAATTATGGTGCAACTGCCAAAAGATTGCTTCCCTACTTGGCTCATCTCATTATGCCTCCTGTGGGAGGGAGGGAGGGAGGGAGTGAGCGAGTGAGGTCGACTTGCGTGCAGAGACCTACAATAATTGAACAAGCGGAGAGCCACCATTTATCACACTTCAAGCTTTAAGCCACATCACTGTCAGTCCCGGAAAATGCTGGATTATTAGGGTACACGGCACCCCGCTCTGCTGAAAGTCTAAAAGCCCTGTCCCATGGTACTAGTTCATGTCAAGAGTTCTCCCGAGTTTGCCCTGATTCGAACTCGGAGATTTACGGTAACGGCCACTCGTCGGTGCTCGGGGCTCGCGTGGACATTTTTCATCGTGTTGAAAAATCTTCACCAGTCTTCCCGTGCTTACCTGCCGTTAGCGAGTCATCCCGAGTACCTGCCGTTAGCGTTACGAGCAGCTAAGAGACGTCCCCTAGCTCAGACGTACCCGCTACGTTCATTCTCCGTGCTTACGAGTTTGATTTTTTTTTTAAACTAGGGAGAGTTCTTGGAATTAACTCGTACCGTGGGACAGGGCTATCAAGCATTTATCAGAATGCACCTCGTGCAGATGCATGCCAGTGGAACGGGCCGCTCACTGTCCAGAGGTCACACCGCTTCTGAGCGCAGCGGGTAGAGCTGCTGCCTCAAGTGCCGGAGACCCGGGTTCCATTCTGACATCAGATGCTGTCTGCGTGGAGTTTGCACGTTCTCCCTATGACTGCGTGGGTTTCCTCCGGTGCTCCCAAAGTTTGTGGGTTAATTGGTCCCTCTGTAAATTCTCCCCAGTGTGTAGGCAGTGGATGAGAAAATGAGATAACATGGAACTAGTGTGAACGGGTGATGGATGGTGGGCCGCAGGGCCTGTTTCCATGTGCATCTTTCAATCAAACGATTCTTCAGATACAATTCCAAAGTCTAATTGAATAATGAATGTTATCCTTTATGACCCAAGAACATTAACGGGACTGCCCCACTTACGCAATTATTTTCAGCGACGTGCCAGCATTCGTCATAGTCGCAGCAGGTCACCGAAAATGTTCGACAGCGGCAACCAGAACAAGATCCAACTCTTTGGCCAACTACTCACGACCATACAGGAGCCATCCCGTGCGAGGTGCCGGCAAGTCGCCGAAAAAAAGTGCCGAAGTGGGACAGGCCCTTTACAATATTACTAATTTTTTTTAATTAAGCATCAGCAACACCCAAACAAAAATGTAGATACAAGGAAATGCAGATGCTGGTTTACAAAAAAGACAATGCTGGAGTTACTCAGCAGGTCAGGCAGCATCTCTGGAGAACATGGGTAGTGATGCCTTACTTTTGTTAAACTTTAGAGGTTCAGCGCGGTGAGGCCCTTCAGCCCACCAACCGCTGATTGCCCCGTACACTAGCACTATCCTACACACGAGGAACTATTTACAATTTTACCAAAGCCAATTATCCTACAGATGCGTTCTGGCACGTCTTTGGAGTGTGGGAGGAAACCAGAGCACCCGGAGAAAACCCACACAGCCGCAGCAAGAACTCACAGCCAGCACCTGTAGTCAGGATCGAACCCGTCTCTGGCGCTGTGAGGCGGCAGCTCTACATGAAGAGGGACCCCATCCAAAACATGGAAAGAAATCAGCACGGATTTACAAATTAATTTCTTCACAGGACACCCTCTGTGCTGTGGCTGAGACCCCTCCCCCCTCCCCCCCCCCCACCCATCATTGCACGTCCCCAATCATTTCCACTCATCTCTTTAATTTCATGTTTCATGTATTTTGTGTTATTATGACTGTTGGCAGATCAATTTCCCTCCTGGGGCAAATAAAGTTCTGTCGTATCGTGCTGCGTATCGGAGAATCACAGCAGCACCCCGGCAGAGGAGGGCGTTGGGACAGCGAGGAACATACATCTGACAAAGGGTTCGGAGAGAGGCTGTGACAGGTTTGCCAGGGACTGCCCGGGGTTCAACTATAGCCTGGATCGCAGCTCCCTGCAAACCAAGGAGAACCAGTCCATCCAGTGTGGTGGGGCCACACCTAGATCTCCTCTGGCGTTGACACAGACTAGAATCACACAGGAAGCCTCTGGGCTCAGCGTCCATTCTCACCCTCCCTCCCTGCACCAACACCAGTCTGAAGCAAAGATCCTACAGCGAGCAAGATAGTCCACTCGACGAAAAAGACGTAGTACGGTCGTGGGCAGATTCGTGGGTAATTTCCGGCCCCATTTCCGTAACCGGCTTCCGTCTCCGCACCAAAGATCCCATAGAGGAGCAAAGATACTAGCGTGGAGACGGAAGCCGGTTACGGAAACATCCTCGTAAAAATAAAAGTTCTTTGGTAAAAATCTACTCCCCATTTTCAGAATTACCATTTTATTAACACAAACTGTTCCCCTGCAATGCTGATTACACTGTGAGTCGGGTCGGGTCCGGTTACGGAAATGGATGAAAAAAAGGCCCACGCTCCGTTCCATTGCGTACTACACGTCAGCCCATTGCATTTAGAAGGAGTGGTCTATCTTGCTTGCTATAGGATCTTTGGTCTGACGAAGGGTCTCGACCCGAAACATCAACTATTTCCTTCGCTCCATAGATGCTGCCTCACCCGCTGAGTTTCTCCAGCATTTTTGTCTACCTTCGATTTTCTAGCATCTGCAGTTCCGTCTTAAACAGCCCACACCTCGCATCGCTACAAGTGCACGTCCAGCAACCAACGTTTGATGATGTGGAAGAGGCAGTCAGTGTCAGAGACCCACAGCACCCTGGCCACGCTCGCATCTCACTCCTAACACTCATCGGCGTGGCGATGCAGGTACGTGACTGGCTGCATCACGGCCTGACACGGCAACTTGAACACTCGGGAGGCCACAGCGTGCTGGACACTACCTGGTCCGGCATGGGGGTCAGAGGTTATGGGGCGAAGGCAGGAGAATGGGGGTTTGGAGGGTGACATAGATCAGTCGTGATTGAACGATGGGCTGAATGGCCTAAGGGATCTTGGCGTCTGCCACAGGTAGACAAAAGTGCTGGAGAAACTCAGCGGGTGTGGCAGCATCTATGGAGAGAAGGAAATAGGCAACGTTTCGGGCCGAAACCCAGAAGGGTTTTGGCCTGAAACGTTACCTATTTCCTTCAGGCTTTCGGCCCGAAACGTTGCCTATTTCCTTCACTACATAGATGCTGCTGTACCCGCTGAAGTTCAATGATTTGTGTTTTAAATATATTACAGTGAATAATCTACTGTAGTGGTTCTCTGGAGTAACAGCACAGGAATGGGACGTCCAACCCAACCTCCCCGTGTGGGCTGGGGCTTCTAGCTGTCTGCCTGCATTGGATTGAATCCCTCTTCTCCTTACCAAAGGTATTTGAAATGCTACAATTGTATCTGCAAACTGACAATTTGCCCGAGGGCCAATTTGCTTAAGGAAATCTACGTTTGTTGACTATTTCACTTCTGCATTGGGTGTTTTTGCAATGCAGAAGTGAAATAGTCAACTTTTGCATTGTGCAGTCGGTCACGCACGCACACACAGTTGGTCGCACGCACGCACGCAGAGTCAGTAACACTCACGCACAGACGGCCCCGCACAGTCGGTCAAGCACGCACGCGCACACACACACACACGCAGTCGGTCACAGCAAAAAAGACTACAAAAAGTTGTCACCACTGCCCAGTCCATCACCGACTTCGACCTCCCCACCATCAAAGGGATCTATCATAGTCACTGCCTCAAAAAGGCAGCCAAAATCATCAAAGACCCACACACTCATTTCACCATTGCCATCGGGAAGAAGGTACAGGAGCCTGAAACCTGTAACATCCAGGTTCAGGAACAGCTTCTCCCTACAGCCATCAGGCTATTAAACACAACAACAAATAAGCTCTGAGCGCTGCATGACTATATTATTATTGCACTATATTTGTTATTTATTGAACTTTTTCCTTTTTTTCTCTTCCCCCGTTATGTACTATGTTTACATATTCTGTTGTGCTGCAGCAAGTAAGAATTTCATTGTCCCAGCCGGGACATATGACAATAAAACACTCTTGACACACGCACACACACACACAGTCGTTCACACACACGCACAGTCAGTCGGTCACACCCTCACACTCACAGTCGGTCACACCCTCACACACATGCCAAGTTCTCCATAAAGCAAAACTGAACAACATGTGGATGTATTTAGCATGCTCAAGATCTGATCTGATTTTGTTCAGCTGCAGTGTGATGGAGAGTGAAAAGATCAGGCAGTTAACTACAAAACAAGGTGGAGAAATGGCTCCCCTGTCTCCGGAGATCAGGCAGGATGCCGAGCCCTCTCCCCCCAATGACCACAGGCCCAGCCCGGCCTGCCGCTCACACTGGCCATGTTGGTGTTCACACTGGCCATGTTGGTGTTCACACTGGCCTGCCGCTCACACTGGCCATGTTGGTGTTCACACTGGCCATGTTGGTGTTCACACTGGCCATGTTGGTGTTCACACTCACTGCCTCATGGAACCGCTTCAAAGGACACCAGTTAAATGGAACCAGACACAAAGCAACTAAGTCACGCTCAATTCTGCAAAGACTACATAGCAGAGTTGGTCATGATGGCCAGCCCTCAGCTATGGCAACACCACCGGCTATTTGCTCCCTCCTCACACATAATCACACTGCTGGCCTCTCCCAATGTACCACATGCTGAGTCCAATTACAACCTCCCAATCATCCAATCTATTCTTGCCCATGCACCAAATGTGCATCTGTGTCGATCTTTAATGACCATTTACTAAATTACATTGAGAACTTGCTGGAGAAGGGGAGTTTGGCAGTTTGAGCTGCAGAGTGGTGGCAAGAAACACACATTCTTATAATGCAGGAAGCAACTGCAGATTCTGGTTTACGCAGAAGATAGACACAAAAAGCTGGAGTAACTCAGTGGGACAGGCAGCATCTCTGGAGAGAAGGAATGGGTGACATTTCGGGTCGAGACCATTTCTCAAGTTTCGTCCCAAAATGTCACCTGTTCCTTTTCTCCAGAGAAGCTGCCTGACCCGCTGAGCTACTCCAGCTTTTTATGTCTATCTGCACGTTCTTATTTCTCCAACCAAAGCAACATTGATCATTTAATTCCTCCAAAACCTCACATGCTTTTCCCAAATCAGAAGCAGTGTGTTAAACAACGCAGGATTACAATGCTCTTCTGCTAATGCTATCCCTGCTCAGGTAAACCAGCATCTGCAGTTCCTTTCTGCACCCAATAA
This sequence comes from Okamejei kenojei, assembly GCA_035221665.1. NCBI lineage: Eukaryota > Metazoa > Chordata > Chondrichthyes > Rajiformes > Rajidae > Okamejei > Okamejei kenojei. The sequence goes on along the minus strand of CM069149.1, from coordinate 48,571,159 downwards.
GAATACAGGATGGTAGGTAGACAAAAATGCTGGAGAAACTCAGCGGGTGCAGCAACATCTATGGAGCGAAGGAAATAGGCAACGTTTTGTGCCGAAACTCTTCCGGGTTTCAGCCCGAAACGTTGCCCATTTCCTTCAGGGTTTCGGCCCGAGACGTTGCCTATTTCCTTCGCTCCATAGATGCTGCTGCACCCGCTGAGTTTCTCCAGCATTTTCGTCTACCTTCGATTTTCCAGAATCTGTAGTTCCTTCTAAAATACAGAATGGTTTCAGGAATGGACACACATCATACCATGATGTCATGCATAAACATTGCATCACACATACCTGAAAGAATTATGAGAGGCATAGGAAATAGGTGCAGGAGTAGGCCATTCGACCCTTCGAGCCAGCACTGCCATTCAATATGATCATGGCTGATCATCAAAAGTCAGTAACCCGTTTCTGTTTTTCCCCCCATATCCCTTGATTCCGTTAGGCCCAAGAGCTCTCTCTTGAAAACATCCAGTGAAATGGCCTCCACTGCCTTCTGTGGCAGAGCTAGGGTCCAGTCAGAACTTGCACCCTAGGGTGGGGATGTCAAGGACTAGAGGGCAGAATGCAAAGTAGGCGTGCGGAGCAAGTTCAAAAAACAGATTGTGTTGCGGGCTGGGAAGGTTGTGCTGGAGGCAGGTACGATACTTATGTTCAAGAGGTTTTTGTGCAGGTAGATCGATATGCTGGTAGAGTTACTGCCTCACAGCGCCAGAGACCCCGTTTCAATCCAGACCTCGGGTGTTGTCTGTGTGGAGTTTGCAAATTCTCAATGTGACGACGTCGGTTTTTTCCGGGTTCTCCGGTTTCCTCCCACATCCCAAAATCGTGCGGGTTTGCATGTTAATTGGCCCCTCTGTGAATTGTGTGTAAGGAGTGGATGAGAAACTGGGATAACATAGAAATGGTGCGAACGGGTGGTCGATGGTCGGCAGGGACTCGGTGGGCTGAAGGGCCTGTTTCCGTGCTGTATCTGAACTAAACTAGCTAACCGTTAACCAAACCCGACCCGCTGAGTCACTCCAGCTTTGTGTGTCCATCTTCAGTACATTTGCAACACTGGCATCCATCAATGGAACATTGTACAAGTCTATTCTTTCCACAGCTAGAACAAATCCAACTCAATTAGTCGGCTTTCAAATCACAGTGATGGAATGCATTGTTGGTGCTAGCAAGCACACTTCAGCATTCAGTGTGAATTCTGCTAGGAACACTGAGGGCCAGGCTCCTCCACAGCAACGAGCCAAACAAGAGGAAGACCAGACACAAACGCTGCATCTCACCAAACCTGCCGTCACTGGCAGCCTGGCACCCGGTGAAACCAAAACCAATCGCCACCACAGAGAGGACACATTAACTTACAGAATAATGAAAGGCCTGGATAGAGTGGATGTGGAGAGGATGTTTCCACTGGTGGGAGAGTCTAGGACCAGAGGTCACAGCCTCAGAATTAAAGGGCGCACTTTTAGAAAAGGGGTGAGGAGGAACTTCTATGGTCAGAGGGTAGTTCATCTGTGGAACTCATTGTCAATGGATATTTTCACGGCAGAGATTGACAAATTGTTGATTAGAACGGGAGTCAAGGGTTATGGGGAGAAGGCAGGAAAATGGGATTAGGTGGCAGAGATCAGCCATGATTGAATGGCGAAGTAGACTCGACGGGCCAAATGGCCTAATTCTACTCCTATAACTTGGTGACGTGATGACCTCACTCTTACTTTGCACAAGAAGTTGGAGTGTGGCTGTTGTGGCCACTGTTAGAGGTCCGGCCAACAGTCCCCCAAATCCAACCTTCTCTTCCTTCCTCAATGATTCCCAGAAGGTCAGAAGTGGCTGTTCACACTGATGGCACAGAGCTCCAGCCCACTGCCAGTTTCTTAGCATTCCAGCCCAGCACTCAGCAACATCGGGACAACATACAACAGGATGACACCAGGCCTGTACTCGCTGGACATTAGAAGGATGAGGGGGGACCTCATTGAAACTTACTGAAGAAGCCCTGGATAGAGTGGATGTGGACAGGATGTTTCCACTAGTGGGAGAGTCTAGGACTAGAGGTCACAGCCACAGAATTAAAGGACATTCCTTTAGGAAGGAGGCTTGGTGGAATTGATTTGGTGAATCTGTGGATTTCTTTGCCACAGAAGGCTGTGGAGGCCGTCAATGGATATTTAAGGCAGAGAGATAGATTCTTGATTAGTGCGGGTGTCAGAGGTCATGGGGAGAAGGCAGGAGAATGGGGTTAGGAGGGAGAGAAATGTCAGAGTAGACTTGTTGGGCCGAATGGTCTAATTCTGTTCCTATCACTTATGACCTTATGCTCAAAAGTACCAAATATTGACCATGTCGAACAACGCAGATTCCAATCACCTGCCCTCCACATTCAGCAGTGACGTCTGCATCAAACCCACCATATAACATTACTGAGGGTAGACTGTCGGAACCCCTTTCACCAGGGTGGAGATGTGAAAGACAAGCAGGCACAGCTTTAACACGAGATAGTGAAAGATATGCAAGGCTAGTTTTTATCTCCCCCCCCCCCCCGAGAGTCGGTGCCTGGAGTGTTATCAATAAAAGTAACATCCAACAATCTAGAAAACGTAGAGAGTCACAAATTGCTGACGTAACTCAGCGGGGCAGGCAGCATCTCTGGAGAGAAGGAATGGGTGGCGTTTCACGTCTCCAGACTAGAAAATGCACCGGTCTTGCACAAGTGAAGGCCAGGTTACTGGAGCTTTACTGCAATTCATAACAACGATCTCGAGAGGATTGTGGACACAAGGAACTGCAGATGCTGGAAACTCAAGCAAAACACAAAGTGCCGGAGGAACTCAGCGGGTCAGGCAGCATCTGTGGTGGGACCCTTCTCCAGATTCGGATCGCAGGAAATTAGCATTGATTGGTTTCTACAAGATACTGACCACATTAAATAAAATCTGTTAATAGATTTTTATATCAAGTTCTTAAAAGTTTTAACGGCAAAATAATATGTGGCCAGTGGTATCGCCCTCAATATTCCACACTGCGGACATGTGGGAGCAGAGATCTAATCACAACTCGGTATCTAATTTTAGCTCCAGAGACCAAAGACAAATTTGCACCCCAGCTGAAATTAATTACACGACACAAAGTCTGGAATTAATACATCTTCATTAAAAATAGCAGCAAATAAAATCACAGTTGTGGTGAATTAATTGCAGATAATACGATTCTGAATAATTCAGATCTTTCTGGCAAGTTTTCCAATAATTCAAACATAAGCAATTCATGTAAAAAGGATAACAGGTTACCAGCAATTACAGAGGGTCAGATAACTGAACTTTAATTCTCTCCAATTTGGAAGGATAAACTGCCTTCAATAATATTAGTAAATAATTGCAAAAGACCATCCACTAAATAACAAGTTTGGTTTTGGATGCATTGTGGCCCAGCGTAGCTGGGTGTTCACTGATCTTTTATTCTGGCAACGGCAATATAAATTCACTAAACTCTACAAGTTGGCCTCTCGTTCCGACGTCGGACTTGCATCATCCCGGTGAGCTGCGGAGGGCTCCGAAGGCCCCGACCACGGGGGAACATCGAGGAAGAGACTGACTTTGGTGCCTTCCCTCTGTGGGAAACATTGATTCTGCTGTGTGGAGATGTTGGACCCTATCGTGTGTTGTGTTGTATGGGGATCACATTTCACTGTGACAACTGGCACATGAGACAAATACAAGTATCTTGCAAGTAATGAGGCATCATCAATCATGAACCACAATCTCTTCATCGCAAAATATTATAGAAAATGTGGACGGAGAAAAGTGCCTGATTTGATGCGAGTTTACAGATACTCTGGCCCAGCGAGCCAACTATGACCGTTCAAACCCAAATTCACACTAGTTCTATGTTATCCCACTCCCTACACACGCGGGGTAATTTTACAGAGGGCCAATTAACCTACAAACTTACACATCTTTGGGATGTGGGAGGAAACCCACACGATCACAGGGAGAACGTGCAAACTCCACACAGACAGTCAGGATCGATCCTGGGTCTCTGGTGCTGTGAGGCTACAGCTCTACTGCTGCACCCACTGTGCTGCCCCAATCCATGCTTTGGTCTTGCTGTAGACCAGGGCCCACACCAGATGCTGCATAGAACGTAGGCAGATCCTCCATCATTCATTCCCAATCTCTTCTCAACCCACACCTACTTGCCGGGGATCCAAACACTAAATACTGGCATTTACAATGCAAGGGATATGGGCCTGGAATGCACAGCAACGGAATAAGAAAGATTATCTTCTCAACTGGAGAGATGATAATTGAACACAGAACAAAGTGTTCAGACAGAGACCTATAAGGTAGACAGTCAAAACCTCCCCCCCCCCCCCCCCCCAGAGTAGAAATGGCAATTATTAGAGGGCAGAGTTTTAAGGGGAGAGGGGCAAAGTTTAAAGATGATGTGTTTAAGTTTTTTTCAAGCACAAAGGGTGAAATGCACTGAGACGGGTGGTGGTGGCAGCAGATACGATAATGCTGTTTGAGGGGGTTAATAGGCACGCGGATATGCAGGGAATGGAGGGATATGGATCACGTGCAGGCAGAGGGGTTTAGTTTAACTTGGATCATATCCAGCACAGATATTGTGGGCCGAAGGGCCTGTTCCTGTGCTGTACTGTTCAATGTACTTACAAAGGCAGGCAAAATAACACCTGTGTTCACCCGGTGTTATTGTCACTTCGTAGCCACACAATTCTTAAAGAGCAGCCGCCTCAAATTCTTTTTTCGGGGCCACTGGATGTATTTTCAGTGTGGAACAGTCTCTCTAGTGATCCCTACGTACATCTCTACAACAAAGAGCACCATCGCCCAGAGCCAGCCGTACACCAATCTGTCCTCTACCATATTATACCCAATGGGACACACATTGGACAGGACAATCAATGCAGGTATTTTCAAACGGTAATTTTATTAATAATAGAAATGTATTAATTATATTGAGCTAGATAGGGCTCTTAAAGACAGCGGAGTCAGGGGATATGGGGAGAAGGCAGGAACGGGGTACTGATTGGGGATGATCAGCCATGATTCACATTGAATGGCGGTGCTGGCTCGAAGGGCCGAATGGCCTCCTCCTGCACCCATTGTCTGTCGACACGAATTTCACACAATTTCTCACTTGCTCCTTCCAGTATTTAGATAGAATATCGCAATCTTCGATTTAAAAATATGTATAAAATGTGCGTCCACAAGGCAGCCAAAGACCATCGAACACACGGGACATTTTAGAGGCATTTTTACGATTACGGCTAATAAAACAAAAGGCTTCTGTTGTTGCCTCGACTGACTGACATCTGGTGGAACAAACTGAGTGAATGTTTATTGTCCTTCCCTGTGAAGGACAAATGGCAGATCAGACGGTCCTGACAGACCGAACCCCGGCTGTGGTGAAGGGAGACGAGCAAGTTTAATGTTATAGAGTCAGCACCAGCACAAGGCCTGTGCGGCCACAGCCACTCTGAAACTAACCAATGCCCAATCCTCAGAGTCTGAACAGCCCGTATGTTCATAAGTGATGGGAGCAGAATTAGGCCATTCAGCCCATCAAGTCTACGATGTCATTTAATCATGGCTGATCTATCTTTCCCTCTTAACCCCATTCTCCTGCCTTCGCCCCATAACCCCCGACACATGTACTAATAAGAATCTATCCATCCCTGCCTTGAAAATATCCATTGACTTGGCCCCACAGCCTTCTGTAGCAAAGAATTACACAGATTCACCACCCTCTGAAATTCCTCCCATCTCCTTCATAAAGGAACATTCCTTAATTCTGGGGCTGTGCCTCAGAATCCTAGACTCTCCCACTAGTGGAAACATCCTCTCCACATCCACTCTATCCAGGCCTTTCAATATTTTCAATGAGGCACCCACTCATCCTTCTAAACTCCAGGGAGCACAGGCCCAGCGCCGTCAATCACACGTCATGTACCTTCAGCAACAGTGGTTCCACCAAGATGCAGCACAGAACGCCACAGGAGATCCTTCTTCCCTGTGGCTAGCAAACTGTACAACTCCTCCCCCTTCTGTCGTGGGCTAGACTGACTTCCCTCAGGAGTGATGAGAGGTTTTCAGTGAAATAGCCCGATGGTTTTCTCCGGGAGCTCCGGATTCCTCCCACACTCCAAAGACGTGCAGGTTTGTAGGCTTGGGATAATTGTAAATTATCCCTAGTGCGTGTGCGTGTTAGTGCAAGTGTGCAGGCATCGCTGGTCAGCGTGGACTCAGTGGGCCAAAGGGCCTGTTTCTGTGCCGTTTCTCTGAACTGAACGCTTTGTGTCGAGTCTGGGTGGAAAGATCTATTGAAGGATCTTCACCACAAAGTGTTAAAGCTTCTTCTCTCCAGACGCTGCCTGACCCGATGTTCCCAGCAATTTCTTTGTTTTATTTGTGGAATTGACTCTTGCGGCCAATATGACCAACGTAAACAAGAGGATCGATCTCTCATTATCTCACTCTTGCTCACCAGCCGAGCTGTGGAACGGTTCCTGCCATGCTACATTACAGCAGTGACATCACTTCACAGGCATCCAAACTCCTTTGTCTGTTCGGGAGCCATGAATGGAACCGTAGAAATACAAGAGTCATTTTGTTTTTACTGGTACCTGGAGAATTGTAATCTAACAAGGAGAGGGAACTTGGGGGAGGGGAGGACGAAGGTTTAATTTAGATTGGAGATACGGTGCAGAAACAGGCCCTTCGGCCCACCGTGCTGACCAATGTATAATAGCACTGTCCTACACACACTAGGGACAATTCACAATTTTACCAAAGCCAATTAACCAACAAACCTTGACGTCTTTGGAGTGAAGGAGGAAACGGAAGATCTCGGAGAAAATCCACGTGGCCACAGGGAGAACGTACAGTACAAACTCCGTACAGACAGCACCCGCAGTCAGGATGGAGCCCGGGTCTCCGGCGCTGTGAGGCAGCAACTCTACCGCTGCATTACCACCAAAGACCCTACAGTGGAGCAAGACAGACCACACCTTCTAAATGCAATGGGCTGACGCGTAGTACGCAATGGAGCGGAACGTGGGCCTTTTTTTCATCCATTTCAGTAACCGGACCCAACCAGACTCGCAGTGTAATCAACGTTGCGGGGGAACAGATGTGTTAATAAATTATAATTCTGAAAATCAGGATTTTTTTTACAAGGATGTTTCCATAACCGGCTCCGCACTAGTATCTTGGCTCCGCTACGGGATCTTTGGTGCGGAGACGGAATCTGGTTACGGAAATGGGGCCGGAAATTACCCATGAATCTGCCCATGACCGTACTGCGTCTTTTTCGTCGAGTGGACTATCTTGCTTTTTGCTATAGGATCTTTGATTACCACTGGTCAAAAGCTGCAGGACAACAAACCTGTCCATCCAGTAGCAACTAATCCAGCTCCTGCTCCACAGCCGGAGGCAGCAGATTCAGTAGAATTTGGACACGTGAACATTGCAGCTGCAATATTGTTACACAAATTGACAAGCAAAGAAAGGTCCAGACAAAAAAAAAAAATGATACCAAAGGGATGTTTAAGAAAGAGCTGGAAAAAAATCAAAGGTAGACAAAAATGCTGGAGAAACTCAGCGGGTGAGGCAGCATCTATGGAGTGAAGGAAATAGGCAACGTTTCGGGCCAAAACCCGTCTGTGTTTCGGCCCGAAACGTCACCTATTCCTTCGCTCCATAGATGCTGCTGCACCTGCTGAGTTTCTGGAAGGGTCTCGACCCGAAACGTCATCTATTCCTTCGCTCCATAGATGCTGAGAACGTCAAAATCTGCTGTCCAATGCCAGAGTAACAGCAAACAACTGATGGAAGAAGTGGAGAAAACAAGTGGATACAAACAGGCAGAGAGAGGGGACAGTCAGGATAACAAACAAGGCTTTGCAGTTTGAAGTATGTTTATGGTACATTGCCCTGTTTAAAATCATTAAAGCACTGCTGTCAGAAACAGTCATTACAGCATTCAGGGTTTACACAAGAGATCGTACAGGGGACACATTTTAGAAATACAAATAAATGTTGCTTATTAAACCAATATTATTCTAGCTGGTTTCAGCCTCAGAGTGACCAGAGGTTCAGTGGGTTTACAGTGAAATAGCCCGATGGTTGTGATTTTTGGACTGTTACAAAATCGAATGCAAATGGCCAGGAAATTCATGGTAACCAGTGGAAAGGAAGCGGAAAATCTCATTACACTCTGCAACCGCAGCAGTGGCTCAGCGTAGAGCTGCTGCCCTACAGTCACAGACCTGGGCTCGATCCCGACTACGGGTGCTGTCTGCACGTTCTCCCTGTGACAATAAACAATAGGTGCAGGAGTAGGCCATTCGGCCCTTCGAGCCAGCACCGCCATTCAATGTGATCATGGCTGATCATCCCCAATCAGTACCCCCTTCCTGCCTTCTCCCCATATCCCCTGACTCTGCTATTTTTTAAGAGCCCTATCGAACTCTCTCTTGAAAGCATCCAGAGAACCGGCCTCTACCGCCCTCTGAGGCAGAGAATTCCACAGACTCACAACACTGTGTGAAAGTGTTTCCTCATCGCCGTTCTAAATGGCTTACTACTTATTCTTAAACTGTGGCCCCTGGTTCTGGACTACCCCAACATCGGGAACACATTTCCTGCCTCTAGCTTGTCCAAGCCCTTAACAGACCTGCATGGGTTTTTTCTGGGAGCTCCGGTTTCCTCCCACATTCCAAAGATGTGGAGGTTTGTAGACATAATAATCTGGATACCAATTGTTTGGAGATGCAGCGTGGACATAGGCCCTTCGGCCCACCAAGTCCAGGCTGACCATCAATCACCCGTTCAATACTAGTTCTATGTTATCCCACTTTCTCATCCACTCCCTACACACTAGGGGCAATTTATTTTTTATAAAGGAAACCGATTAACCTACAAACCTGCACATTAGTCGCTGTTACAGTGGATTCAGTAGAACACACCAACAATCCCCAACTGAAACTGAGATTAATTCAATAACTACCATAGACGTGCAGTCACCAGGACCTTTGTCAACTACAATGGGATGTAAACAACATGGGCGCTAACAGGCATGACTTGGATTGCAACAATGAGGGGGGACCTCATTGGAATGTACAGAATAGTGAAAGGCTTGGATAGAGTGGATGTGGAGAGGATGTTTCCACTAGTGGGAGAGTCTAGGACCAGAGGGCACAGCCACAGAAATAAAGGATGTTCTTTTAGGATGGAGATGAGAAGAAATGCATTTAGTTAGAGGGTGGTGAATCTGTGGAATTATTTGCCACTGAAGGCTGTGGAGGCCAAGTCAGTGGATATAAGGCAGAAATGGATAGATTCTTGATTAGTGCGGGTGTCAGAGTTTATGGGGAGAAGGCAGGACAATGGGGTTAGGAGGAGAGATGGTTGAATGGTGGAGTAGACTTGAAGGGCCGAATGGCCTAATTCTGGTCCTATCACTTATGAACACACAAGGACATTATTACCTTCCCAAACTCAGATTGTTCGCACAGAGAGTCTGTGGACATGCAGGGCCAAATACCAGCAGCAGTGGACAAATCCCCCTGCTGCCAGCCAGATTTATTAGCTCAAGACACAAACAATGGCCTCAACACATCTCTCTTCACAATCAATCTGAGGTACATTTTATGTTTAAGAAAGAAATGAAGATGCTGGAAAAATCAAAGGTGAAAACTCAGCGGGCGATGGAGCGAAGGAATGGGTGACATTTTGGGTCAAGACCCTTGTTCAGACTATATTTTAAATCATTAGGGGAGAGAATTGCGACAATAAATGTTAGAACAACTTTTTTCGTCCCGTTTACCCCTGGCAACTTTAATAGCACATAACAATGTTACTTCACTTATTTATGAACTAATGATGAACAGATATACCAGAACCAAACACAGTCAGTCAATGAGAACAAATATGTACACATCCAGAATCAACAAATGTACCCCCTGCAGGTAAACGTACCCCAGGTTGGGGACCCTTGTGTTAGATAATAATTATAATATACTTTTATTGTCATTGCACATAGGTGCAACGAGATCTGGTTTGCAGCTTCCATTCGATGATAACTTAAACAACTAATAAAATGTAGATAAAATTTAGATACCCCGAGAAACATGATTTATAAAAAGAACAGTAAAACAGTCTAAAGTGCAAATATGTCTGTGCCGGGTCGATGTGCGACGTGACCATCTGAGGGAGACAGTTCATGGGGGTGGGGGGACTCAGCGGGACCGGTTCAGAGCCGCTATAGCTCTGGGGATGAAGCTCATTCTCATTTGTAAGAAATCTCACTTACAAACCCTGGAATATCTCGATCTGTACGGCCAAATGCAAACTACCTCAGAGACACATGAGAAAGGCACATGCTCCACTTGTTCAACTGCTGAAGAGGTACCGAGGTAGTGAAAAGCTTTTGTTGTGTGGAGTCCAGCCAAAAAGACTAGGCATGATTACAATCAACCATCCACAGTGCACAGATAAAGGCAACAACATTTAGGGCAGGATAAAGATAAAGTGAAAATTAACCAATATAATAAGATGCAGATGTTTTTGACATGTCCAAAAATTGAAATTCCAAACACAGTTTTCCACAACTGCTCTCGCCATTCAGCCGAGCGTCAGCCGCAACAACTCAACGTTTTAAACAGCACTGATATTTACAGCACAAGTCTGTCATTTGTCTGGCCAAGAATAAACAGTTAAATATCATGTGCAAAAGAAATTAAAGTCTTTCTTACATTCAATGCCTGTGAATTCCATTAACCTAGTTGACACAGCGCTAATCTATTGCACGCAAAGCCCAAATATAGCAACAACCACATCCAAACGTAACAGTCTGCAGAGTGGGAGAGCACGGGAACAGATCCTGTGGCCCAATTCACACAAGTTACCCACCTGAGCCAGTCCCACCTGCCCACATTTAGCCCTTAACCCTCTGCGTCTTTCCTATCCATGTACTTGTCCAAATGTTGCTATGCCTGCCTCAACAACCTGGCAGCTTGTTCCATATACGTCCCCACTCTGTGTGGAAAAATGCACCCCTCAGATTCCCGTCACACTTTTACCCTTTCACTTTTAACCTATATCCTCTGGTCCTCGGTTCGCCTGCCCAGGGTGACAGACCCAAGTGTGCATTCCCCCCCCTTTATTCCCCACGTGATGCCATACACCTCCGTAAGATCACCCTTCAGCCTCCTGCGCTCCAAGGAATAAAGTCCTAGCCTGCCCAATCACGCCCTGTAGCTCAGGCTCTTGAGTCCTGGCAATATCATAAGGTTATAAGTGATAGGAGTAGAATTAGGCCATTCGGCCCATCAAGTCTACTCCACCATTCAATCTATGAATCTCCCTCCTAACCCCATTCCCTTGCCTTCTCCCCATAACCTCGGACACCCGTACTAATCAAGAATCTCACCATCTCTGCCTCAAAAATATCCATTGACTTGGCCTCCACAGCCTTCTGCGGCAAAGACTTCCACAGATTCACCACCCTCTGACTAAAGAAATTTCTCCTCATCTCCTTCCTAAAAGAGCGTCCTTAAATTCTGAGGCTGTGACCTTTACTCCCAGACTCTCCCACTGGTGGAAACATCTTTGTGAATCCTCTCGGCACTCTTATCCAGCTTAACAACAACATCCTCCCTACAGCAGGGTGATCAGAACTGAACACAATGTTCCAAACACCAATAGCTCGACCTTGCACTGGTTTGGAATTGGACCACTGGGTCCCTTGGGCAGGATAATTATTAAAATGTCACACTCACCCCCGCCCTGGATCCAGGGTGATGGCCCTGGGCTGGTCCAGATCTTGCCAGAATAACACTTTTCGCAGTGACCCATCCAAATCAGCAACTTCGATCCGATTAGTCTCAGAGTCAGTCCAATACAACTTCCTCCCCAGCCAGTCGCAGGCCAGGCCATCGGGGGACACCAGTCCCCAGATCACCACGTTCTGGGTGTTGTCCGTCTGGTTCAGGAAGATCACCTTGATCGCCTCCTCGCTCACGTCAGTCCAGTAGACCAGATCCTCGGAGAATACAAAGTCCACTGCAGCGGCGTCCTCCAGCCCAGCCACCAGCACCGTGGCGTTGGTCTTCCCACCGGACACATCCACCAGCCGCAGGTCTCGCCGGTTGGCAAACAGCAACAGTGGGGACCCTGCCGGCGGTAGAGAAAAACGTTAGTGTCAGCATCGACTCAGACTCGCACACAGAGGACAACTCATTACCAGGGGGACTTCAAAACCAAACCTCACATTCATTGTCACATGCACCAATTAAGGAACAGTGATAAGTAGACAAAAGTGCTGGAGAAACTCAGCGGGTGCAGCAACATCTATGGAGCGAAGGAAATGGTCAACGTTTTGGGCCGAAACCCTGAAGGAAATAGGCAACGGAAGGGTTTCAGCCCTAAACGTTGCCCATTTCCTTCGCTCCATAGATGCTGCTGCTCCCGCTGAGTTTCTCCAGCACTTTTTGTCTACCTTCGATTTTCCAGCATCTGCAGTTCCTTCTTAAACAAGGTACAGTGATATTTGAGTTACCGTGCAGCCACACAATTAAAAGAACACAACACAATTAAAAAGAACGATAGGACTTAACATAAACATCCGCCACTGATCACGGAGATGGAAGGTCAGTTTCCTCCCTTTTGTTCACCCGTGTTTGGGGCCTGGACCCGCCGCAGTTGCCGCTACGGACGGCCCGATGTACAAGCCCCTCGACGGGATGATCGAAGCTCCGACACAGGGCGGACAGAACCTGCCCGTGGTCATTTGTGGCCGGCCTTGACCGTCCTGGTCTTTTCTCGCCTCCTGCTCTTCACTTCACCTTCTCCCCCCCACTTTCAGTCTGATGAAGGGTCCCGACCCAAAACGTCACCCATCCCTTTTCTCCAGAGATGCTGCCCGACCCACTGAGTTATTCCAGCACTTAGCTTCAATTGATTGACTGAATGACACAGCATAGAAACAGGCCATTCGTCCCATCGAGTCCATGCTGACCATCGACTACATTTGCATTGCCGTCCGTATTGGTGAAATAAATTCTAATCTGATTAAAGTGCAGGAAGGATCAAAGATAGACACAAAAAGCCAGAGTAACTCAGCAGGTCAGGCAGCATCTCTGGAGAAAAGGAATAGGTGACGTTTCAGGATGAGACCCTCCTTCAGACTGCTTAATTAACGTGATTAATGGGATTTATAGTTTTGAGAGCAAAGACTTCCATTGGTACGCATGGCATTAGGAAATAGATGTGGATAAAGAGTTGACAAACTCGGGTCTTTAAAAGATACAGCATGAAAATAGGCCATTCGGCCCACCAAGTCCACGCCGACCATCGATCACCCGTTTGTCACTAGTTCCATGCTATCCCACTTTCTCATCCACTCCCGCCACATTTAGGGGGCAATTTCCCGAAGGCAAATTAACCTACAAACCCGCACGTCTTTGAAAGAACCGGAGCAGCCTGAGGAATCCCATGCGGTCACAGGGACAACATGCAAACTCCACACAGGCAGCACCCGAGGCCATGATGGAACCCAGCTCTCTGGCACTGTGAGGCAGTGGCTCTCCCAGCTGCGCCACCCACCCAGCTGTTGGTGTGCAGTTAATAAATCTTTATCCAAGGAAAAAAAGGTTAAAACATTTCCCCTTGTAAGCTGGAGCAGGGTGAAAATCTTGAGCAAATACCGTAAATCATGGCCCTGCAAAAATCTTTTTTTTTTTTAAATCACACACAATTCTCAAAATGGAGCCCAGTGATTTGTATTCATCCATTTTTGCATAAAGCAGGAGCAGCCAGTGCAAGCTGAAATATCTGCCCATAAATAGACAAGCCAGAGACTCTCAAACATCAAATGTTTGCAGAGAAGCAGATTCCTTCTGGAAGCAGAGCAGAATAATCCAAAGGCTGCAAAATATCACAAGTCTTTGGCTTCTGTTCAGAAAGGAAACTGTAACAATGTTCGACTGAAAATAATTGGAGCTGTATCTTGCTGATTCTGATTCTCAGAGCTCCAGGTAAACTTCACTATTTATTCAATGAAACAACACTGTTCCGGAAAAAAACTTCCACTATTTAGCAAAAAAAAAAATTGGCATATATAAACCTCACACAACCGTCCTTTCATCATTCTAGGATGGGAAGCACACAGCAAATGTGCACATTCCTGGTGCTGTATTAATGAAGATGTCGGTACATACCAGGTATGCTTCAATTAACAAAACTATGAACATGCATAAGTAACATTAAATCATAAATCCAGTTTTATTATTAATTGAAACAATAAATACTTCCCCCCCCCCCATCTGATTCCAGTTGAGTTATCCATCTTTCATGGCTACCCATTAATAGACAACTTCTAACGATTAAAGTTGAACTTTGCACCACGTTAATGAGTGACATCAATTACCATCTCATGATGTGCACTCCACAAATTTACATAATTGTCCATTTTTTTAATCTTACACACACTTACAAATCTGATTTAATTCAACATTTTTACTGTAAAAACACTATAATTAGGACTTGTTGTAAGTAGTATACAAATTCACCTGTGCCTTTACCGATTTCATAACTGCATCTTAAATCAGACCTACAGGACACTCAACATTGCAACTAAATAAATACCAATTGACCAACATTCGACCCACAATGAATTCCACTGCGTCCAAGAGTCCACTGTCCATCTACAATGTACATAATCACTAACAGACGAACAAGCAGACATCCACAATCATCACTTCAATAGTATAATCAATTGTAAAGATCAATGCATTGCCACTCCAAACAATAATGCATTATTAAAGTCTTAAAGCCATCGCACTATGTCAAAAATATTATACAATTCTGTTACTTTCATAATCAAAATATGCAGAGTCAAAAATGAAGCGTTGCAAACTAACTCCATGCACCAGACCACTTTCCATCCATCCTTTTAAAATCCAGAGCCATATAGTTAAGCAAAGAGTTTATATGTATATACAAACATAGCCACCAAAACACTTGCTTACACAACAGGTCAGTTTCAAGATTCACTGACTCAATGCAACAATAAATATTAGTCAATTTAAATGAAACACAGGCAACATATCTAGATAAGGTGGGTGGGGGTAAAATCCACCTGATGAGTACTTCATGGACCTACAATCTGTCATTCATTTGCCTACAATTAAAACCAGACACAACTTGTAGTGTGTAGAAGGAACTGCAGACGCTGGTTTAAACCGAAGATAGACACAAAAAGCTGGAGTAACTCAGCGGGACAGGCAGCATCTCTAGAGAGAAGGAATGGGTGACGTTTCAGGTCTAGACCCTTCTTCAGACTTGAAGTGTATTTGAAATTCAAAGCCGAGCTGTTTCCCCATTTCTACAATGCGTGGCCTATTAGTTCTCAGGTGCTTGAATCTGGTCAAGTTTATAAATACTCGTCCCCTTCAAGATTCGATACTGGAACACGTCAATTAAAATACTGCTTAAGAAAATGGCAAATATAAACTTAGCTCGTGAACTTTTTCTCAAAAGGCTAAAATCACTCAACTCACCTGTCAGATATCCTCACGACTGCAATGAGGAAATGGGATCTTGAGATAGACTATGTATCTAGGTAATACAGCGATTTGTACGAAACGAGATGTGTAACAAACCTCAAGTCAAGTTAACATCTCGTCTTCTTAAACAATGTGCAGGGAGGAACTGCAGATGTTGGATTAAACCGAAGATAGACACAAAAAGCTGGTGTAACAGCGGGACAGGCAGCATCGCTGGAGAGAAGGAATAGGTGACGCTTCGGGTCACGACCTATTCCTTCGCTCCATAGATGCTGCCGCACCCGCTGAGTTTCTCCAGCATTTTTATCTACCTTCGATTTTTCCAGCATCTGCAGTTCCTTCTTAAACATTCTTCTTAAACAACTCGTTTCTTGCTTTTGTTTCCCAATTACTTAAATCTCTAGTTTACACGACTACCTGTTGCATTTTACTGGAGTCGAGAAACACTCGTTAACGTAAGGAACATCAAAGAAGGCAACAATTAATGGTTGGAATTAATGCTCTAGTTTGGGCATAAGATTTGAAAGAAAATCGATTTATTTACTCGTGTCTGTCATCAATGCAAAGTATTGGCTCTTATTCAAATGTAAATAAAATATGTAAAAGTTCTCAAACTAATTGGAAATATTTCCAATGTTGGGCGTTTCGTTTATTATGCACAGGAAGCTCATTATAAAATAACCAGAACAAACAACTCGATGTGTTATTTGGGTGGAGGGATGTGTTCCTGTGTCGCACTGTTTCCGTGGCTCCCCGGTTAATGCTTCCTAAATAATATGGCCAGCAGATGCTAAAACCATTGGGTTTTTTGGCAAAAAAAAATAGTTCCAGCCGATCCATTCTCTCTCCCCCCACACACCGCACTCTCTCGTCAGCAACAATCTCTGCCTCTCTCCCAGCCTCGGCTCTCTCCCTCCTTCTCTCTCTCCCACACACACACACACAGAGCAGATCTCTCTCTCTCTCTCTCTCTCTCTCTCCCACTCTCTCTCTCTCTCTCCCTCTCTCCCTCTCTCCCTCTCTCTCTCTCTCTCTCTCTTTCTCCCACTCCCCCACACACACACACACAGCAGAAGGACATTTTAAACGCGGGGCTTTGCCCAACGCGGGCTGGCTGAGCTGAGGGGAAGATGTTTTAACCCCTCGCGGGCCCCTCACACACCACACCACTCGCCTTATACACGGAAAAATTAACCGCTTTAA
This sequence comes from Okamejei kenojei, assembly GCA_035221665.1. Classification (NCBI taxonomy): domain Eukaryota; kingdom Metazoa; phylum Chordata; class Chondrichthyes; order Rajiformes; family Rajidae; genus Okamejei; species Okamejei kenojei. The sequence goes on along the minus strand of CM069149.1, from coordinate 48,554,331 downwards.
CTTTTACTCACCCCTTATCAAGGAGCAGACGCTGCACAGCAGCAAATTCCTCAGCGCGGGACCCATTTCTCCTCCTCAGCGACGCGATCCACCGGCTCGCATAGTTACAATGTTACTCGCGGCTCGGCTACAAAGTCTCCATCGGGGCTGCGCTACAATGTATCCACCAGCGCATCGGCTACACAGTATCCATCTGCACCGTGTGTGTGTGTGTGTGTGTGTCTGCGCTCGGCTACAGTGTATCCATCGGCGCTCGGCTACAGTGCATCGTCTGCCCGCTCCTCCAGCGGCCGCGCGTTCACATCACTCACTCCCCGCGAGCCCGGCCTCTCACCGCCGGCGCCAGCACACCGCTCGCCTGCTCTCCCTCCCTCTCCCTCCGCCGCCAGCACCCTCCCCTTCCCTCCCCCACCCCTCACTCACTCTCTCTCTCTCTCCCCCTCACTCACACTCACACCCTCCCTCACACCTCCACATTCTATCCAGCAAACCCCGCTCCCAGCCTGAACGCTTCATGTAATCTCTTCCTCCCGGGCATGGGATATTACCCCCTCCTCCCCTCAGTTTTTTTTTCTTTTTCCACCTCAATGCTCCCTCCCTCTCCTCCCCTCCCCTCTCGATCCTGGTCTTATTTTCGGCCGGGGATGCCGTTTGCGGCGAGGAGCGGTGCTGTGCCTACGAACAACATGACCATTTGACCTGGGCTGCGGCGCTACTTTCTGTGGAAGACTGACTGGAGCATCAAGTATCCTTTGTGCGTGGTCGCCGCTTCAGGTACTCTGTGTGTGTGGGGGGGAGAGCATGTGGGAACCAGCAGACCAGGAAGGTTGACTTCTCCCATCTCAATCACAGATTGCAATGAAATATAAAAAGGAAGCCACGAATTTAAAGGGATATATTACACCCAGAATTAAAATATTCTGATTAGGAAACTGTGGTGACTATGTATCTGCAATGTGTAAGTATTTGATCTCCAATAAATACTGACTAAATTTGTAAATCTACATTAATTTATTTGTGTCTGTCTCCCTGCTTCTCATCCACAATTTTATCCCAATAATCGTTTCTTTAATTTCACCTTGAGCCTGTTATTAGACAATAGGTGCAGGAGTAGACCGTTCGGCCCTTCGAGCCAGCACCACCATTCAATGTGATCATGGCTGATCATCCCCAATCAGTACCCCGTTCCTGCCTTCTCCCCATATCCCCTGACTCTATTGTCCTTAAGATCCCTATCTAGCTCTCTCTCTTCAAAGTATCCAGAGAACTGGCCTCTGAGGCTGAGAATTCCACAGACTCACCACTCTCTGTGTGAAAAAGTGTTTCCTCATCTCCGTTCTGAATGGCTTACCCCTTATTCTTAAATGGTGGCCCCTGGTTCTGGACTCCCCCAACATTGGGAACATGTTTTCTGCCTCTAGCGTGTCAAAACCGTTAATATTTTATATGTTTCAATAGGATTCCCTCTCATCCTTCTAAATTCCAGAGTATACAAGCCCAGCTGCTCCATTCTCTCAGCATATGACAGTCCCGCCATCCCAGGAATTAATCTTGTGAACCTACGCTGCACTCCCTCAATAGCAAGAATGTCCTTCCTCAAACTCAGAGACCAAAATTGTACACAATATTCCAGGTGTGGTCTCACTAGGGCCCTGTACAACTGCAGAAGGACCTCTTTGCTCTTATACTCAACTCCTCTTGTTATGAAGGCCAACATGCCATTCACTTTCTTCACTGCCTGCCGTACCTGCATGCTTACTTTCACAGACTGATGAATAAGGACCCGCAGATCCTGTTGTACTTCCCCTTTTCCCAACTTGACGCCATTTAGATAGTAATCTGCCTTCCTGTTTTTGCCATCAAAGTGTGTAACCTCACATTTATCCGCATTAAACTACATCTGCCCACTCACCCAACCTGTCCAAGTCACCCTGCATTCTCATAGCATCCTCCTCACAGTTCACACTGCCACCCAGCTTTGTGTCATCTGCAAATTTGCTAATGTTACTTGTAATCTTTTCATCTAAATGTATATTGTAAATAGCTGCGGTCCTGGCACCATGCCTTGTGGTACCCCGCTAGTCACTTCCTTCCATTCTGAAAGGGATTTATTAATCCCTACTCTTTGTTTCCTCTCTGCCAACCAATTTTCTATCCATGACAGCACTCTACCCCCAATACCATGTGCCCTAATTTTGCACACTAATCTCCTTTGAGGGACCTTATCAAATGCTTTCTGAAAGTCCAGGTACACCACATCCACTGGCTCTCCCTTGACCATTTTCCTAGTTATATCCTCAAAAAAGTCCAAAAGATTAGTCAAGCATGATTTCCCCTTCATAAATCCATGCTGACTCGGACCGATCCTGTTACTGCTATCCAAATGTGCAGCTATTTCATCTTTTATAATTGACTCCAGCATCTTCCTCTCCACCAATGTCAGGCTAACTGGTCTATAATTCCCTGTTTTCTCCCTCCCGCCTTTCTTAAAAAGTGGGATAACATTAGCTACCCTATTTCTTTATGGTTGCAAAGGATTGGAGGGAAAAGCTATTCACCTTTTTAGTCCATTTATTTATCAGAAACTTGACATCAATGTTCTTTCTTTAATATGGGGGGAAATAACCAAACCATTATCTCACATTAATCAAGGATGAGTCGCACCCTGGCCACTCCCTCTTCTCCTCTCTCCAATCGGGCAAAAGGTATAGAAGTGTGAAAATGCACGTCTTCAGATTCAGGGATAGTTTCTTCCCAGCTGTTATCAGGCAACTGAATCATCCTACCACAACCAGAGAGCAGTGCTGAGCTACTATTTACCTCATTGGTGACCCTTGGACTACCTTTGATCAGACCTTGCTGGCTTTAACTTTACTGAAAGTTATTCCCGTACCATGTATCTATACACTGTAAATGGTTCAATTGTAATCATGTATAGTCGTTCCACTGACCGTTGGTCACACGTTAAAGGCTTTTCATTCTACCTCAGTACACGTGACAATAAACTGGACTGAACTGATGGGACTTGCTGTTGAGGTTGAGCTGCGATTAAAGAACTGATATTTTGAGGAAGGTTTAATTATTCTGGAAACAATCAGGGGGGACACATTAAGTTCTAAGTTGGGAGTCTGGGCAGTGGAAACTCATCTTGGGACTGTCATTGGGCCATTGGGATCCAGAAACAGTATTTGAAGAGTGGAAACAAATAACTGCAGATGCTGGTTTACAACAACAAAAAAAGACACAAAGTGCTGGAGGAACTCAGTGGGTCAGGCAGCATCTGGATCGATGACATTTCAGTTCGGGACCCATCTTCCGATTGAAGAGTAGCAGGTATTTTCTGCATCTTGAATTTTGGTAAAAGGAGCTGACTATCTGGACAGATGTCTGGTCAAGTCTCAGTGAGGAAGTGGAAACCAAGTGTTTGGCTGGGGGATAAAAACAGCAATCCCGAGTTGTACTGGGACAGATTAAGCACATTCTGGGAAGAATTTTTGTAACATCCAATATTGGAATTTTGATAATATGGATTATAGCAATGAGCCCTGGCACATTGTTGAGTTGTGGAGAATATTTAATATTCTTCTTCTTCTTCTGACCAACATTTAGATCATGTGAACAAAACAAATAAGATGCAACCCATGGTTTTGAGCCGTGAAGCTGTTGATGAACGTTTAGGTTTGTGTTTATTATTGTCATGTGTACTGAGGTACAGTGAAAAGCTTTGCTTTGTCTGCTATCCAATGGAATAATGCTGTGTCGGAGGGAACTGCAGATGCCAGTTTATACCGAAGATTTAATCCAAAGGATCTGAAGAAGGGTCTCGACCCGAAACATCACCCATTCCTTCTCTCCACGTGTGCTGCCTGTCCTGCAGAGTTACCCCGAGATTTTGTATATATCTTCAGATGAAATAATACTATGCATAAATACAATCAAGTCACAATAGGTAGGGGAAATGGGAAGATACGGAGTGCAGAATATCGTTTCGGCATTATAGTGCACCAGTTCCAGAGACAAAGTCCAATGTCCGCAATGGGGTAAGACATAGGAGCAGAATGAGGCCATTCAACCCATTGAGTTCACTGGGGTCGAGGTGAATAGGACAGTCCTCCCTCCACCCACCATCTCACTCCACCACCCTCCACATAAAAACACTGGCACGGAATTCCTCACTTTGCATTAAGAAATGGCTTTAAGGTTGTGAAACTTCTGTCAACCCAGTAAAAGTGCAACTAAAATATATTGTGGCCCGTAGTCTGCTCTGAGCACGAGGTGTCAAAGCAAATGGCAGAGGGAGGATAGGGGAACTGGAATGTGGCTCATTGCTACAATCAGCGTTACTAAATCTCCAAGATTGGAGGTTGCAAGAATTCTTCCCAAAATCTGCTTCATCTTTCCCTGCGATCCTCTGAATTGTTGCTCTTTATTTTTCTGCCAAGTACTTGGCTTCTACTTTCCCAATAACCCCATGGGCATGGCAGCATGTCTGTCCAGACAGTGGGCTCCAGAATTCTCCGTTCAGTAGTGGTGGATTACACTGCAAACACTGCCTCTAGAACCCGACAAACCAGTGACATGGAGTTAACGTGGGCCAGAGGAGAGAGGAGGAGGAGTAATGGTAGGAAGCTGTGGGAGTGTGGAGGAGAGAACGGGGGAGAGGGCTGGAGGAGAGAGTGTGGAAGGAGAGGGTGGGAGGGGAATTCAGTCGTGTTTGGGGAAGGGAAGCAGCATGGAGCGAAACACAAAGTGCTGGAGGAACTCAGCGGGTCAGGCAGCATCTGCGGAAGGAATGGGCGGGCGTCGTTTTGGGTGAGGACCCTCCCCTCCCCAGACGCTGCCTGACTCACTGAGTTACTCCAGCACTTTGTGTCTTGCACACTTGATTCACTCCAGTTCTTACAGTTAATTGGTGATATGCGGGGCACCATACTGACAGACACACGAGGAACTGCAGATGCTGGTTTAAAAAGTAAGACACAGAGTGCTGGAGTAACTCAGCGGGTCAGGCAGCATCTGTGGAGAACATGGATAGGTGGCGTTTCACAGAGTGCTGGAGTAACTCAGCGGGACAGGCAGCATCTGTGGAGAACATGGATCGGTGGCACTCTGCATTGACACCCTTCTTCAGATTAATAGTTTGGCCCATGACTAAGATCACCTTTCAAATCTGTACAATTGTCATACTTAGCATCATAAAACATGCCCAAGATACAACTTTCATACACCACCATATTACGGTAGGTAAATATTGTATTAGATTCAGTTGTGGAATCTTTTAGAGCTCAAGATTCCAGTTCCTTGTGGCTCGGCGTCGGGTTCATGTTGATCGGTGTAGAATTGGGCCATTCGGCCCCTCAAGTCTACTCCGCCGTTCAATCATGGTTGATCTATCTCTGAAGTCGTCAACTTTATTTGTCACATACACATACAAGATGTGCAGCGAAATGACAGCAGCCATGCCTGCGGGATGTGCAAAACAACATTACAGAACAGGGAAGAAACTCCGTCTCATCCTCTGTTTTCACAGCGTGACAGTGGAGGCACTTGCCTGACCGTAGCAGCTGGAACAGTCCGTAGCTGGGGCCGTAGGGGTACCTCCTAACATCATTCTCCTGCCTTCTCCCCATAACCCCTGACACCCAGGGTCAGGGGGGGGGGGGAGGGTGTAGATGCCGTCTGCGAATGGTAGGCAGATGCATCAACCTGGAAATCAGCAGCAAACACTGCCAGTACAATTGGTTAACCAGAGACAACAATGATCTTAACAAACGCAGGCACAAACACGTCAAACAGGTCTTGCGGGATATCTGGAGGAAGTGAAAAACATGAGAAGAAAGTACTGCAGAGACCAGACCAAGGCTGGCCAGGCAGGGAAGATAATGTAGACAGTCAGAACCTTTATCCCTGTGGTGGAAATGTCAAAGACTACCTCAACTACCTCCTCTGGCGGCTTGTTCCATACACCCACCACCCTCTGTGTGAAAAGGTTTACCCTCGGGTTACTATTTAATCTTTCCCATCTCACCTATGTCCTCTGGTTCTTGATTCCCCTACACTGGGTAAAAGGCTCTTGTGAATCCACCCTATTTCCTTCATGATTTTAATTACCCCTATAAGATCACCCCACATCCTCCTGTGCTCCAGCCTGTCCCTGTAGCTCAGGCCCTCCAGCCACATTCTGCCCTTCAGACCTGCTCCTCTCCCCCCTCCTCCCCTCCCCCTCCCCCTCCCCCCCCTCCTACTCCCCCTCCCCCTCCCCCTCCCCCCTCCCCCTCTCCCCCCCTACCTCCCCCCCCTCCCTCCCCCCCCCCCTCCCCCCTCCTCTCCCCCCCTCCCCCCCCCTCCCCTCCCCCCCTCCCCCTCCCCCCCCTCCCTCTCCCCCTCTCCCCCCTCCCTCTCCCCCTCCCTCTCCCCCTCCCCTCCCCCCAACACTTCCTTGTTTTGTTCACTTCCTCCTTCCATGGTTTTAAATTACAATTGAGTAGTCTTAAATTACCATTGTCGAGATTAGCAATTAAGAATTTTTCATTGTTAATTATTTAAACTTGTTGCCACGAAGGATTTAGAACTCGTATCCCAAGATCAATTGTCCAGAAATTGGGTAAGTTATGGGGCAACTTTTTTTCACACAAATGTGTGTGTGGAACGAACTGCCAGAGGAGGTGGTTGAGGCACTTCAAACATAGAAACATAGAAGATAGGTGCAGGAGTAGGCCCTTTGGCCCTTCGAGCCTGCACTGCCATTCAATATGATCATGGCTGATCATCCAACTCGGTATCCTGTACCTGCCTTCTCTCCATACCCCCTGATCCCTTTAGCCACAAGGACCACATCTAACTCCCTCTTAAATTTAGCCAATAAACTGGCCTCAACCACCTTGTGTGGCAGAGAATTCCACAGATTCACCACTCTCTGTGTGAAAAATGTTTTTCTCATCTCGGTCCTAAAAGACTTCCCCTTTATCCTTAAACTGTGACCCCTTGGTCTAGACTTCCCCAACATCGGGAACAATCTTCCTGCATCTAGCCTGTCCAACTCCTTAAGAATTTTGTAAGTTTCTATAAGATCCCCTCTCAGTCTTCTAAATTCTAGCGAGTACAAGCCGAGTCAAGCCAAGCCGAGTACAAATCAAGCACTTCAAACACATGTGGACAGGTACATGGATAGGAAAGGTTTAGAGGGGTGTGGGCCAAACCTGGGTAAAGGGGACTAGATTAGGTGCAGCATATCGGTCGGCATGGACAGGTCGGGCCGAAGGGCCTGTTTCCGTGCTGTATGACTCCATGGCCCCAGCTGCAAGGCAACTCAACTATGAAACGACCCTATCCACTGGAGAGCAGTTGCTACGTTTCTGCTGCTCGTTCTCTACCGCTCGCTCAGAACGCAATCAAACCTTGACCTTTCAACTAAACACTCAATTTCCGACCATTTCCGTCATTTGCCACATGGCAAAAAACAGGCTACTTTAAGAACCAAACAACTGGGAAAGATTTCTGCTATGATTGATACTTTGCTGGGAATAAATTGCCTTATCATAGTTAATTACTGTGTTTAAGAAGGAACTGCAGATGCTGGAAAATCGAAGGTAGACAAAAGTGCTGGAGAAACTCAACGGGTGCGGCAGCATCTACACTGGCATTGGACATCATGTAACTCTGGCATTGGACAGCAGATTTCGACGATCTCAGCATCTATGGAGCGAAGGAATAGATGACGTTTCGGGTCGAGACCTTCCAGAAACTCAGCAGGTGCAGCAGCATCTATGGAGCGAAGGAATAGGCGACGTTTCGGGCCGAAACCCTGAAGGAAATAGGCAACGTTTCGGCCCGAAACATTGCCTATTTCCTTTGCTCCATAGATGCTGCTGCACCCACTGAGTTTCTCCAGCACTTTTGTCTAATTAATTACTATGTTGAGTAAACTGCCCTGTCATTTGTGACAATTTGATCTTTTTCTTTCCATAGCAGCTGCCTTTCCCACCTTTTCACAGTTAATAATCATTAAACACAGTCCCGGAGACGAAGAAAAAGGCAGCAGCAAGCTGGTGAAACGTAACTCCTCATTTATTCATGTAAAAAAAAAAAAATTAGCTACAATTTAAAATTGATATCCTAAAAAAAAATTGAAACATTTTGTTATTTATAGTCATCTATGAGTATCTGCTGCAGATAGGTTGGTAACAATTGCCGTTAAGGTTTGGCTTCCCAGTGATCCAGCCACAGGCCAACATCCCACACGGTTGGATTATTCGATTTCCACTTTAAACACCTTGCTCTTCGCTCCCTGTTTGACGATCTTCGTACAGTTGTCCTCAATCCTCTTCAAAGAGGCAACATTTTTTCCTCCTCGGAAGGGTTGGCACAGCGGCGCGGCGGCAGAGTTGCTGCCTGACAGTGCCAGGAGACCCGGGTTCAATCCTGACTACGGGTACAGAGTTAGTACGTTCTACCCTGGCCGGCATGGACTCAGTGGGCCGAAGGGCCTGTGTCTCTAAACTAAACTAAACTAAACTAAACGCATTTAAAATATTACGTAATTTTGCCCTGAGGTACTTCACATAGAAGCAAAAGAAATCTACAGTGAGTTTTTTAAAAGTATGATATTGCAAAACATAGCAATTTGTTGAAGATATAGCAGGGAGTTCCCTGAGGCGATCTGGAAATGGCCACAGATGGAGCAACATGAGAGACTACACCAAGGATGCAGGCATTTGGGAAGTGGGGATTTATAAACCAGGATTATCTACTCAGGACACACAGTCCAGCAACTTTGTGGTGAAGTGATTCTATCTGAGTCCTTCCAAAGAACTCACACTAAATTATACAAACCTGGACAAGCATACACTAAATTAAATGCAGACAGCATCTGAAGATTTAAAAATAAAATGTTTACTGTGATGATATGAATATTAGAATCACATGTGGAACTCAGTCAAATTCCTATGTTGCTATTGGAAAGAAGTGTTGTTTATGCAAATGATAGAGGCCTGTTAAACTCAGCAAGGCAGACACGAAATGCTGGAGTAACTCTGCGGGACAGGCAGCATCTGTGAAGAGAAGGAATGGGTCACGTTTCAGGTCAAGACCCTTCAGATTGATGTCAAGGGAGTGGGCTGGGCAGAGATAGAATGTATTTGGAGACAGTCAGACTGGTGGGAGAACTGGGAAGGTGGAGGGGATAGAGAGGGAAAGGGATATAGAAACAGAAAATAGGTGCAGGAGTAGGTCATTTGGCCCTTCGAGTCAGCACTGCCATTCAATATGATCATGGCTGAACATCCAAAATCAGTACCCCTTTCCTACTTTATATCCCTTGATCCCTAAGAGCTCTATCTAACTCTCTCTTGAAAACATCCAGTGAATTGGCCTCCATTGCCTCTGTGACAGAGAATTCCACAGATTCACAACTCTCTGGTTGAAAAAGTTTTTTTTTTAAATCTCAGTACTAAATGGCCTACCCCTTATTCTTAAACTGTGACCCCTGGTTCTGGACTCCCCCAAAATCGGGGACATTTTTCCTGCATCTAGCCTGTCCAATCCCTTAAATTTTTTTACATGTTCCCATAACATCCCCTCTGATCCTTCTAAATTCCAGTGAATATAAACCCAGTCGATCCATTAGATTCATCACGTTGTATTGACTTTTGTCAAATAACACATGAAACAAGACACATAATGTGAATATAGGCACAGACATAATGGTGGTGAATGTATTTTAAAATGGGTTTTATTTGATGGCATGAATAACATTCTAAGGCAGAACCTATTTCTCAAGATGGAAATATTAAATACTAGGGGGCATGGATTTAAGTTGAGGGAGAAAGGTTAGGGAAGGATGTTCAGGGCAAGTTTTTACTTGCACAGAGGGTGGTGGGTGTATGGAACGGGCTGCCAGAGGAGGTCGTTGAGGCAGGTACTAATACAACATTTAAAAGACATTTGGACAGGTACATTTGGGTAGGAAAGGTTGAGAGGGATGTGGGCCAAACACAGGTAGGTGGGACTCATGTAGATAGGCATCTTGGTTGGTATAGGCAAGTTGGGCTGAAGGTAGACACCAAAAGCTGGAGTAAATCAGCAGGACAGGCAGCATCTCTGGGGAGAAGGAATGGGTGACTTTTCGGGTCGAAAGCCTCTTCGGACGTTTCGACCCAAAACATCGTCCATTCCTTCTCACCAGAGGTGCTGCCTGTCCCGCTGAGTTACTCCAGCATTTTGTGTCTGCCTTCGATTTAAACCAGCATCTGCAGTTCTTTCCGACACAAGATAGGCCAAAGGATCTGCTTCCATGCTGTATGACGATGACCTTCCTGCTTCCATGAAAATGGATACCATGTTTAACATTATTACTTCTTTTGGGAATTATATTTTCAGTCCATAACAATTTTCCATGAATGTAGCTTGATTGGTAAAATGCTTTTAAATCAACAGTGAAGCCAAAAGATCTGCGGCTCTATTCCTTGACAATCCACGAAACATACTGTTTTAGTCACTTAGTCAACCATTAATGAGTAAAATGCATACTAAAATTTAATTTTCTGCTTTGCCATAACATTGTTATTAACTTTTATTCTTGTTTAAACCAAATTTTATGAGGTATATCTGCACCTTTGTTATCTATTTATCTTTCTAGGACTAGAGATCACAGCCTCAGAATTAAAGGATGTTCCTTCAGGAAGGCGATGAGGAGGAATTTCTTTAATCAGAGTGTGGTGAAATTGTGGAATTCTTTGCCACACAAGTCAGTGGATATTTTTACGGCGGAGGTGAATAGATTCTTGATTAGTACGGGTGTCAGAGGTGATGGGGAGAAGGCAGGAGAATTGAATTAGGAGGGAGAGATAGATCGGCCATGATTGAATGGCGGTGCAGACTTGATGGGCCGAATGGCCTAATTTCAGTCCTTTCACTTATGACTTTATAACTTATCTCTGTAACGTCTCTAGTGTCTGAAGAAGGGTCCCGATCTGAATGGTTACATATCCATGTTCTCCACAGATGCTGCCTGACCGCTGAGTTACTCCAGCACTCTGTGAAACGTCACCTATCCATGTTCTCCACAGATGCTGCCTGACCCGCTGAGTTACTCCAGCACTGTGTGAAACGTCACCTATCCATGTTCTCCACAGATGCTGCCTGACCCGCTGAGTTACTCCAGCACTCGGTGTGTTACTCTAGCTGGCACTTTGTGTTTTAAAATCATCTTCCATGTTTGTTTCCATTTGCCACCTTGTGGTGAAGTTAAATATTGCAACACTTGCCCAGTGAAATTTCAACCCATATGGATAACAGGGAGAAGAAAATACATCCAATTATTTATCCAATTATAAATTTGTTTTTGTTTTCTGAATTTAAAAGAGACTTACAAATCAAGTTCTGAAAGTGAATCAGAACATCACGATTAACTAACAACACACTGTGAATGTAAATTACAGCCCCACTGTGCCTTTTCCAGAGAATTTTAAAAACAGCTACCAAAACATTCCTCATTTGACCAGTAGCACGCCGCATTTTGAAAATATACTCAATTTCCATTTTGAAGTTAGTTTTGGATTTTCTCACCACCCTATATATCTTGGACCCGTATAGAACAGTGTTCTTTGTTCATTTTAGTGATTCATTTACCATCAGAATGCGTAGAAAGGAACTGCAGAAGCTGGTCTACACCGAAGATAGAACAAAATGAGTCTGCCGACGGATCTTGACCTGAAACGTCACTCATCTCTTCTCTCCAGAGATGCTGCCTGTCCCACTGAGTTACTCCAGCATTTTGTGTCTGTCTTCGGATATATCTAAGAGCGTTACCAAGCCAAGACTGTCCAATGCCCATCACATAGCAAGCCTTGGACAACCAAGTGGACAATTGCCATTTTGTACTGTACAACTACTTAAGTTATTCTATTGAAGATCATTTTAATTTGATATTTTCTACTTTACTTTAATGAAAGAACAGAACAATTTGAAGAAAATACTTTTACACCTATCTATATATTATATATATATCTATACTCTCATCTTGTTTGTTTCTATCTATCTATGCACGTATATGTGTGTGATCAAGGACCTACGCCAAAATGGCACATGATAGCGCTAAAAATATTTGCACCACCTTACTCACGATTGTCCTGTGGTGGTCTGTGTCAAGTTTCATTCAGATTGATGTTATATTTTACAACTTTTTCATAAACTTGAATTTCTAAAGTTAACAATTAAGAACAATTAAGCAACTAAAATCCTTGCTGGCCCAGCTTGCAACAACGTTGTAATAAAGTTGCAATCGAGGAACACTTATTCCTTCTTGCAGGAGGGGGAGGGAATGCTGGGGGAGGCAGGAGAAGAGGAATTAGCATTAAAGTTTAAAAAAGAGGGAGGATGAGGGGCTATGGGTGAGTGGTGGAATATTGCGTTGGGGGAATGGGTTGCGTTGGGGAACCAGACCTCCCGTGTGACAGGGACCCGAGAGGTCCCACTTGGTCTAGTAACTCAGTAAATGTGACAATTTATAAATAAGTAGCTGCACATATCTTCCAGGTTCATTTTCCCTCTCTCCTACATTTAGTGCTGTGTTTGCTTTGATCTCTGATGGCTGGATATGTTTCAGCCAGACTAAGACTGGAGTGAAAAGTAACTTGCAGCACACTACTCAAAAGCACCATCAATATAAACTGTTTAAATCATAGAATACTAATTAAAATTCCATTCTTCACTGTGTAGAAGACAACTGAAATGCATGTTGGATTATCTGTCAGTATTCTCTTTTCTGGAGGAAAGAGTTTAAACCTATTTTTCCTCTCCTGATGTACTTTATCTCACCTCACATTTCTCAAACATCAATGTAATCGTCTTGTTGCATCTTCTCTGCAATTGGCGACCAGATCTGAGCAAAAACTGTCCAGGAAGCATGTTTGGAAGCATTTTTGGCATAATTCTAGTCATAGTCCTACAGTGCGGAAACAAGACCTTCAGACCGACTTGCCCACACCGGCCAACATTTCCCATCTACACCAGTTCCACCTATCTGCATTTGGCTCACATCTCTCTAAACCTGTCAAACTAAATGTTTCTTAAACAGTACCTGCCTCAACTACTTCTTCCAGCAGCTCATTTCACACACCTATTAAGATGATTTCCTTATTTTATGTATCGTAGTGTAGTATTTTTCACAGCTGCCGATTTTTGACATTTATTTAGTAAATTATTCACTCATTTTGCAAGTTTAGTTTTTATTCTTTGTCCACAAATGTAGGAATTGTGATTTGAGTCCAAAATCTAACTTCTTAAGATAAATTGAAATCAACAGTTCCTTATGGCGTTCTGTTCTTCAGCTGCTGCACATTTTAAGATCTCAGATGTAGGCAGTAGCTCCCAGAGAAACCTTACAACTTGGTGCTGAAGGGGTTCAGGCACAAATCCATCCAACCTATTGTCCACATCTGGGATGAGGAGAAGATATCACAACACCAGCTTCTTGAAAGGAAACATGCCACCTATGACAACATCTATCTCCCTGCTATTAACAACAAGGAAGTCTCTGCCAGGGATAGACACTAAATATTGTGGTAACTCAGCAGATCAGGCAGCATCTCCGGAGAAAAGGAATAGGTGACGTTTTGGGTCGGAACCCTTCTTCAGACTGCAAGATGGAGAACAATGCAGAGCCGGCTACCTCACTTAAGCCAACTGTCAGAAAGAACTGTGGAACAGCCTCTTTGAAGTTGGCTCCCCACAGAAATGCATCTCCATCCCCCTCTGCTCTACAATGTCCAACAAGCCATGATATAACCCAACAAACCGACCACAAAACCAGTGACAAACACATCTGTCGTCACCTCCACACTTCTCTCAACCATTCTTGCTGTGACGTTGCTCCACTCAACCTTCCCAAATTCCTGACACAAATACAAAGATCAATTCCACACCTGATGATCCAGCATCTGGATTTCCCCCCATCCCCGGCAAATGAGTTCCCATTTTCCATTCATTCAGATCCCAGTTTTAAAAACGTTGACAATTCCAACACACATATCAATAAAAGTGATTTCCTATGGGAATTGTGATTTTAAAAATACTACCGATGCCCCTTCAAATTACGTGTACATTGTTGTTCACATCCATTGAAGATAAAAAAATAACTATCAGTCTTTCCAACTGCAGATACTTTTGTTATTTTGGGAGTTCTTCAAAGTCCAAGATTGTTCATAATGGGTCAGATAATTTTAGTTCATGCCTGCACGTACATCCCATTCATTAAGAAATCCATTTTAGTGTAGTCCCTTCTTTTGTAGGAGTCTATTAACTGTTTACTTAACATAGCAACCGTTATTGTTAGAAATAATACTCCAAATACAAGAGCTGCAATCAGCCCACTTTTCATTTCCATTTGTGAATCTCCAACCTTTCCTGCTGATTCCTCCTGACCTCCCACATTCTGTCTTTGATCCTGTTCCCCGCCATCCTTTTTATTAACACTTGCATTGTTTGAGACCGCAGATATATTTGTGATGAATGGAGTTTTCTCCTCTGGAACCCTGGTTACAGAAGATTGCAGAGTTCCATGTGGTATCGGCTTTCTTGTCGAGACAGCATAGATGGTGGTGGTTGAGTAGGTTGTTGGTAGGACGATGGTGGTCACCAGTGGCATTTCTGGGAGAGGAGGCATTGTCCATGAAGTAGTGGTTTGCCCGCTGGTTGAGGCCGTGGTGTTTGGGGCAGTGGTGGTTGATGTCGGATGAGTGGTGATCACGGCTGCTAGCGTGGTGGTGTGTAGGGTGCTTGGCAGAGTAGTGGCCATTGTACCTAGAGTGGTGGTGGTCTGTAACGTGGTTGGAAGGGTGGTGGACGTTCTAGACTCAGTTGTGCTGGCTTGTAGGGTTGTTGGAAGGGTAGTGGGCATTGGAGGTGGAGTGGTGCTGGTTTGGAGGGTAGTTGGAAGGGTAGTTGTCATTGTAGGTTCAGTAGTGGTGGTGTGTGGGGTGCTTGGCAGAGTAGTGGCCAGGGTACTTGGAGTGGTGGTGGTCTGTAACGTGGTTGGAAGGGTGGTGAACATTTTAGTTGTGCTGGCTTGTAGGGTGGTTGGACGTGTAGAAGTCATTGTAGGTTCAGTAGTGGTGGTATGTAGGGTGGTTGGAACGGTAGTGGGCATTGGAGGTGGAATGGTACTGGCTTGGAGGGTAGTTGGAAGAGTAGTGGTCATTGTAGGTTCAGTAGTGGTGGTTTGGAGGGAGGTGGCCCTCAGCGATTGAGTGGTGGGAAGGGCAGTAGTTCTCGTTGATGTTGATGGTGCGACTGGGAGTCCAGTTGGCACAGTCTTGGTAGATGTCAACGAGAGACTGTTCCGGACGGTGGCTGCTGGTGACTTCCTGGTTGTCACTGGCGAGGTTGTGGTCACTAGTAACTGTGCGGTTGTCACTGGAGCAGCAGTGGAAGACGTTGCTGGCAACACGTTGGGTGGTGGGAGGGTTGGGACCACCACTGATGACCTGGCTCTAGATTGGACAGTGGGCGGTGGGAGATGGGTGGTTGTCGTTGACTGCATCGTGCTGTCTTGACGGGAAGGAAGATCAGACCCAGAACCTCGGAGGTCACCTGCAATCCCACTATCTGAAGATCCTTCCCCATTCTGGGAATGTGATTTCATCGCAGACATTTCCGACTCTTGATCTGCATGCAAAAAATAAATGTGTTTTTGTGTTTTTCTGATAAAACATGAATTCATTAATTTCTTGGATAGAAAAAAAGTAGTTTGTTCTACATTGGTTCACATAACATCGTGATTCGGTTTAGTTTGTGGTCACGTGTACCGAGGTACGGTGAATAGCTTTTTGTTTAGTGCCGCCCAGTCAGCAGAAAGACTCTGCATGATCGTACAATCAGGAATCTGAAATCAGAAGTATACTGGGCAATCTGAAAGCATCAGTTCACACTAGTTCTGTTATCCCACTTTCTCATCCACTCCCTACACACTTGGGACAATTTACAGAGGGCTGATTAACCTACAAACCTGCACGTATTTAGGATGTGGGAGGAAACTGGAGCACCCGGAGGAAACCCACACGGTCACAGGGAGTACATGCAAACTCCACACAGATAGCACCCGAGGTCAGGATGGAACCTGGGTCTCTGGTGATGTGGGGCAGCAGCTCTACCCGCTGCATCACCGTGCCACGCATTGCTTCCCTATTTGTCCAATGGATCTGCACCAGCATCAGAATTCTCATCCAGTCTTCTATTTTCCATTACATCAGCTATCTACTCTTCTCTCTCCGTCCTACCCCTCCACAGTAACATGTTTGCAGTTCTGATGAAAGGACGTCAACGTGTAACATTAATTAATTCTGTCTCGCAGATGCTGTGTAAATTTCCAACAATTCCTATTTTTATTTCAGATTTTCTACAGCCCCAGTATTTTATTTGCGTCACAGAGTTCCCTGACAAACAAACTGTGGGGGGATTCAAATTGCAAACATGGTTACTAGACATTTACGCATTTTGTGATCACGTTGGTGGGTTTGAGGTTTATTATTATTGTCACGTGTACCGAGGTACAGTGAAAAGCTTGGTTGGTTTGCATGCTCTCCAATCAGATCAGTTAATGCTAAACATAAACATAATTAAGTCAAAGTCCAGTTCGATAGGTAGAGCGAAGGGGAAGGTACAGAATATAGTTCTCAGCATCGTAGAGCGTCAGTAATTTACAGATGCAAGTTTGTCCATTTGAGATAAGCATTACTGATCATTTCTGTTGGATGTATGCTGAAAAATAAAGCATTTGTTTCAAAGCTCTATATCAGTTGATATTTAAACAATAAATGTTCGTTACCTTTATCAATGACATAGCTGGTGTATCCTTTCAGAGACATCGTGGGGCAGGCATCTTTGTTTGGACAATGAAAAAGGTAGCAATTTGGGGAAGTGTTATTCTTTGGAGCAAATGTCATAAAATTACAGAGGTGTCCATCTAAATAATGAAAGAAAAACTAGGTTTTAATACATCAGCCTTAATATGATTTGAGAAGTCTATAGCAGTCTGCTCCATTAAAACAAGAGTAAAATGAAGTCTTTGGTGGAATATCGAGTCAATCCAAGGGTTTGTGGTGGAGGCAGGTTTAACACTGATGAATTTAGACAGGTGCAGGGCTATGCATGGATCGGAGGAATGCGGATCACCTACAGGCAGTCTGTTGGAGTTATTTTCTAATGTTTGATTGAACTCACACTTAGTTTAGGTTAGAGATACGACATGGAAACAGGTCCTTCAGCCCACCAAGTGCAAGCCGACCACCGATCACCCGTTCGCACTGTTCCCTATGTTATCCTACTTTCTCATTCATTCCCTACACTCTAGGGGCAATTGGTCCCATAGCAGAAGCGTCCATGTCGTGTGGCTGGAAACTGGATGTATGCTGAGCTAATTCTGATACCACCGTCATCTATTGCCACAAGTGATGGCTCGCACTGATTGTCGGCGGAAGCTTGCGTCCTTGTCACGACGGACGATGACAGTGATGTTAACATTTGTAACAAGATGGGCACGAAAAGAAGAAGGGGTTATATACAGAGGGGCCAATTAACATACAAACCCGCACGTCTTTGGGATGTGGGAGCAAACCGGAGCACCCAGAGGAAACCCATGCAAGTCACAGTGAGAACGTGCAAACTCCACACAGAGACAGCACTTGAGGTCAGGAATGAACTCGGGTCTTTGGCGCTGTGAGGCAGCAGCACTACCTGCCGTACTACCGTGTCACGTTGTATAATTATGTTCCTGTGCTGAGGAGCGCATGATATGAAAAATCTCATTGAGTCTTAGAACATCAAGACCAATTTTATTGGTTGGGACTTTGATGCCTGACTGACTGTAACTGAGAGATTGTATCTGATTTAATGCAGCATATGCAGCTTTATAGGACTTTGGTAATAGCCCTGTCCCACGGTACGAGTTCATTCCAAGAGCTCTCCCGAGTTTAAAAAAAAAATCAAACTTAGCGGGTTAACGTAAGAATTAATGTAGCGGGTACGTCGGAGCTCGGGGACGTCTCTTAGCGGGAAGACTTCGCTAACGGCAGGTAAGCACGGGAAGACTCGTGAAGATTTTTCAACATGATGAAAAATGTCCACGAGAGCCCCGAGTACCGATGAGTGGCCATTACCGTAAATCTCCGAGCTCAAATCGGGGCAAACACGGGAGAGCTCTTGGAATGAACTCGTACTGTGGGACAGGGCTTTGAGGCTGCATTTGGAGTATTGCGTACAGTTCTGGTCACTCCATTACAGGAAGGATGTGGTGGCAGAGGAGGTTTACCAGAACGATGCCTGGCCCAGAGAGTTTTAGATAGAAGGAGAGGTCGGACAAATGTGGATTATTTTCTCTGATGCGTTTGAGTTTGTGGGGAGATCTGATAAAAGTTTCTAAAATTATGGGAGGCAGAGGTTGGGAAGACAGCAGAATCTTTTTCCCAAGATGGAAATATCAAATACTAGAGGGCATGGCTTTAAGATGAGGGGAGCAAAGTTTAACGGAGATGTGCGGAGCAAATTATTCTACACTGATTTATTTATTGATCAGTTATTTCTGCAGAATCCAAAGTGCAAGTTTTATTACTTTGGACTTTCTTTACCTGTCATTGTGAAATGCTGTGTACCAGACAAATACAAAGTTTCATCATCAGTGTGTCTGTGTCATCACCACATATGATTGCACCACACTTTTCTTTAACCTTTAACTCATCAGAAAGTTATTTTGGGCAATTAATTTTCCTGACTTGTGGACGAAAGCATGTTGTTAAAATTTGCAAGTCACTTAGGAACATATGGTCATAAGGGATAGGAGCAGAATTAGGCCATTCGGCCCATCAAGTCTACTCCATCATTCAATCATGGCTGATCTATCTCTCCCTCCTAACCCCATTCTCCTGCCCTCTCCCCATAACCCCTGACACCCGTACCAATCAAGAAATGTTATTGATGTTATTAACATATCTTGAAATCAGTGCTTACCTATTTTAGGCAAATCACTACAGCAGCTGTTGAGACACTTCTCCACTGTATCCGTGTAGAATGGGCTGAGGCTCTTCAGCCCTTTTGAAAGACCAATGGTTACGTTGATTATATTGTCCAAGCTGCTTGAATAATTGCACTGTGAATGTTCCGATAGACACTTGTGGTTCGTCAGCAAAATCAACAGCAGCGATGGGAATAATGCACCTTGCCAGCAAATCATATTGGCCATTCTCAAAGCTGCTTAACCAGGGTCATCAGACGCAGTCACGGTGTCCGCGATCGTTCTGAGAGTGTTGCTGTCTTCAATAAACAGGAAGCAGGGTCTGCAAAGTTGCAAATGAGCCACTGAATATTCGCTCGTGTATTAACTTCAAATAATCACAAAAATACAGTCTTTCTTATCGATAATTTACAGGGCCTTCTTCAATACAAATTAATGACTGAAAACGTATATATTTACACAATGGTCAAGGAGATAAACATGACCGATGTACTTCACGATCAACCCTTCACTGATACGCAACTCACGGAACAACCTGAATTTTTTAACATATTGTGTAAAAACATTATATTAATCCTACCTGAAACTCGTCAATACCAAAACCTGCACATTTTTAAGAAATATGAGTAAAAACCTCAAATTTTCTGAGTAGTAATTGCCCGATCAATGCACGTTTAGGCTGCGGGCCCAGCATCAAAACTGTGTCTAGAAATCAACTTTCGTGACCCATGTCTCAGAACGACATGAAATTTTGCACAGATTTAGATAAAATATAATTGAGCAGGAAGTCATAACTCGTCAGCACCAAAAGTTGCACATTAATTATTTACTCTAATTAGAAAAATGAGATTGAAAAGGTAAGCGCCATCTAGTGTCCAATGCCCATATTACACCATGGGGAGCCTATTTCCGTGTTGCCGTCTCTTTAAACCGTATTATTATACTATATATATATATGACTTGTGAATATGACTGTAATCATATATAATTATGTATAATTATATCATATAAAAATAATATAATGAATATAATTGTGAGTTTTTCTTTGAATGAGACTGCTGCAGAGATCCTCTTGAACCCGCCTAATTAATGGGTGAGGGCAGTTCCTGTGGGTTCCCCTGTTTACTGACCTCCACTACTGCTAGTGTGCAAAATGGGGGTCACGGCCATAGCAGGACTGGGGCAGTGCCAGGCAGGGGGAAGGCTAAGGCAGGAAAATGCCCAACGCTAACTCGTCCCCCTTCCAGAGCTGCCCACGGCTGGAGCAGGAGTCGCTTTGGGACCGGCTGCGGGTTCCATACGTGTGTCCCCGCAGCGCGTCCACCTCGGTCAGCATCATTGTGGTGATGATGGTGGGGACAGCACTTCCCTGCACGCCCCCCGGACCACGTTCAGCATGTTCACATTATAACTTTATAAAGATAAATCAATTGAGAAACAAAATGAACAGCAAGGTGAGCGTTACCTTTATTCCTTGGAAACCGTGTTATTGTTTTGATGTAATGAGGAGGCAGCCATGATCCCAGCATCCTCGCTGCCTAGTGACCATAAAACAAATTGGTCAATTTGCGTCTGACCTCAATGTCAAATGTGCATTGATTGCGCTATTAATACTCAGAAAATTTGAGGTTTTTCTCATATTTCTTAAAAATGTGCCTGGTCTTGACCAGTTTCAGGTATGATTAATATAATATTTTTACACAATATGTTAAAAATTTAGCGTACACAAAAAGCTGGAGAAACTCAGCGGGTGCAGCAGCATCTAAGGAGCGAAGGAGATAGGCGACGTTTCGGGCCGAAACCCTTCTTCAGACTGATGGGAGGTGGGGGGGGGGGGGGGGGGGGGGGGGGGGGGCAGGGAGAAGAAAGGAAAAAGGAAGAGGAGGAGCCCGAGGGCTGAGGGAGAGGTGGGAAGGGGAGGAGACAGCAAGGGTTAACAGAATTGAGAAAATTCAATGTTCAAGCCAAGAGGATGCACAGAGGGGGGGCAGTTAGAGAGGAGGTTGTGAAACTGTCTCCGTAGGGAGGAGGAGAACTTCTTCAAAGTAGGCATACCTTGAGGAGATTTCGCAGTGGAGTAGACAAAGTGTTAAAGAAGGAACTGCAGATGCTGGAAAATCGAGGGAACACAAAATGCTGGAGAAACTCAGCGGGGGCAGCAGCATCTATGGAGCGAAGGAAATGGGCAACGTTTCGGGCCGAAACCCTTCTTCAGACTGATGGGAGGTCACTGTGTTTATGCTGCCTGCCATACATAGGGTTTTTTTTCCTCTCCCACACTCTCTCTCTCTCTCTCTCTCTGTGACAGCGGGGATCTAGCTCTCTCCGCCCTCACACCTTCCCAATACTCTGGCTGCTGCGGAAAACAAGGACATTTGCTCCTTAACCAACTGGAAATGGAGCCAAATTGTTAGGTCGATCCGTGAGTTGGGTCACGAACCTGAACGAAAAAAGCTCCTCGGCCAACAGCCGAGATTGACATTGAGGTCGGACGCAAATTGACCAATCCCGCACTTTGCTTTATGGTCGCTAGGCAGAGAGGACCCTGGGATCATGGCTGCCCCCTCATTACATCAAAACAATAGCAAGGCTTCCAAGGAATAAAGGTCATGCTCACCTTCCTGATCATTTTGTTTTTCAATTGATTTATCTTTATAAAGTTATGATGTGAACTGTTAAATAAAATGATAAATAACAAATGTAGAGCTAGGGTTAGGATTAGGGTCAATCAGTAGGTCAGTCAGTGGGTCGGTCAGTCTGTCAGTCGTGCTTGTCGGTAGGCCGATGGATGCTGTGGAGGTTGGGCCGGGCCTCCGGACATTGTATTATTTATATTTATATATATATATATATATATAATTACACATATCATACATACATACATACATAATCATTCATATTCACAAGTCATATATATATTTGTCCGTTTTGTCTTTTTTTTGTTTTCTTTTTGTCCCGTTTCAGTTTATTTTTAGTTGTGTATGGGGGGGGGGAAACTTGTTCGAGTCTTTTCCTTCGGGGGGATGTGACCTTTTCTTGTCATATTCCCCATCTCCGTCTGTGCTGAGGCCTAATGGCGGAGCTGGCGGCCCCCAACTGGGACCGACCTCGAGGCTCCAGAGCCAGAGCCAGGACTCACCAGCTGGCCGGCTTCGGGGCTGTGGCGGCGTTCCCACGGCAGCAGCGGCCCGACTTCGGAGTCTCGGCCGCGGGCCCAGTGGACGACAACGTCAGCAGCTCGCAGGTCCCAGGTTGGTGACCTGTTCTCCGGAGCTCCCACAACAACAGCTGCGTCCACTGGACTGGAGGGCGGCAGCTTCGTCTGCCCCGGGCCGTGGAGTTTGAACCGGCCCGTTCGCGGAGCTCGGATTCAGCCGCGACACTTACCAACTCCCAGCGGGGTCCCAACATCAGAAGCCTGGATCGCTTCAACGCAAAGAGAGAAGAAGGAAGAGACAAGGACTTTAAGATTTTGCCTTCTATCACAGTGAGGAGGTGCCTGGTAGACTCACTGTGGCGGATGTTAAATCTGTGTTAAGTGTGTGTTTTGTTATTTTATTCTATGTTATGACTGCAAGGTTCCCAATGTCATTCAGACTGAAATGTCTGAATGACAATAAAGGATACTTTCATACTTTTTCATACTTTCATGGCACTTTCTTTTTTGATCTAATTTTCTAATTAGTTTAATTAATTAATGTACAACTTTTGCCACTGGCGAGTTATGACTTCCTTCTCAATTATATCTTATCTAAATCTGTGCAAAATTTCATGTAGTTCCGAGACATGGGCACAAAAGTTGATTTCTAGACACGTTTTTGATGCTCGGCCCGCAGCCTAAGAGGCCAGTTAACTGCACGTCTTTGCGACGTGGGAGGAATCCCACGCGGTCACAGGGAGAACGTGCAAACTCCACACAGACCGAGGTGAGAATCGAACGCGGGTCTTTGGCGCTGTGAGACAGCGGGTCTACCAACTGCCCAGTAACAGGATCGGTCCGAGTCAGCATGGATTTACGAAGGGGAAATTATGCTTGACTAATCTTCTGGAATTTTTTAAAGCTGTAACTAGGAAAATGGACAAGGGAGAGCCAGTGGATGTAGTGTATCTGGACTTTCAGAAGCATTTGATAAGGTCCCACATAGGAGATTAGTGGGCAAAATTAGGGCACACGGTATGGGGGGTAGAGTGCTGACATGGATACAGAAGTGGTTGGCAGACAGGAAACCAAGAGTAGGGATTTACAGGTCCCTTTCAGAATGGCCGGCAGTGACTAGTGGGGTACCGCAAGGCTCGGTGCTGGGACCGCAGCTATTTACAATATACATCAATGATTTGGATGAAGGGATTCAAAGTAACATTAGCAAATTTGCAGATGACACAAAGCTGGTTGGCAGTGTGAACTGTGAGGAGGATGCTATGAGAATGCAGGGTGACTTGGACAGGTTGGGGGAGTGGGCAGATGCATGGCAGATGAAGTTTAATGTGGATAAATGTGAGGTTATCCACTTTGGTAGCAAAAACAGGAAGGCAGATTACTCTCTAAATGGTGTCAAGTTGGGAAAAATGGAAGTACAACGGGATATGGGGGTCCTTGTACATCAGTCTATGAAAGTAAGCATGCAGGTACAGCAGGCAGTGAAGAAAGCGAATGGCACGTTGGCCTTTATAACAAGAGAATTGAATATAGGAGCAAAGAGGTCCTTCTGCAGTTGTACAGAGCCCTAGTGAGACCACACCTGGAGTATTGTGTGCAGTTTTGGTCCCCTAATTTGAGGAAGGACATTCTTGCTATTGAGGGAGTGCAGCATAGGTTTACAAGGTTAATTCCCGGGATGGCAGGACTGTCATATGCTGAGAGATGGAGCAGCTGGGCTTGTACGCTCTGGAGTTTAGAAAGATGAGAGGGCATCTCATTGAAACATCTAAGATTATTAAGGGTTTGGACACACTAGAGGCAGGAAACGTGTTCCCGATGTTGGGGGAGTCCAGAACCAGGGGCCACAGTTTAAGAATAAGGAGTAAGCCATTTAGAACGGAGACGAGGAAACACTTTTTCTCACAGAGAGTGGTGAGTCTGTGGAATTCTCGGCTTCAGAGGGTGGTGGATGCAGGTTCTCTGGATACTTTCAAGAGAGAGCTAGATAAGACTCTTAAAGATAGCGGAGTCAGGGGATATGGGGAGAAGGCAGGAACGGGGTACTGATTGGGGATGATCAGCCATGATCACATTGAATGGCGGTGCTGGCTCGAAGGGCCGAATGGCCTACTCCTGCACCCATTGTCTATTCACGTCCATACCTGTCGCGGCGAGTGGGTTTTAATTATAGAAAGGGCTCATTATGATCTAATTTAAAAAAAAACATTGAGCCCTTCATTACAGGCAGCACTGCGTGTGAGGAATCCTGTAACTCACAGTAACAAAACCACTAACAAATCAATGTAACTACTGACAGTGACAAACCAATATAACTATTGTAACAAACCACTGTAGCTGTAACAAACTAGTGTAACTACTGTATCGCACTACTGTAACAAACTCACTGTAGCGAATCAAAGTCACTACTGAGACAAACTACACATTGTAGAGTGACATTTCTTCAGCGCTAGATACGGAAACAAACGTTGGCCAGTAATGAGGAATGGTGTGAGTTTGTCCAGAGTTTCCCCGCGACGGGCCCGGCAATGTGGACGGTGGCAAAGACACGGCAGCTACTCGGGACACAGCAACGCCAACACCCCCCTCCCTCTCCCTCTCCCACCCTCCCTCTCCCTCTCCCTCTCTCTCCCCTCCCTCACCCTCACACACCCCCACCCTCTCCCTCTCCCTCTCCCTCCCCACCCCCGGGCTGCCCCGCTCACTCACTCACTCTCTCAGCTGCCCGTCTGAAGCCGCCGGCTTCCCGGAACCGTCTCTGGTCTGAAGACGCGGGCGGGCGGGCGGGCGCCCCAAAGTTTCCGCCACGTCTGGTGACGAAGCCCGGCCCCCTCCCGGGACAGGACAGCCCAGCGCGGCGCGGCGCTCCCTCCTCACCCTGGAGCCCCCTTTACCTGCACCCTCCGAGCCTGACCCCCCCCCCCCCCCCCCCCCCCCCCCCCACCGGGCGCCGAGTGACCGGGCGGGGAGGGCAGTGGACAGCCCGGCTTCCCCTCTCCCTCTCCCCGCACACCGTGCGGGCCGGGTCGGCTACCTCCCTGGTACTTCCCCGGGCCCGGCCTGAGGATCAGTCTCTGGATGGACACACACAGACTCACACTCACACACACACACACACACACACACACACACACACACTCACACACACACACACACACACACACACACACACACTCTCACACATCCACACAGACACACTCACACTCACACACAGACACACTCACTCACACACTCTCTCACATCCACACAGACACATTCACACTCACACACAGACACACTCACACACACACACTCACACACACACACACTCACACACACACACACACACACACACACACACACACACTCACTCACACACACACACTCTCACACATCCACACAGACACAACACATTTCCTCAAGTTTCAGGCAGGGTTCATTTCTGTCTAACTTTCCTGCTGCAGAATAAACAGCACTTCAGGCAGAGCTGTTCCTCCTGCCTATCTTCAAAGTTTTGTTTTCTAGCCTAATTTTTAATTCAGCTCGAGGGATGGGTGATTCTAGGTTGTTTTACTCGTGTTCAGCAAACGCCACCCATTCCTTCTCACCAGAGATGCTGCATGTCCTGCTGAGATTGGGTCAAATACTCTGCATTTACCCTGAGTTGAAGATTCAAGAATCAGAGAGCATAGGTTTAACGTGAGAGGGGAAAGACTTAATGGGAACCTGAGGGGTAACTTTTTCCACACAGAGAATGATCGGTATATATGGAACAACCTGCCAGAGGAGGTAGTTGAAGCAGGCATTAGAACATTTAAAAGACACCTGGACAAGTACATGGATAGGAACAGGTCAGATGGATAACGGGCCAAACGCAGGGCAGGTGGGACTAGTGTAGATGGCATGGGCAAGTTGGGCCGAAGGGCCTGTTTCCTGTGAGATACATTACTTGTCACAGAATCGCCCAGCAAGGAAACTGGACCTTTGACCCACTATGTGCACACTGAGCAATGATTGCCCATTTACAGGATCAGGCCCTTTGGCCCATCATGTCCATGCTGACCAAGTTGGCCTACTGGGCGT
The DNA here is from genome assembly GCA_035221665.1 of Okamejei kenojei. Taxonomy (NCBI): domain Eukaryota; kingdom Metazoa; phylum Chordata; class Chondrichthyes; order Rajiformes; family Rajidae; genus Okamejei; species Okamejei kenojei. The sequence goes on along the minus strand of CM069149.1, from coordinate 48,528,109 downwards.
CACATTTGTTCCGTTGCCTTCTGAACCCTTCTTATCCATACGTCCGTCCAGAATTTTGTATTTAGTTTGACAGATAGAACATGAACCACAATCTTCTCATTTTCAACCCACAAACAGCTGACAATGGCCTGTTCCCTTTATCATCGTTACTTTTCTGCATATCTTTTATTCATTGTTCTTTATCTCTCCAAATCATTGTCTATGTCTCTCGTTTCACTTATTCCTAACCAGTCTGAAGAAGGGTCTCGACCCGAAACATCACCCGTTCCTTCTCTCCAGAGATGCTGCCTGTCCCGCTGAGTTACTCCAACTTTTTTGTGTCTTTCTTCGGTGAAAACAGGTCTTTTGGCCCACTGTGTCCGCACCAACCAATGATCACCCCACACTCTTGTTCTATCCCACACACTGGGGACAATTTGCAGAGGCAATTCAGCTACAAACCTGCATGTCTTTGGAACGTGGGAGGAAACCAGAGCACCCGGAGAAAACCCACGCAGTCACAGAGAGTACGTACAAACGCCATACAGACAGCACCCCTGGTCAGGATCGAACCTGGATCTACGGCGCTGAAAGGCAGCAACTCTACCGCTGGGCCAATGTCTCTCTGCTCTGCATCCCTCTCCAGTGCTCCACCATTTACAGTGCAAGTCCTGCCCTGGTCTGATGCTCCAATTCATGGTCTTAATGTCCGAACTATTCTTATCCTTTCCAGAACCACCATCAACTTGACACAGTTGTCGTCACAATCTCCAAACTTATCTCTTATTGACATTCCAACCACCTGCATGGTGACATTCCTTGGTATTAGGCCCAGTTCTGCCTCTTCTCAATCTGTGTGTGGCTCTAAAAATGCCACACCCTCTGAGCTGTTCACACGAGAACAGTCGCGGTCAATATCAGAGAAGTCCTGACCAGACACGTCACCTATCCATGTTCTCCACAGATGCTGCCTGACCCACTGAGTTACTCCAGCATTTTGCATCTGCCTTAACCTTACATCTCTTCCTCTGGCTTAACTACATCTCTGCTCCTTTATCTTTCAATCTACATAAAGTATAACTAAATAGAAATCAGACCTACGGATAATTATAGACTGATTCAGGCTTGATATAATTATTTCATTGATTTCTATTGCACAATTACAAACACTTTTTTTTTTGCTCTGTTCACCAACACTTGTTACATTCTCATTCCTCTAACCAGTATATTCCACAAATAAATAGGATTGTTCCATAGTCCATGTGAACACGGCAGCACGGTGGAGCAGCGGGTAGAGCTGCTGCCTCACAGCGCCAGAGACTCGGGTTCGATCTTGACCTTCGGTGCTGTCTGTGTGTGTGGAGTTTGCACGTTCTCCCCATGACCGCGTGGGTTTCATCCGGGTGCTCCAGTTTCCTCCCACTCTCCCAAAGATGGGTTTGTTGGTTATTTGGCCTTCTGTAAATTGCCCCTAATGTGTAGGGAATGGATGAGAAAGTGGGAGAAGGCAGGAACGGGGAACTGATTGGGGATCAGATCACATTCAATGGCCTACTCCTGCACCTATGGTCTATTGTCTATATGGCCGTTCATATGACACCACCCAGGCTTGCATCCGACCACACATCACCTGCAAACTAGGATGCATCACCCATGGTCAGTCATGACTGAACAAGTACACTTTGAATTTGGGGATAAACCACAAAAATTACTGGCACGCCAGCTTAGAAAATTAGATGAGGAGAAAATGATACATAAAATTAGATCTGAACAAGGAGAAATATTGACTTTACCAAAAGATATCAATGATACATTTTTACAATATTATCAAAATCTTTACTCATCTAAACTAGCAGGACAATCAGATGGAATGGAAACATTCCTACAAGAATGTCATATTAACAGTTTAGATCAGGAAGGTAGAGAATTGTTAAATGCTGATATATCAGTAAAAGATATTGAAGAATCAATTCGATCATTAAATAACGGAAAAGCCGCAGGCCCTGATGGCTTAAGTGTTGAATTTTATAAGAAGTTTCATGATCTGATCTCTCCACGCTTACATACAATATATAAATATGCTTATGAACAAGGAAAGTTACCAGAATCATTAAATGGATCTACAATTACACTTATCCCTAAAGCTGATAAAGATTTGGAAGACCCTGGATCATACAGAGCAATAGCTCTTTTAAATACTGATCACAAAATACTAACTAAAATTTTATCTCGGAGGCTAAGTTTAGTGATTAATAAATTAAAATACATCATGACCAAACAGATTTTATCCCAAAAGGCTATTCATCCTATAATCTGAGACGTCTATTCAATGTCATGTACTCAAAAAGAGTGAATGATATTGAACTAGCTGTCATATCCTTAGATGCTGAAAAAGCATTTGACCAGGTTGAATGGCCATATTTATTTAAAATAATGCAGAGATTTGAACTGGGGGGATAGATTTTCCAAATGGGTAAAAATCATATACTCGAATCCAACTGCAAGAATATTAACAAATCAAATGCTATCAGCAAAATTTAATCTCTTTAGGGGTTGTAGACAAGGATGCCCGTTATCACCATTACTATTTGCTCTGGTAATAGAACCATTAGCCGAAATGATTAGATCAGAACCAGAAATATATGGATATAATACCAAAACTACAACGAATAAAATATCTCTATACGCAGATGACATCTTAATTTATATTACAAAACCGGAGATTAGTATTCCCAATCTATTTAATGTTATAACTAAGTTTAGTACATTTTCTGGGTATAGAATTAATTGGAATAAAAGTGAAATTATGCCTATAACTGGAATGAAATTAAATATATTAGAACAATTCCCACTTAAAATAGTCACGGACAAACTCAAATATCTAGGAATTAATGTATCTAAGTCCTATAACTGTGTATTTAAATATAATTACCATCAATTATTAAATAAACTAAAAAAAATATTTTATATTGGAAAACACTACCTATATCAATGATCGGTAGAATAAATGCTATAAAAATGATTTTTTTTACCACAATTGTTATATTTATTTCAAGCCATCCCTTTATATCTCCCTAAAATGTTTTTAAAAAAAAAATAGATACCTTGGTTAATAGTTTTATTTGGGACTATAAAAACCATCGAATAAGTAAAAAAAACATCTATGTAAATCTAAAATAAATGGTGGACTAGCACTACCAAATTTCTTATATTATTTCTGGGCAGTTCAGATTAAGAATATGAATTTTTGGTTGGTAAATTTAGATCATGAACCAAGCTGGCTAAAGATGGAAAAGGAAGACTGTTTGCCTTTTGATGTAGGTTCGATTCTTTTTTGCACCAAGGGAAGTACAAAAAAAAACGTATGGTGACAACTCTATAATTTAAAGCAAGACGTATTTGGAAACAAATAGTTAAGACCCTACATATGGATAATTTGTCACTTTGTTTGCCAATTATGAATAATCCCTTGTTTAGGCCCTCTGTATTGGACAAGGGGTTTAGACACTGGAATGATTTAGGAATTAAAAGGATAGAACACCTTTACAAGAAATGACAATTTCTTTCATTTCAAGAGTTACAGGATATCTATGGATTGCAGTCAAATAACATATTTAGGTATTTACAAATTAGAAATTATATTAAGTCAAATACGCAAGACTATAAAAATAGAAAACCAGGATTATTAGATGAATTGTTTAATAAACACCCAAATACAGAAAAATTAATAGCGTATATATACAATACTATTTTGGATAGGGAAATCCCAACTTCGGAAATATATCGACAAACATGGGAAAATGAAATAGGTTTATCTATAACGAAGGAAATTTGGGAAGAAAGCCTACAATGTATACATCGTTGCTCATTAAATGCTAGACATATATTGATACAATTTAAGGTATTACACAGATTACAAAAAGGAAATTAAATAGAATTTATCCTAACATTTCTCCTATTTGTGATAAATGTCAGAACTTGGAAGCTAATTTAACGCATAGTTTTGTAACATGTATAAAACTTAATTATTATTGGACAGAAATCTTTAGAGTTATCTCTGAAGTTCTTAAAATTAAACTGGACCCAGATCCAAAATTAATAATATTAGGAGTTCCGGATTAAAATGTGGACAGTGGAAATGTTGGAGACGTTGCATTTGGAAAGAATCAGATTTGTCCTAATGGACATATACGAAATCTTTGAACAGATATGGTCTCCATATACAGAATATTTGAAGGGGTAGCTGTTCTTGGCATCACAACTCAATGGGTACCCGGCAGGATTAGATGAAAATAACTCTCTGTTTTTCTTTTTGATTTATATACATGTCTCTATTGATATCGCTATTTGAAATTGTGTTATTCACTATTAAGATGTATACTATAATCTCTCTTTTTTTAATATATATATATATAATACTTTGTTTTAATTAAATACATATAACAAGAATATATACATATGTTTTTTCCTCTCTCTCTTCTCTTTCTATATAATCAAAATTATTATTTAATCACTATTCTTATTGATTAAAATCTATTCTTTTTCTACTTTCTAAAAAAATAGAAGTTTATAAGAATTACTCGTAACATTCGTATACTTATTGAAATAAGTTGGTTGTGTACTTGAAAAGTTGTTATACCGTTGTTATGATGGATTACTTCTAATAAAAATATTATTACGACAAGCAGAAAACACTCACAAATCAAGCAATATGTTAAAATAAGCAGGTATTCGTGGATGAAAATGTTAGTAGCTGCAGCCTAAATAAACAACAGAAAAGTCACCATTCTTTGTTTCCACAAAACCAACATCAGCCTTCTGTGCTGGACGTCCAACCGACTGGTCTCAGAGTACATCCAAACGTCATGTTCAAATAATAGTGTTAAAGAAGGAACTGCAGATGCTGGAGAATCGAGGGTTATACAAAAGGCTGGAGAAACTCAGCGGGTGCAGCAGCATCTAAGGAGTGAAGGAGGTCTGAAGAAAGGTCTCGACCCGAAACGTCGCCTGAGTCTGAAGAAGAGTCTCGACCCGAAACGTCGCCTATCTCCTTCGCTCCTTAGATGCTGCTGCACCCGCTGAGTTTTTCCAGCCTTTTGTGTAACCCCCCATGTTCAAATAATACTTTGTTTTAATTAAATATATATAAAAAGAATATATACATATATTTTTTTCTCTCTCTTCTCTTTCTATATAATCAAAATTATTATTTAATCACTATTCTTATTGATTAAAATCTATTCTTTTCTTTTTCTAATTTCTAAAAAAAATAGAAGTTTATAAGAATTATTCGTAACATTCGTATACTTATTGAAATAAGTTGGTTGCGTATTTGAAAAGTTGTTATACCGTTGTTATGATGGATTACTTCTAATAAAAATATTATTACAAAAAAATTCCACTTTAAACACCAGGGCAACTAATGTAAAAGGTTATAAACCCTACAGAAAAATGCAAAGAATTAAGTTGAGAGTTGAAAGATGAAATAGTTATGCTATTCAAAATATTGAACTGTGAAACCCAAAGTGTGTTTATATAATAAAATCTCCTACCAACCAAACACTTTTGTTCTTCCTGTCATGATTAATTACTTACCTGGGCCACAGCACAAAGGTTGAACTTATTAAACTATAGGTTAAGGTGTGTTATTGATTGCCTTTCCTTTCTTGAAAAATCCATTCAGATGAAATTCTGTAAACTACACCCTCAAGTTTGCAGCTGATATGATTCAGTTACATTATTTTCCAATCAAATCCAAGTTAGTTTCATGTCGATCCAGATCAGTTTATTTTCATATACATCAGAGTGTGCTACAATGCTGAGAAGCTTGAAAGCGCGCACCACCAGACTCAGGAACAGCTTCCTCCCCTCTGTTATCAGGCTTCTGAACAGTCCTTCCATGAACAAGGATACTGTCCCGTTCACCTCTGCCCCATTGTGGGCTTTGGACACTGTCTGGGGGACTGATGCGCCACAATGCTGTATTCCACACTCTGTATCTTCCCCTTTGGACACTGTCTGCGGGACTGGTGCGCCACAATGCTGTATTCTACACTCTGTATCTTCCCCTTTGCTCGATCTATTGCATTTGTGGTTTGACCTGTTTGCATTTGTGTGTAGTATTATCTGATCTGATTGGATAGCAAGCAAATCAAAGAGTTTCACTGTACCTCGGTACAGGTGACAGTAATAAATCTAAAAATCCTCTAACCCTCCCTCATTTACACATCAACCCAAGTACCAATATAACCCAGGCTTGCAGATGTCCAAGTCATCTCTTGCAAAACCTGCCTGTAACTAAAACACATTGTTCTTCTTTCTCTCCGAGTTCTGACAATGAGTCTTCATCTTGCAGGATCTTGTCTTGCTGGGGTTCCTACAAGACCCTCTGTGTGTTTACAGCATGTTCTGTTTAGATCTCAGTCTGAAGAAGGGTCTTGGCCTGAAACGCCACCCATTCCTTCTCTCCAGAGATGCTGCCTGTCCTGTTGAGTTACTCCATCATTGTGTGTCTATTTCTCTCATTCCCTCTCTGCCTCCCTGTTCATGTCAATACTTTGAACATGACGTTTGGATGTACTCTGAGACCAGTCGGTTGGACGTCCAGCACAGAAGGCCGGTGCTGGCTGATGTTGGTTTTGTGGAAACACAGAATGGTGACTTTTCTGTTGTTTATTTAGGCTGCAGCTACTAACATTTTCATCCACGAATACCTGCTTATTTTAACATATTGCTTGATTTGTGAGTGTTTTCTGCTTGTGTGGAACAAATATTTGATTATGTCCTTAGAAGTAAGTAGCTGAATCTTGTTCAGAGATACAACATGGAAACAGGCCCTTCAGCCCACTGAGTCCACACTGACCATTGTTCACCTGTTCTCACTGGTTCTATGTTATCCCACTTTCTCATCATACAGATGGGAGGCAATTTACAGAGGGCCAATTAACCTACAATACCACACATCTTTGGAATGTGGGAGGAAACTGGAGAACCCGGATGGACCCGGGCAGTTACAAGGAGAATGTGCAAACTCCACACAGACAGCACCCTAGGTCAGGTTCAAAGTTGGATCTCTAGTGCCGTGAGGCAGTGGCACTACCCGCTGTGCCACTGTGCTGCCCTTAACACCATGCAGTGTTTATTATAATTATACACACTAAGACTTTACTATTACAAACAATTGTTCTCCATTTCTTGTTTGTCCTGTTTTTTCCTCCTTCTGGGAAAGGTAATTAGACCAAAAACATTTCAATCAAACCACAAGTTTGTTTAAAAGTTTCAACTCTCTCGTGTTAAAGTGTTCAGTCACAGAGCTATGTTGTACAAAAGCATGATTTTAACATTCTCATTAAATTCCTACTAACATTTGAACCAAGTTGTTTGCAACTCAGGGAGGAGAGTTGTTAAACCTGACGTCGTATCAACCTCGTACCACAATCAGCACCCAGCCCTTGTTCCCCCTTGACCTCCATCATTTACTAATCTCAACTCAATTTTTAATTTTACTCCAAGTCCTCGTATTTACTGTGCCCTCCATAATGTTTGGGACAAAGACCCGTCATCTATTTATTTGCTTCTGTACTCCACAATTTGAAATTTGTAATAGAAAAAAATCACATGTGGTTAAAGTGCACATTGTCAGATTTGAATAAAGGCCAATTTTATACATTTTGGTTTCACCATGTAGAAATTACAGCTTGTTTATACATAATCCCCCCATTTCAGGGCACCATAATGTTTGGGACACAGCAATGTCATGTAAATGAAAGTAGTCATGTTTAGTATTTTGTTGCATATCCTTTGCATGCAATGACTGCTTGAAGTCTGTGATTCATGGACATCACCAGTTGCTGGGTGTCATCTCTGGTGATGCTCTGCCAGGCTTATATTGCAGCCATCTTTAGCTTATGCTTGTTTTGGGGGCTAGTCCCCTTCAGGTTTCTCTCCAGCATATAAAAGGCATGCTCAATTGGGTTCAGATCAGGTGATTGACTTGGCCACTCAAGAATTGACATTTTTTTGCTTTGAAAAGCTCCTTTGTTGCGTTAGCAGCATGTTTGGGATCATTGTCTTGCTGTAGAATTATGGTGCCCTGAAATGAGGGGGGGGGGGGGGGGGATGTATAAACACTGCTGTAATTTCCACACGGTGAAACCAAAATGTATAAAAATGGCCTTTAATAATATCTGACAATGTGCACTTTAGTCACATGTGATTTTCTTCTGTTAGAACTCTCAAATTATGGAGTGCAGAAGTAAATAAATAAATTATGGGTCTTTGTCCCAAACATTCTGGATGGCACTGTATTTCCTCAGTGACTACACATCCAGCACTAATATTCTAGCAACCTGGGATCCAGCACCACCTCCTTTAATCCGGATAACATCATGAGAGGGCACTCGGAAACCCCCCAGAAGTCCCCCCGAAATCGTGGTGCCTCCGCCGGGTGAGGCGGCCAATCTCCACCTCATCGGGACTTCCACGGCCCATTGGCGGGTGGAACCTGCCCCCTGTGGCCGGGGCTCTGGAGCTCCAGCCCGGCCCGAGCCGGCAGACCCGTTCCCGTAGCCGACTTTGCGGGCCGGTATCTCGGACCCCCGGCGGCCTAGGCAGAACGTTCCAGTAACGTTGGACTCCTCTCGGAGACCGCGACCTCTGTTGGCCCGGCAACACGGATAATCCAGAAAGGCTCTGGAACCAAGGGTGGTGGAGGTGGGCTTTGAAACACAAGCTATTTCAGAACGTTTTCTACTCCGAGACATGGCTCCCTGGCTGCCACTTTGAGTGGGTTGCTGCTCCTCTGTACAGATCTATTTGAAGAATGTTTGCTGTTCCGCTTCATATTTTCTCAGCTATGTTTTTCCTCGTTCCTGTAACTCAGTCTGTTGCACACAAACCGGTATTATGACATTCGCTCACTTAGATAGTCCCGGGAATGGTTTTAAGTCAATGTTTTGACAAGCCCTCAACTCCACGGAGCCAACTGAGGCAGTTGCCAACATACGTACCTCTGGTGCCATAGTCACCATGTACTTGTTCACAAGCTTGTGATGGTCTGTGGGAGCGGCAGGGATGGGTCAGTAGCGGCATGGTGGCGCAGGGAGAGTCGCTGCCTTGCTGTCTGTACAGAGTTTGGACCTTCTCACTGTGACCTGCGTGGGGTTTTCTCAGGGATCTCAGATTTCCTCCCACACGCTAAAGACATCCAGGTTTGTAGGTTAATTGGCTTGGTAAAATAGTAATTTGTCCCTAGTGTGTGTGGGATTGTGTTAGTGTGCAGGGATCGCTTGTCTACGTGGACTTGCTGAGCCAAGTCTCTAAACTAAACTAAATAAATTGTTGTTCCTGATTCACCGCTGATCTTTGTCCAGGAAGGAAGCGTGTTATAATGTTCTGTAACCCCAAAGGACACAGCTCTAGGACATGAGGCCGCATGCAAACTGGAAGAACAGGACCTCCCTCATATTCCCCTTGCGTAGCTTACAACCCAGCGGTGAACATTGAGGCACAAGAAACTGCAGATGCTGGTTTATACCAGAGACAGGCACAAAGTGCTGGAGTAACTCAGTGGCTCAGGCAGTATCTGTGGAGGGCATGGATCGGTGACGTAATGGGTTGGGACCCTTCATCAGACTGATTGTGGTCGGTGGAATGGTGGGGGGGAGGGGAAACTGGAAGCAAAGAAAAAAGACTGGACAAAATAGAGCCGGCAACAGATGCCCCCCCCCCCCCATCAGTCTGAAGAAGGCTCTCGACCAGAAACGTCACCTACACATGTTCTCAGGACCCTTCAGACCCAAAACATTGCCTGCCCATTCCCTCCACAGATGCTGCCTGACCCGCTGAGTTCCCCAAACACTTTGCGTTTTGCTTTCCATTTCTAGGCATTTAGTCACATTTGTTTTTACTAAAGGGCAAGGCTGCCACCTAGTGGCCTTTGGTTTGCCAGCGATTGGTGAAGTCACCAATACAAGTAATATACTGGTCAAATTAAACTTCAACATTCCTCCACTAAAACATTTATGCACTGTATGCCTTTTAAAAAAAGAACCAGCAAACCGTGGGCGGTGGCGCAGCGGTAGAGTTGCTGCCTTACAGCGAATGCAGCGCCGGAGACCCGGGTTTGATCCCGACTACGGGTGCTGTCTGTACGGAGTTTGTACCTTCTCCTCATGACCTGCGTGGCTCTTCTCCGAGATCTTTGGTATCCTCCCACACTCCAAAGATGTACAGGTTTGTAGGTTAATTGGCTTGGTAAATGTAAATTGTCCCTAGTGTGTGTAGGATGGTGTTAATGTGCGAGTATCGCTGGTCGGCGCAGACCCGGTGGGACGAAGGGTCTGTTTCCGTGCTGTGTCTCTAAACTAAACGCAGTTCCTTGTTGGCACATTTTTGGCCACTGCCCTGTTATGAAACTTGGTGCAAGAAGATTCTGTTTCATAACTGTGAAGAGATGTGAATTATCCAAATACTGTCTAATCATTAGACTCCTCGTGCCTCGATATCTCTCTTTAACAGATAATAGAAAAGTAGCTAAATGAAAACCTTGTCTCATGGTCTTTATATTTACACTGCTGTAGCCCAGAGAGTTAGACAAGTTTTAGAAAGAACTTTACAAAAGTGATTTCAGTGCAGACAGTGCAGGCTGTTACCGCCAAGGCCAGACATGCTGTAACAGTGGGAAGGGGTCAGGAGAAGATCAGCATGGAGGGATGTCATACCTCGAATCTAATCTTAGTTTTTAGTTTAGTTTAGAGATACAGCACAGAAGCAGCCCCTTTGACCCAGTGGGTCCGCGCCGACCAGCGATCGCCGCACATTAGCACTATCCTACACACTCGGGACAATTTACAATTTACAGAAGCCAATTTACCTACAAACCTGCGCGACTTTGGAGTGTGGGAGGAAACCGGAGCACCCAGAACATACCCACACAGGGACAATGTACAACCAACACACAGGCAGCACCCGTGGTCAGGATCGAACCTGGGTCTCTGGCGCTGTGAGGCAGCAACTCTACTGCTGCGCCACCATGCCATCCAATCTGCTGGTGAAAGGTTAATGGTTTCCCCCAGGAATGCACCCAAGCTGTTTTGCCAAAAATGACCATGACGACAGGCGACACTTTGCGCTGGTCCAGAAGGGCATCTTCTATCATTACAATCGCTCCACTCTTTTAAATCTTTACTGCAACAGTAACATTTCTCACACTATATTCTTCGTTAGTTCTAGGAGCAGAATCAGGCCATTCAGCCCATCGAGTCTACTCCACCATTCAATCATGGCTGATCTATCTTTCCCTCTCAACCCCATTCTCCTGCCTTCTCCCCATAACCCCCGACTCATGAACTGATCTTCGAACCACCTTTAATCAAACATTACTAGATTAAATCTTGCACTAAATGTTAGACCTTTTATCATGTATCTGTACACTATGAACAGCTTCATTGTAATCATGTATAGTATTTCCGCTGACTGATAACACGCAACAAAAGATTTCCACTGTACCCCGGTACACGTGACAATAATTATAAACTAAACTAGTGATACGAGCACAATCTCAGAAAAGGGGTAACAGAATTAAACTAAGACTTACTGTGCACAGCCGTGGTTATTTGTCTGGTGGGACAGACCGTGGTATTTGACACGTCTATAACGGAAGCCAAAGCCAGCGGCAGCGAGCGGCATGAAGGCAGAGATGCACAAAAGCCACAATTAGAGGAGAACAAGCAGAGGTTACTGAGAAAGATAAATCACATCCAAACGTTGTATTATTCATTTTATTTCCCACTGCTCTGCCTGATAATTCATTACTTGGAAGTAAACAATTTCACAGTTCATAATCTTAGTTACCAAAAGACAATTCACAAGTTCATCTTTAGTATTAAATCTGTAGTAATAATGGTAGAGTATGTTGCTACTTTTACATGTTGTAAACCATGAAGATAGGTCAGTGGAGTGTTCCATTATGTGGAATAATAAAGGATTCATTGTTCTGATGGGGACTGAACATTGGCAGATAGATTCTCCTGTTGTGGCATCGTACAACATAGAAATATGGACATACAAAAAACATTTTAATGACTATATCTTAAACAAAAGGGTCAAAATGCAATTAAAAGCTGCATTTTGTTTGTCTTTGTCCGAGAAAATGTTCTGGTGATTTAATGAGTACAAAAATAGAGATTCCACTCAACATGGCCACTCGGTGGTGCAGAGGTAGAGTTGCTGCTTTAGACCCGGGTTCGATCCTGGCTACAGGTGCTGTCTGCACGGAGTTTGTACGTTGTCCCCGTGACCGCGTGGGTTTTCTTCGGGTGCTCCAGTCTCCCCACCAATTCCAAAGAAGTACGGGTCAAGTTTGTAGGTTAATCGGCTTCTGAAAATTGTCCCTAGTGTGCAGGATAGAAATAGTGTACGGGTGACCACTGGTCGCTGTGGACTCAGCGCACCAAAGGACCTAGTTCCACGCTGTATATCCAAAATTAAAAAAAAATCAACTGATATTTAAAATTCATGCTTCAGAGACATTTGCAAAGAGCCACGTGGAAGCATTATATTGCAGGTGAGACTGTGGATAAGTTTTCATTGATTCCGGGGATATTGACACCCATCCCTTTCTCCAGAGATGCTGCCTGACCTGCAGTTACTCCTGCATCTGGTGCTTATCCCTGGTATAAACCAGCACCTGCAGTTCCGTGTTGCTGCATTTTGTACTTATTTTACTTTCGTGACACAGCATGCAAACACACCCTTCAGTCCATCAAGTCCACACCAACTACTGATCACCCGCTCACACTAGTTCTATGTTATCCTATATTCTCATCCATTCCCTATACACTAGAGGTAATATACAGATGCCAATTAACCTACAAACCCGCACGTCTTTGGGATGTGAGGGGGAATCCGGAGCACCCGGATGAAACCCAGGCGGTCACGGGAAGAACGTGCAAACTCCACACGGACAGCAAGATCAAACCCAGATCTCTGGCAATGTGAGGCAGCAGCTCCACCTGCTGCACCACCGTGCTGCCTTCTAACAGAAAACTGTATTCCACATTGGGCTCCTCAAGAGTGGGACGTAATACAGTTGAGTAAAGTGCATTGTTCTATTTTAAATCAGGATAAGACCCAATTAATCTAGAAAGAAAAATACAATCAAATGTTCAAAATAAAAATTTCACAATTGGCACCATCTGAAGTCGATTCTTACAGGAATGTTTGCCCGATGGTAAAAGATCCCAGAATTGCACGGATTATTTTTAAATATTGGCTCATTCTGCCTGTGATCATCAAGATGTGCACGCACACGCACACATTTACACACACACAGGCACGCACACACTTACACACACACAGGCACGCACTTGCGCACACACACACACACACACACGCACGCACTTACACACACGCACGCACTTACACACACGCACACACACGCAGGCATGCACTTACACGCACACGCGCACACAGGCACGCACTTACACACACGCACAGGCACACTTACACACACGCACGCACACGCACGTACACACACAGGCACGCACTTACACACACACTTACACACACGCACGCACACGCAGGCATGCACTTACACACACGCACACACACACACACGCACACAGGCACGCACTTACACACATGCACACAGGCACGCACTTACACACACGCACAGGCACACACTTACACACACGCACGCACACGCAGGCACGCACTTACACGCACACACACACACACACAGGCACACACTTACACGCACGCACAGGCACAGGCACGCACTTACACACACGCACGCACTAACACACACGCACACACACACATGCACAAGCACAGGCACACACTTACACACACACGCACGCACAGGCACACACTTACACGCACAGGCACACACTTACACACACACACGCACAGGCACACACGCACGTGCACGCACACTCACACACACACACAGGCACACAGTTACACACACGCACTTACGCACAGGCACACACACGCACGCACACTTACACACGCACGCAGGCACACAAACGTACTTACACACACATGCGCGCACAGGCACACACACACACACAACACACACACACATGCATGCACACGCACAGGCACACACACACACACAGGCAGAGACTCACAGAGGCGCACACAAGAAATTATGACTGCTTCTGTCAATATATTCATTTTAGAAAAGAGCAGAATGCACCTTTGGGGATGGGGGGCGGGGGGGTAACTCATCCAACAAGATAACCTCAGACGTGTGTTCCCACAGCACACTGCCCTTGTGAAGTTACATTGGATTAAAAAGGCAGCTTTTTGTGAGATTCCAGTTGGTGCACCAGAGGTGAAGTAGTCACAACACTAAATGCTCACAGTAACAATCTTGATCTCTTGCCTCACATCACCAGTCACTGCTGCAAGAAACATGTCTGTGGAAGTGCAGGCAGCAGTGCCCGCTCGTTCCAAAAGCTTTCACGTTGGGGCACCTGGTTGTTAGTTAAACATGCTGCACTCTTCCACGATATCTTGTCTGTAAAAGGGGGGGGGGGGGGGGGGGGGATACAATTGAGTTAACAACTGCACAACAGACATTAAGTATGCTTTCAATAAATTTACCCCAACTAAAATGTGATCCAAGGAGTTTAATAATAAAAGACAAAGAAATAAAAGGTAGGGCAGACTTGGATTGTTATCCCTGGAACGTCAGAGGTTGAGGGGAGACCCAATGGAGTATATTAATTCATGGTCAGAGTCATAGAGTGATACAGTGTGGGAACAGGCCCTTCGGCCCTACTTGCCCACACCGGACAACATGCCCCAGCTACACTAGCCCCAGCTACACTAGTCCCACCTGCCAGTATTTGGCCCATATCCTTCCAAACCTGTCCTACCCATATACCGGTCTAACTGTTTCTTAAATATTGGGATAGTCCCTGCCTCGACTACCTCCTCTGGCATCTCATTCCATACACACGCCACCCTGTGTGTGAAAAAAATACCCCTCATATTCCTATTAAGTCTTTTCCCCTTTACCTTAAACCTCTGGTCCTCGATTCCCTACTCTGGGCAAGGGACTCTGCATCTACCCGATCTACTGTTCCTTGTTCTAAAGCTGTGGTTTGCAGAGCCAGGGAAAACTTGGATAAACAGTTTGTGGAGTAGAGGAAGTACATTATAAACAGAAGTAAATCATTCAGGGAGTGGGAAGATGCAGGTCATACGCTGTTTACAGGAGGAAAGTTGTTATTAGTAGTTGACAGTGTGAGAAGTGGTACTAAACAGTTCACCGAGTGAGAAGAAGAACGTTATAAACAGCTTTCCGAGTTTAGTTTTGTTTGAGTTTAGAGATACAGTGCGGAAACAGGCTCTTCAGCCCACCGAGTCCGCACCGACCCCCGACCCCCGCACATTAACACTATCCTACTCACACTAGAAACCATTTGCAATTAACCTACAAACATGTGGGTCTTTGGAGTGTGGGAGGAAACTGGAGATCTCAGAGAAAACCCATGCAGGTCACGGGGAGAACGTACAAACTGTGTACAGACAGCGCCCGTAATCAGGATTGAACCCGGGTCTCCAGCTCTGTAAGCGCTGTGAGGCAGCAACTCCACCGCTGCTCCACCGGGCTGCCAGAGGGGGAGGAAGCTTGTTATAAGCACTGCGTTGCCTTGTGATGCCGTACCATGTGCTGGGTGACCAAGGGAAGGCTCACAGCAGCCTGGGGCTCGCCTGGACCAGGCACCGCTCACAACTGAAGCATGGACTGGACTTGGATAATGGTGCCAAACAAGGAGCTTCTTGCATGTGGACTCTTTCTGTTCAACTGCTGTTTGGAGGTGGCATTGTGATACTCTATTGGGCTCTTTGTAAAATAATTTCACTGTGCATTTGTGACAATGAAGCACATTGAGCCACTGAGGACCCACACCGACAAATGTTTAGGTGTATATTATTTTAATAATATCCACCTATTAAATTGGATGTTGATTGGTCACCAAATCAAATCAGAAGAGGTGGGGGGGGGGGGGGGGAATATTTTGTGGGAAACATTGTTAATAAGTGTAGCTTAATTTTTTATTGATAATGTGAATTTGCAGCTTCCTGCTGCACCAATTATTCTTTGTGCTTAAGCCCACTAATCAGACGGCCAGTGGGTTTAGACACAAGGAACTGCAGAAGAGTCCCGACCTGAAACGTCACCTATCCATGTTCTCCACAGATGCTGCCTGACCCACTGAGTTACTCCAGCACTCTGTGAAACGTCCTCTATCCACGTTCCCCACAGTTGCTGCCTGACCTGCTGAGTTACTCCAGCACTCTGTTTTTTTTCTGTCAGTAGGTTTAAACTGATGATTAGCAAGCAGAAAACAAAAACAGGGCAGCACTGTGGGCAGCGGTAGAGTTACAGTGCCAGAGACCCGGGTTCGATCCTGACCACGAGCACTGTCTGCGTGGTTTGTATGTTCTCCCTGTGACCACGTGGGTTTTCTCCAGGTGCCCGGTTTCCTCCCAGATCCAAAGACTTGCAGGTGTGTAGGGTTAATTGGCATCTGTAAACTGTAAATTGTCCCTAGTGTGTAAGGAGCGGGGATTACTAGTCAGCATGGACTCGGTCGGCTGAAGCGCCTGTTTCCACGCTGTATCTCTAAAGTCTAGAGTAAAGGATCAGAATTTCAGAATCTCAGGTGATAAAGGTTACAGGAACAAGGCAAGAGAATGGCCTAATTCTACTATTCGTTATGAACTCATGACCATACGACCTTAATTTGCGGCAATCACTCACCCATCCTCCCTCTTCCTTGACCCAGTTGGAGAAGTTTTCCCGTAAATAGATTTCTCCGTAGCCCATGACTCGAGCCATTGGGAAGTTGGCAGAGACAGCAAACTTGGTCGTTGCATGTACAATAAAGGCAAACTGCTTCAACTTGGCCTTTCCCTCGCTCTCAGCATCTGCAGGCAAGGTCGTCTGGCAGACATAATCCATTATCTTCTTGAAAAACGAGAATGAAGGCTTTTCACCAAATAGTTTGCCAAACTGAGGGTCCTTCTTTATCTAGCAAGAGAACAATTAAACAATAGTGAAAAATAAAATCAAGCTCGGCTAAAACAATGATGTGCAGAATACAATGCAAGAAAATTGCCAGAGAATTACCTCTTCATCAATCGAATCTCCTGCGGTAGTCAAGAACTCAACGATACGGTCTATGGTTTTTTGATCATCTGTAAAACAAATATATTTGTAGTTAGAAAAGAATAACATTCATAGAACATAGAACAGTACAGCACGGGAACAGGCCCTTCAGCCCACAATGTATTAGCCAAACATGATGCCGTTAAACTAATCTTCCTCTGTCAATATGTGATCTATATCCCTCCATTCCCTGCGTATCCAAGTCCCAATCTAAAAGCCTCTTACACATTACTATCGTATCTGCCTCCACCAGCACTCCTGAAAGCACGTTCCAGGCACCCATCACCCTCTGTGTAAAAAACCTTGCCCCGCATATCTCCTTTAAACTTTGCCCATTTCATCTGAAAAGCTATTGCCCCTAGTCTTTGACCACAAACACCCTTCGAAAAGGGCCTACCCTATCTACGGGTCTCATTATTTTACATTCTTGTATCAGGGAGACCTCAGCCTCCGACGTTCCAGAGAAAAAATTCCTAGTCTGTCCAACCTCTTGGTGTAGCTACGACCCCTCTAAAGACACAAAAAGCTGGAGGAACTCAGCGGGTCAGGCAGTATTTGTGGAGAAATGGAATAGGTGACGTTTTGGGTCAGATTTGAAGAATATCCTCTCTAATACCTCTCGAATACCACTCGAATCCTTCGAAAGTTTTAGAAACATAGAAAAATAGGTGCAGGAGTAGGCCATTCGGCCCTTTGAGCCAGCACCGCCATTCAATACGATCATGGCTGATCGTCTAGAGTCAGTACCCCCTTCCTGCTTTTTTCCCCCATATCCCTCGATTCCTTTAGCCTTAAGTTTTAGTCTTGCCGACTGCTTACCTGGAGTATCGCATTCCAAACTGGGAGAATGCAACATCCTAAAAGAAACCGTTGTGCTCATGACATCCTGCAACATTTCAGCAACCTCCTGTGGGTCCGTTCCTGAAGCCGGAAGCATGGAAGTGTTAGAGAATAAGCTGACAGGTCGCTGCCTGGCACAGGTTTACATTTACAAAGCATGAGCTTCTATAGGATCAAGTCACATCTCAGAGGTTTCCCAAAAACCTTGCATAAAAGGAAGCACAGAGGCACCGCAGGTAGACAAAATGCTGGAGAAACTCAGCGGGTGAGGCAGCATCTATGGAGCGAAGGAATAGGTGACGTTTCGGGTTGAGACCCTTCTTCACCGCTGCCTCACAGCTCCAGAGGGTTATCAATCCTGACCTCCAGTGCTGCCCGTGTGGAGTTTGCACGTTCCCCCTGTGACCATGTGGATTTTCTTCAGATACTCCGGTTTCCTTCCACGTCTCAAAGACGTGCGGGTTTGTAGGCTAATTGTCCCTCTGTAAATTGCCGCTAGTGTGTAGGGAGTGGATGGGAAACTGGAATAACAGAACTAGTGTGAACGGATGATGATGGTCGGCATGGACTCAGTGGGCCGAAGGGCCTATTTCCATGCTGTGTCTCTAAACTGGACTAAATGTTGTTATGGTACCTGCTTTAACTACCTCTTCTGGCAGCTCATTCCATATATCCAACACCCTCTGTGTGAAAAATGTAATTAAATCTTTCCCTGTCACCTTAAACCTGTGTCGCCTGGTTCTTGACACCCCAATCTCGGGGAAGGAACTTTGTTAATTCTCCTGATGGTCGATGGATACTGCCTTTGGTCTGCAGCTTATATCTCAGCACGGGTGGCGCAGCCTCCCAGCGTAGTAGTCTGTGATTTGCATTTGATCTATGGTGTCCGCCTTAGTGTGTTGGAATTAGTAAGGATTATGAGGGAGAAGGCAAGATGGGTTGGAGAGGTGTATCAGTGACTCACATAAGCTACAGTTTAACACGCCAGAAGTGCTATGAAGTTGAGTTAAGTCCTTTTTGGGGTCTTAATCACAGGGGGGACTTCTGTTAAACTAGTGGACGTAGCTACAAAGTATGAACCCATAACACGAGTTAGGTCAAAAACCATTTACTAATAAGGCATAGCATTGTTAATAAGCTGAGGAAAGTCAACATAGCGGGCTTTTGCAATACAGTAAGTGTGCGATCCCAATGTCGAAGAACACGATGTTAATTGATTACTGGATCGCACTAGTTTACCCTCAAAAATGCAAATTCGCATAGGCCACGTACAAAAAACCTTCCAGCGAAAACCAGTGCTATCATCCCAGCAACCACAGATGTGCTCAACTTGGAGAGATTCCTTGGCAGGGACTTGAGGGAGTCAGAGAAATATCTTGCGCCAGCTTACACACAAAGACACTGCTTAAGCAAGAACACTGGGACGATTCACAACACGGGAACTACTTCAAAGGACTATGCGCGCACTATGACTGACACAGAACAACGATAGCCCAAATTGAGAAAAAGAGCTGCTGCGTGTTGTTTTTTAGTGCGGTTGCTCGCCTCGTAGTGTTAACTTAAAGTTATTACAACAGCAGAAGCTCACATGGTGTCCAGAGTGTACAGGACTCCTTGCCCTTGCTTAATTATAGTCGGCTTGGAGCGTTTCACTATCGAGACCCTGACTGCTCTACAACCTTTAGTCAGGAGAGGCAGAGATTATGTCGTGTGCCATGTTGCATTTGGTGTCCGCAATTTAATGTAATTAAGATCCAAAGACTTTATTAACGAACAGCAAGGTAAACTTCATACTAGAGCTCTAGTGACAGTTTCTGTGCTACACTCATAACATGTCAGAGCCCCAGTGGTGGAGTATTGTGTGCAGTTTTGGTCCCCTAATTTGAGGAAGGACATTCTTGCTATTGAGGGAGTGCAGCATAGGTTTACAAGGTTAATTCCCGGGATGGCGGGACAGTCATATGCTGAGAGAATGGAGCAGCTGGGCTTGTACACTCTGGAGTTTAGAAGGATGAGAGGGAATCTCATTGAAACATATAAGATTGTTAAGGGCTTGGACACACTAGAGGCAGGAAACATGTTCCCTTCTTCTTTCGTGTGGCGTGCACAGCCTAAAGTTGTTGGCCAACAGGGCGGACCACGTGAAGGTTGCAATCTTCCACCCCAAACATGTTCCTGATGTTGGGGGGAGTCCAGAACCAGGGGCCACAGTTTACGAATAAGGAGAAAGCCATTTAGAACGGAGACGAGGAAACACCTTTTCTTACAGAGAGTAGCGAGTCTGTGGAATTCTCTGCCTCAGAGGACGGTGGAGGCAGGTTCTCTGGATGCTTTTAACAGAGAGCTAGATAGGGCTCTTCGAAATAGCGGAGTCAGGGGATATGGGGAGAAGGCAGGAACGGGGTACTGATTGGGGGATGATCAGCCATGATCACATTGAATGGCGGTGCTGGCTCGAAGGGCCAAATGGCCTACTCCTGCACCTATTGTCTATTGCATCACTGATCTACAAGAGGGAACGATAGATCAGCCATGATTGAATGGAGTAGTCTTGATGGGCCGAATGGCCCAATCCTGCAACTATGACATGAACTAGGATAGAACTAGGCATAGGTGATCGCTGGCGGTGCGGACTCGGATGGCCGATGGGCCTATTTCGACGCTGTGTGTGTCAAACTTTGCCTTTTAACCCATTCACTACTCTCAGCCATGCAAACAAAACTCTTACTCACATTCTTGTTTTCGCGACAAGGATTTCAAGCGCGCAAGCTCCGTGCCATGTCAACGGGGCATCGCCCATTTCTGAGCCTCGCTTGGCGGGTTTTGTAACTCGCTTCATTTGCGCGCAAACACCTCGGAATCAACCACTTCAACTTGAACCTCCGCCGGTGAGCACGGTGATTGGTGCTGCCCTTAGAGTGGTATGTAGCAGACTGCAGGTGATGCGGTGGTCCCTCACTCCTCCTTCCACCTGACGGCGGCTCTGTCCGCCCCTCGCCAGTCTTGGGCGGCGTTAATTTATCCACCAACAAGATCCTTTTTGCATAGGCCATCAGTATCCTGTACTCAAAGCTGTCATCCTCTGCAGAGCTGTGTTCTGACGCAGAGTTACTCTCTGCTGCGTCAGCTAAACCCATGTTTTACCTGAAAAATAAAACATTGATCTATGGTTATCATATCCGCAATACATCTTGCACCTTCTTTGATGCAGGGGTGGGAGAGACAGACATGCACAGATGGAGAGACTTAGGCTTGGAATGACAACTTTTCAAACTGCCTTATATACTAGCGGTGCTCAGCTTTAAGATGAGAGGGGCAAAGTTTAAAAGTGATCTGCAGGGCAAGTGTTTTTTTTCACTCAGAGGGTGGTGGGTTCCTGGAACACACTGACACTGAGGGTGGTGGAGGCAGATTCGATAGTGCTGTTTAAAAGGCTTTCAGATAAGTTTAGGATTATAATTATCATGTGCGCCAAGCTACAGTTGGTTTTGCACGCTGTCCAAACAGATCAGGTTAGATAAAAGATTGAAAGATACAGCATGGAAACAGGCCCTTCGGCCAACTGAGTCCAGGCTGACCATCGATCACCCGTTCACACTAGTTCTATGTTATTCCACTTTTCTCATCCGCTCCCTACACACCAGGGGCAATTTACAGAGGGTCAATGAAGCTACAAACCTAGTGTTAACGAAGAAACTGCAGATGCTGGAGAATCGAGGGGTACACAAAAAGCTGGAGAAACTCAGCGGGTGCAGCAGCATCTAAGAGGCGAAGGAGATAGGCGACGTTTCGGGTCGAGACCCTTCTTCAGACCTACAAACCTACTACAAACCTACACGTCTTTGGCATATGGAAGAGAAGAGAATGTATAAAACGGCACACAAAGACAGCACCCAAGGTCAGGATCGAACCTGGGTCTCTGGCGGCCTGAGGCAGCGGATCTACCCACTGCGCTGCCCTTGAAGTCATTCATTCATCAGTATCTACACAAGATCCAAAGAGTTATGTTCACTTGTAACGAGTTATATTCAGACAGGTCTCAACCAAAAGGGTTCCTGGGAAGACCTGATTGAAACATAGCGAATAGTAAAAGGCCTGGACAGAGTGGATGTGGAGAGGATGTTTCCACTGGTGGGAGAGTCTAGGACTAGAGGGCACGGCCTCAGAATAAAAGGAGATGAGGAGGAATTTCTTTAGTCAGAGGGTGGTGAATCTGTGAATTATTTGCCACAGATGGCTGTGGAGGCCAAGTCAATGGGTATTTTTAAGGCAGACATATGTAGGAAGGAACTGCAGAACTTGATTTAAACCGAAGACCGACACAAAAAGCTGGAGTAACTCAGTGGGACAGGCAGCATCTCTGGAGAGAAGGAATGGGTGACGTTTTGGGTCTTCTTCAGATCTTTAAGGCAGAGATTGACAGATTCTTGATTAGTACGAGTGTCAGGGGTTATGGGGAGAAGGCAGGAGAATGGGGTTAGGAGGGAGAGATGGACCAGCCACAACTGATTGGCGGAATAGATGATGGGCCAGATGGCCTAAGTCTGCTCCAATATCATATGAACATTAAAATGTTGCCTGTCCATTTCCTCCACAGATGCTGCCTGATCCACTGTGTTCTTCCAGCACTTTGTATTTTGCTCAAGATTCCAGCATCTCAGAGTCATAGAATGATACAGCGTGGAAACAGGCCTTTCGGCCCAACTTGCCCACACTGGCCAACAATGTCCCAGCTACACTAGTCCCACCTGCCTGCGTTTGGTTCATATCCCTCCAAACCTGTCCTATCCATGTACCTGTCTAAATGTTTCTTAAATATTGGGATAGTCCCTGCCTCACTACCTCCTATATACCAGAATCTGCAGTTCCTTGTGCCTCCGTGTCAGATGAGAGGGCAGAGTTCAGTCCCCTGGGTGTGTTCCAGCTAACCTTTGACAGTTTCATTTTCACCGGCTGCCTCTGGTCTGTACTCCCCCTGCTGTCCCCACCACCCACACCCCCGTCCAGACTGTACCTCGGGCTGGAAACTACACTAACCTGTTAAACAGCCACAGAACCAGTTCCACACAGACCCGCAGCAGAACTTCATAACTTCGCTTTTACGCTCAGTTACATAAGCAAACTTGTTTTTCGCACCTTTATTTATTAAATTAATTCACAGTTTTTTTTTTCATTTAAGACAGTAACATGAACGATGCCAAAATACACTATGTGTAGAAAGGAACTGCAGATGTTGGTTAGTCTAGAGTTCTTTATTGTCCTATGGGACAATAAACAATGAAATTCTTACTGAAGATAGACACAAAAAGCTGGAGTAACTCAGCGGGACAGGCAGAATCTGTGGAGAGAAGTTTCGGGTCGAGACCCTTGTTCAGCAACACAGACTGCACACTGGAGCACTCAGTGCTTTGCCACTATCTTCGGCAAAAATGCACTTGCTGTTTTCCTGACAAGGCGTGAATCTGTTACCTGATCAACACGGCTGTATGTACGTACCCTTCAAGTGTTGAGAAGAAGGGAGACGAGGCGCACTAACTTTTCACTGGGAGTTTAAAAAGTTGTCGTCGATTGCAGAAGTTACTCCGTGAAAGGTCAAGTCCCAACCTGTCGCCGTTTCGTTATTAATAATTAACAAATTGATATGGTTTTCTAATTTCCCTTCTGTCAAATGCTTCAATCAGCGCTTGGTGTCTCCTGCCGTCTTTTAGGTAAGGCACCACGGGCCAAGGGGTTGCCCAATGCAAGCCAGGTTACTGCAGTCTTGCCGCGAATTGTGATCTTGGTGAGCAGCTTCTTGGAGGTGGGTAAAAGATGGAGGAGAGAGAGAGAGGAAGGGGAACAAGCCAGGAACAGTCCAAAACGCGGGCGACAGTAAAATAGAGCAATGGAGCGACGCGTGAACAAGGATGAGTACGAGCAAGCTGCTCAACTCTCTCTCTATCTCCCGTTTACCCCCCTCTCTCCTCCGTACCCTACACTCTCATCCTACCCACCACACCCCCTCTCCTACCCCCTCTCTCTCTCCTCTACCCCACTCTCTCTCCCTTACCCCCTCTCTCCTCTCCCTGACCCTCTCTCATCTCTCTACCTCCTATCTTACGACCCCCCACTCTCTCTCTCCTACCCTCCCTCTCTCTCACTACTCCCCTCTCCTCTCCCTACCTCCCCCTCTCTCGCCCCGACCCTCCTCCCCTCTCTCCCCCTCCCCTACCACCCTCTCTTACTCTACCCCCCTCTCTACCTCCCTCCTCTACCCCTGTCTCTCTCTCTCTCTTCTCTCTCTCCTCCCCCTACCCCTCTCTCTCTCCCTACCCCCTCTCTCCCTCTCTCTCTCTCTCTTCTCACTAACCCCCTCTCTCTCTTCCCTACCTCTCCCTTACCCTCTCTCTCTCTCCCTTACCCCCTCCCTCTCTCTCTCCCTCTCCCCCCCCCCCCTACCCCACTCTCTCTGTCCCTCCCCCGCCTGGCTCCACCTCGCTGCATCGCTGCCCGTCCAAGATTGGTTGCCCCGCTTCCAAGTCACCAATTGCAAACGGGCTAAACCCAGAACAAAACGCTGGAAAAACTCAGCAGAAGAGGCAGCATCTGTGGAAGGTGAAACACAGCCTATGTTTTATCGTCCAGAAGTTGGAGAAATAAAACTCCTCCTCCACCCCCCACCAGTCTGAGGAAGGGTCCCTACCTAAAATGTCACCTATCCTTTTTCTCCAGATTTGTTGCCTGACAGGCTGAATTACTCCAGCACTTTGTGCCTAGCTTTGGTATAAATCAGCGCCTGCAGTTCTTTGTCTTTCTTCAAATGGGAAAACATTTCTCAGTTGTTTTATAGTTGTAGAAACAAGGAATTGCAGATGTTGGTTAATACACAAAAAGACACACAGTGCTGGAGTGACTCAGCGGGTCAGGCAGCATCTGTGGAGAACAGGGTGGCGCAGTGGTAGAGCTGCTGCGTCACAGAGCCAGAGATCCAGGTTCAATTCTGATGATGGGTGCTGTCTGTGCGGAGTTAGCACGTTATCCCTGTGGCCGTGTGGGTTTCCTACGATTCCGGTTTCTTCTCATATTCCAAAGATGTACAGGTTTGTAGGTTAATTGGCTTCAGTAAAAATTGTAAATTTGCCCCGTGTGTGTAGGATAGTGATAGTGTGTGAGGTGATCGCTGGTCGGTGCGGGCCAAAGGGGTTGTTTCCGTGCTGCATCTCTGAAGTCTAAAGTAAAGTCTAACTGCAGATTCTGACATCTTAAACAAAACACAAAGTGCTGGAGTAACTCAGCGGGTCAGCAGCATGTGTGGAGGGAATGGACAATTGATGTTTCGGGTTGGGATTTTCTTCAGATTCTCAACATTAGGCTTTCATTTCCAATTTATTGTAAACAGTAATGTATAAATAGCAATATAATGCAGGAAATTTACACGGGTGTCAGCATTTTTAGATTTGAAAATCAACTTTCACATTTGAAAATAAAACTGCTATTAGTACAGGGAGAGCTGACTGGTAATGGGCACATGGTGGTTATGGTGACAACGTGAACAGTTCACACTGTGCTAACCATAACCACTGGTGTGGAACCTGCAGAGGAAAAATAGATGTATCGAGAATGAGGAGCTGCAGATGCCAGAATCTTGAGTAAAAGACAAAGTGCTGGAGGAACTCAGCAGGTCAGGCAGCATCTGTGGAGGTAATGGATAGATGACGTTTTGGATTGGGCCCTGTCAAAGATAAATTGCAAAGCTTGAAGACGACAGCAAGGGATGGGGGCAGCTGGAGTGCTTAAAAATGCTTCAACTCCTCTTAATGTGTTGTAATAATTCTGTGCTTTAAAGAATGTTGCATAGCTGACACTGCAGTCTACTTTAGTCTCGACCCAAAACGTCACCTATTCCTTCGCTCCATAGATGCTGCCTCACCCGGCTGAGTTTCTTCAGCATTTTTGTCTACCTGCAGTCTACGTTAGTCAGATTCTGTTCTCCGTTTCCAAAGGGCAAACGGCCAATCGTAAAACACCAAAATAAGGTTGAACGGGTAACAGGACATTTGCTTCTCTGTAACAGTATGGAATTGGGCCGTGTTTACTCTGTGTCTTTCAAAGGTGCACATTGTATACTTGTTACAGGACCATTTGGAAGAAGGAAATGTTCGAAAGTGCCTTCTGCAATAAACAAAACATCAAAGGAAGGTTCTGTACATCTGCTGATGAATCTTTGTCCATTGAGCAAACTCCTACATTGCTCCCAATAATCACTGTATTTAGCGCACTTGAATAAAGTCTTGATTGTCTTGCCTGATCATTGTGTTGTGTTTTAAAGTCCCTTCGTCAGAAAAAAGGCTAATCCTTTGCGACACGCTTTCACCCCCAGCTCACAGAGGTTGAAGATTATCCAGTTGCTTCACCCATCCAGGTCCCTCTGTTTAAAGTTATTTTTTACAATCGTATCATGGTGAGGTTTTACCAAATGTAAACATTAGGTGGAATCACTTTCTGTAATGTACGAGAATGTTTCCACTTGCTCAACAATTCAAAAGCCTCACTTGATCGGACTTGCTTTTATGAAGACTTGTAAACATACTTATCATGGAGGGAATTTCGAGACAAGTCCTTTTCTAAACGACAGTCCAGTTGGGAACTTTACACGTCCGGGGATTTTTGGTAAATTTCTGATTTATTTTGAGATCTCGAAACAACAAAAAGTGGATGGCTACCTGATGGCATTTTTGACACTGTCTATATTTATGACTTACCCATCCTGAGAACAATGGCAATTCTTGAGAAATGCGTGCGAATGGACTGTACAAGAGTTGACTCATCAAAACTCCACAGCAGGAATAACACTGCCGTTGGATTAGAGACTTTTATACAATGTCAGCATGCTCGTTCATGGCATAGCCTGAGAAGATCAAGATTCAGGTTTAAATTAAATCATGAAATGCTTTTAACATGTTGAATCTATGTGTTTCATTTAAACATCAAATAGCAAGATTATAAACTTACAAATAAAAATAAACAAGACTAGAATAGAAAGTAGTTGGTCTGTTGGCTTGTCACCGGTGTTGGAGTAGTGAGGCACACTGTGCAGCATCTGTGGAGGGAATGGTCAGGTGATAGAAACATAGAAATTAGGTGCAGGAGCAGGTCATTCGGCTCTTTGAGCCTGCACCGCCATTCAATATGATCATGGCTGATCACCCAACTCAGTATCCTGTACCTGCCTTCTCTCCATACCCCCTGATCCCTTCAGCCACAAGGGCCACATCCAACTCCCTCTTACCACATCCAACTCCCTCTTAAGTGATGTTTCTGGTCGGGACCCTCCTGCACTTTGTGTTTTGCTCAGGATTCCGGCATCTGCAGTTTGTTGTGTCTCCATTGACCAGGTAACCTTTGTTTACTGCTTATCCCCATGGTCACCCAGCTTTACCCCATTAGACGACCCTTGCCCTGCCTAGACCCTAGCTGGCACTAAATGTTGTACCTTTATTCTTTATCTGTTCCCTGTGGATGGCTTGATTGTAATTATGTGTAGTCTTTTCTCTGACAGGACAGCACACAAACTAAACTAAACTGAATTAAAATACAGATTTTCACACTAATGTCATGAATTTTTGACAATTAGAAAAACAGGTCTGGGGTAGTGCAAGAGGTGGTCTGTGATGTTCCATTGGTGAGGAAGCATTAAGGGCGTGTCCCACTTATGCATTTTCTTTCGGCGACTGCCGGCACCCGTCATAGTTGCAGCAGGTGGCCGAAAATTTTCAACATGTTGAAAATCCAGCGGCGACCAGTACGACTCTTTGGGAGACTACTCACGACCATACAGGTGTCACCCTGTGGTCCATTCAGTCAGTCTTTACTGCTTCCATTCACTTGTCCACCACATAATCTTGTTTATAGCCTATCGCCACAGTCACCTTGGTTTTACCCACCCTGACACACCCCATCCCTACCCTGCCTGCAGCTTTACAAGTCTTTTTAATGGTACATGGAACCTAGAACAGTACAGCGCAGCAACAGGCCCGTCAGCCCACAATGTCCATGCCAAAGTTAAACTAATCTCTGCCTACACACGATCTACATCCTTCCATTCCCTGCATATCCGTATGCCTCTGAAAGCCTCTTAAATGCCTTTATCATATCTGCCTCCACCACCACCCCTGGCCTGCACATCTTCTTTAAATTATGTCCCTCTCAACTTAAATCTGTGTCCTTTAGTCTTTGACATTTCCACCCAAGGAAAAAAAGGTCTTGTGAACTCGATCCATGCCTCTTGTATTTGTATATACTTGCAGCAGGTCTCCCGTCAGCCTCCGACACTCCACAGAAAACCATCCAAGTTTATCCAACTATTTCCAGCTAATACCCCCTAATGCAGGCAGCTTTCTGGTATAGCTCATTTTTATCCTCTGCAAAGCCTACACATCCTTCCTTTAATGGGGTGACCGGAACTGCACGCAAATGCAGCCTATCCAAAGTCCCATGTGTAGAGTCAAAAGAGGAGCTTGCCAGCTGCATGGTGGACAGAGATGTGTGGTGTGTTCGTCACCGTGCCCGTCGGGAACCAGCACCACTGCGTCGCTAATGTTTTCAACTATTTAATAATAATAATAATAATAAAATAATAATTTTTGAAGCGGTAACTAGGGAAATTGATGAGGGTAAAGCAGTGGATGTTGTCTACATGGATTTCAGTAAGGCCTTTGACAAGGTTCCCCATGGAAGGTTGGTTAAGAAGGTTCAATCTTTGGGTGTTAATGGCGGAGTAGCAAGATGGATTCAACAGTGGCTGAATGGGAGATGTCAGAAAATAATGGTGGATGGCTGTTTGTCAGGTTGGAAGCCGGTGACCAGTGGGGTGCCTCAGGCATCTGTGTTGGGTCCACTGTTGTTTGTCATGTACATCAATGATCTGGATGATGGGGTGGAAAATTGGATAAGTAAGTATGCAGATGATACTAAGATAGGTGGTGTTGTGGATAATGAAGTAGATTTTCAAAGTCTACAGAGAGATTTGGGCCATTTGGAAAAGTGGGCTGAAAGATGGCAGATGGAGTTTAATGCTGATAAGTGTGAAGTTCTACATCTTGGCAGGACAAATCAAAATAGGACGTACATGGTAAATGGTAGGGAATTGAGGAATGCTGTGGAACAGAGGGATCTAGGAATAACTGTGCATAGTTCCCTGAAGGTGGAATCGCATGTAGATAGGGTGGTAAAGAAAGCCTTTGGTGTGCTGGCCTTTATAAATCAGAGCATTGAATATAGGAGTAGGGAAGTAATGTTAAAATTGTACAAGGCATTGGTAAGACCAATTCTGGAGTATGGTGTACAATTTTGGTCGCCTAGTTATAGGAAGGATGTCAACAAAATAGAGAGAGTACAGAGGAGATTTGCTAGAATGTTGCCAGGGTTCCAGCAACTATGTTACAGAGAAAGGTTGAATAAGTTAGGTCTTTACTCTTTGGAGCGTAGAAGGTTAAGGGGGGACTTGATGGAGGTCTTTAAAATGATGAAAGGGATAGACAGAGTTGACGTGGATACGTTTTTCCCATTGAGGGTAGGGAAGATTCAAACAAGAGGGCATGACATGAGAATTAAGGGACAGAAGTTTCGGGGTAACGTGAGGGGGAACTTCTTTACTCACGTGGCTGTGTGGAATGAGCTTCCAGCAGAAGTGGTGGAGGCAGGATCGATTTTAACACTTAAGAGTAAAGTGGATAGGTATATGGACGTGAAGGGAATGGAGGGGTATGGTCTGAGTGCAGGTAGATGGGACTAGGGGAAAACAAATGGTCGGCACGGACTGGAAGGGCCGAGAGGGCCTGTTTCCGTGCTGTAATTGTTATATGGTTATATGGTTAATAACAATAAAGCTGCAATATGGCTTCCTGATTCTTATACTCAATGCTTCTTTGACTGAAGAAGGGTCTCGACCCGAAACGTCACGTATTCCTTTTCTCCAGAGATGCTGTCTGACCCGATGGGTCACTGCAGCTTTTTGTGTCTAGCTCCTATGACTCTTGACTTGACTCGACTCTAGGCTACAACCTCCTCGACCAGGAAGGGCTGGTGGTCAGATTGCCGTTCCTAATATCGTCAACATGAAAAGTGCAGGCATTTAAGATCCAACAAAGCAATGATCTGGCCACGGTGAATTCAGATCTCAGCTGCCTTCTGACATTAAATATCGTCACAAGAATGATGAATGTTAACCTTTTTTGTAATGAGGAAGTTTTAAAATAAATATTACAGGTAAACTGAGGGGAATATTCTACACACCTATGTAAAAACAAAGTGAGTCATCTGTTTTTAAAATGTGCTTGGATATTTTTGGGAGCTGAGGTGCCTTTAAATCAAATATAATTTATTTTTGTAATTACAGTGCCCTCCATAATGTTTGGGTCAAAGACCCATCATTTATTTATTTGCCTCTGTACGCCACAATAGAGAAAAATCACATGTGGCAAAAGTGCACATTGTCTGATTTTATTAAATGGTATTTTTATACATTTTGATTTCACCATGTAGAAATTACAGCTGTGTCTATACATAGTCACCATAATGTTTGGGACACATGGCTTCACAGGTCTTTGTAATTGCTCAGGTGTGTTTAATTGCCTCCTTAAGTAAAGTAAAGTATCCTTTATTGTCATTCAGACTTTACAGTCTGAACAAAATTTCGTGCCTTGCAGTCATAACGTAGAATAAAATAACAAAACACACGATAAACACAGATTTAACATCCACCACAGTGAGTCTACCAGGCCCTCCTCACTGTGATGGAAGGCAAAAGTCTTAAAGTCCTTGTCTCTTCCCTCCTTGTTCTCCATCTGCGTTGAGGCGATCCAGGCTTCTGATGTTGGGACCCCGCTGGGTGTTGGTAAGTCCCGCAGCTGAATCCGAGCTCCGCGAACGGGCCGGTTCAAACTCCGCGGCCCGGGGCGGACGAAGCTGCCGAAGCTGCTGCCCTCCAGGCCTGCGAGCTCCCCACATAGTCGTCCACTGGGCCCACGGCCGAGTCCACTGGGCCCGTGGCTGAGCCTCCGAGACTCCGAAGTCGGGCCGCCACCACAGCCCTGAAGTCGGCCAGCCTCGCGTTGGCAAGTCCTGGCTCTGCCTCTGGAGCCTCGAGGTCGGTCCCAGTTGGAGGCTGCCAGCTCCGCCATTAGGCCTCAGCGCAGACGGAGACGGAGATACGACAAGAAAAGATCACATCCCCCCGAAGAAAGAGACTAAAAACAAGTTTCTCCCAACCCCCCCCCCCCCACCCCAACGCATACACAACTAAAATAAACTGAAATAAACTAAAACAACAGGACAAAGAAAACAAAAAAAAATAAAAGACAAACGGACTGCAGGCGAGCCGCAGCTGCAGGGCAGCGCCGCCACTGGAATATGCAAATATAATTAATGCAAATATAAGAGAGCTGTCAGCACCTAGTCTTTCCTCCAGTCTTTCCATCACCTTTGGAAACTTGTATTGCTGTTTATCAACATGAGGACCAAAGTTGTGCCAATGAACGTTAAATAAGCCATTATGAGATTGAGAAACAAGAATAAAACTGTTAGAGACTTCAGCCAAACCTTAGGCTGACCAAAATCAACTGTTTGGAACATCATTAAGAAGAAAGAGAGCACTGGTGAGCTTACTAATCGCAAAGGGACTGGCAGGCCAAGGAAGACCTCCACAGCTGATGACAGAAGAATTCTCTCTATAATAAAGAAAAATCCCCAAACGCCTATCCGACAGATCAGAAACACTCTTCAGGAGTCAGGTGTGGATTTGTCAATGACCACTGTCCGCAGAAGACTTCATGAACAGCAATACAGAGGCTACATTGCAAGATGCGAACCACTGGTTAGCTGCAAAAATAGGATGGCCAGGTTACAGTTTGCCAAGAAGTATTTAAAAGAGCAACCACACAGGAAAAAGATCTTGTGGACAGATGAGATGAAGATTAACTTATATCAGAGTGATGGCAAGAGCAAAGTATGGAGGAGAGAAGGAACTACCCAAGATCCAAAGCATACCACCTCATCTGTGAAACACGGTGGTGGGGGTGTTATGGCCTGGGCATGTATGGCTGCTGAAGGTACTGGCTCACTGATCTTCATTGATGATACAACTGCTGATGGTAGTAGCATAATGAATTCTGAAGTGTGTAGACACATCCTATCTGCTCAAGTTCAAACAAATGCCTCAAAACTCATTGGCTGACGGTTCATTCTGCAGCAAGACAATGATCCCAAACATACTGCTAAAGCAACAAACAAGTTTTTCAAAGCTAAAAAATGGTCAATTCTTGAGTGGCCAAGTCAATCACCTGATCTGAACCCAATTGAGCATGCCTTTTATATGCTGAAGAGAAAACTGAAGGGGACTAGCCCCCAAAACAAGCATAAGCTAAAGATGGCTGCAATACAGGCCTGGCAGAGCATCACCAGAGAAGACACCCAGCAACTGGTGATGTCCATGAATCGCAGACTTCAAGCAGTCATTGCATGCAAAGGATATGCAACAAAATGCTAAACATGACTACTTTCATTTACATGACATTGCTGTGTCCCAAACATTATGGTGCCCTGATTTTGGGGGACTATGTATAAACAAGCTGTAATTTTTACATGGTGAAACCAAAATGTATAAAAATGGCCTTTATTATAATCTGATAATGTGCATTTTAACCACGTGATTTTTTTTCTATTACAAATTTTAAATTGTGGAGTACAGAGGCAAATAAATAAATGACTGGACTTTGTCCCAAACATTATGGAGGGCACTGTACTTTCACAGGGGGCTGCCAGGTATATCAATGTGTGTTGTTACCCAGTCCTGCTCAAGTTGTCTGATTTACTGACACAAATTTACAAACAAAGATGATCGTCACGATGGCAGAGTTGTTGCCTCACAGCGCCTGAGACCCAAGTTTCATTCCGACAACGGGTGCTATCTGTGTGGAATTTGCACGTTCTCCCCGTGACTGCGTGGGTTTTCTCAGGATGCTCTGGTTTCCTCCCACACACAGTTTTGTAGGTTAATTGGCTTTGGTAAAAAATATAAATTGGCCTCTGTAAAATTGGCCCTAGTGTAGGTGATCGATGGTCGACACGGACTGGGTGGGCTGAAGGGCCTATTTCCATGCTGTGCCTCTAAACTAAACTAAATCAGGAAACAAATAATTTATATTTAAGTAGCATGACCTTAAAATTTAACTTATTTCAAAAATGTGCTCCTGTTAGTCAGTGGCAGCTGATGTTGAGATCACCAGACTGATCAGCTGATTACCGTGAATATCCATGTCGCCTTGGGTGAAAACAGGCTTACGGTAATCTAATACCATGATCAGCTGGGCAAGTGGGCGGAGGAGTGGCTGGTGGAGTTTAATGCAGATTAGTGCTCTGGGAGTGTTGTAGCGTAGAATGCAGATAAATAGTTCCTTCAAAGTGGTGGTGCAGGCAGACAGGGTGGATAGAAGCCATCGGCATACTGGCCTTCATCAGTCAGGGTACTAACTGTAGAAGTTGAGATGTTACGTTACAGTTGTACCAAACATTGGTGAGGCCGCACATAGAGGATTGTGGTCATCCTGCTATGGGAAATATGTCGTGAAGCTGGAAAGAGTGGAGAGAAGATTTACGAGGATGTTGCCAGGACTCGAGAGCCTAGGCTATAGGGAGAGGTTCAGCAGGCTAGGACTTTATTCCTTGGAGCGCAGGAGGATGAGGGGTGATCTTATAGAGTTTTAAAGACATGAGGGGAATAGATAGGGTGAATGCAAATGATCTTTTACGCAGAATAGGGAATTCAAGAACCAGAGGACATAGATTTAAGTTGAGAGGGAAGAGATTTAATAGGAAACTGAGGGGCAATTTTTGCTGGGTATATGGATCAAGCTGCCAGAGGAGGTAGTTGAGGCAAGTACAATAACAACATTTAAAAGACATTTGGACAGGTACATGGACAGGAAAGGTTTATAGATAATAGGTGCAGGCGTAGGCCATTCGGCCCTTCGAGCCAGCACTGCCATTTACTGTGATCATGGCTGATCATCCACATGATGTACCCCGTTCCTGCCCCATATTCCTTAACTCTGCTCTATTTATCTCTCTCTAGAAAGCATCCAGGGAATTGGCCTCCACTGCCTTCTGAGGCAGAGAATTCCACAGATTCACAACTCTCTGGGTAAAAAAGGTTTTTTCTCATCTCCGTTCTTAATGGCCGACCCCTTATTCTTAAACTGTGGCCCCTGTTCTGGACACCCCCAACATCGGGAACATAAATTTAGAGGGAATGGGCCAAACGCAGGCGCATTGGATGAGTGTAGATGAAGCACCTTGGTATGCATGGACAAGTTGGGCTGAAGGGCCTGTTTCTGTGCTATATGACTCCATGAACACTAATCGGTAATGTGGCAGTTACTATCACGAGGAACACAAAACCAAAAACCACTGACTCTGGGAAAGTATTGAGAACATTAAGATAAACCTGATCATATTTAGTGTATAAAACAAGATTGAACCTTAAGCGAAGGCACCAGGAACAGTAAATACTGGAATATTGAGCAAAACGCAGTGCTGGAGGAACTCGGTGGGTCAAGCAGCATCTGTGAAGAAGGGTCCCGACCCGACATCATTCTGCCCATTCCCTCCACAAATGCTGCCTGGTCTGCTGAGTTCCTCCAGCACCTTGTGTTGAATATTAAGTTCCTGTTTGTTGTTTTATTTCCTTGTTTTGTGGTACGGAAATGTGACTTTGAATTGTTTCTTAAGTTGCTGTTTTATTCATCATTACATTCTGGCACTACATACACATGACCTTGTGGTATTATGATGCAAATGATATGCCCCGATTTCTGGTCTAGCCTTAAATATGTACAGGTCCACCACCGACTTCCCATAACTGGCGGTCCCCCAAGACCGTGACCTATGTTGGTCTGGCACAGAGGTCACGGCAAGGCTGGTCTGGAATGGAGGGTGGACCTGTAAATGCGAATACTCTGCAGATATGTTTCTTTTTACAGCTGTTTTTTCTCGATATTTCACCACTTCTAGCGTCTCCTTCAAATAGGTTCACTTGATCTTTACATCATGTGTGGGCCAACTCTCTACATGAATGAATGTAGATGCTATATACCAGGCACATCGTGTTAACAACAACTGCAGGGAGGCCCATGAAATAGTTCAGGGCAGACCTGGTCCTGGGGTCACGGAGTGGTTCTGGCACACACACAGACAGACAGACAGCACCCGAGGTCAGGATCCAACCCGGTTCTCTGGCACTGTGAAGCAGCAGCTCTACCCGCTGCACCACTGGTGTTGAGTTGCCCTATCACTAACACAGTAAATAGCACACACGGAGTGGTGGAGTAACTCAGCGGATCAGGCAGCATTTCTGGAGAACATGGATAGGTGTTTTGAGTTGGGACACTTCTTCCTGAGCCGAAACGTCAGTGGTAGATCAGCCATGATTGAATAGTGGAGTTACTTGATGGGCTGAATGGGCTAATTCTGCTCCTATCACATCTGAACTTATGAACTATCTCCATTGAGCCAGGCTGCTGCTGATAAAGCGTCTTAGTCTAGCCTGAGTCTTCAGGAAGGGTTGATTGCTGCATACAGACCAATTGTTTACCAAGGAAGGAATCAATGCCTTCAGTGTTGGTGTCTCACCCTTCCAGGAAAACAGCAACATGGTGCGTTTCCTGCAAATAGTCACAGGTTTTTATGGCAACGATCCAGCTGAGCTCCATTCTTAGGTTAGGTTTGTTATTGTTCTTTAGGTTTTAGTTTGCTTTAAAGATATAGTGTGTAAACAGGTACTTTGGCCACCAAGCCCGTGCTGATCATCAATCAACCATACACTAGTTCTATCCTACACATGAGGGACAATTTACAGAAAGTGACTTAACCTACAAGCCTGTATGCCTTTGGGATGTGGGAGGAAGCCGGAGCACCTGAAGGAAACCCACGTGGTCGCAGGGAGAACGCACAGTTGTATACAACTGCTGTGTTGTACACATTTTCTTTTAGTTTTATTCCATCCCTAACTTCCCTTGTCAGCCACGGTTGCCTCTTACTCCCCTTAGAATATTTATTCCTCTTTGATCCATATGATTCTGAAATTATTGCATAGAAACACTGACATCCAATGCATGGTTCTCAGTCTACATGAACATTTAGAGCAAGCAAGCTTCAGGAAAGCCGACCAGAGTACAGAAAGTTTGGGGCTTTCCTCTGCTTCTTGGTCAATACCCACGTCTAAATACCGATGCGGGAGCGGGTTCCCCAGAGAGCGTAGTCAGACCAATGCCCAAAACAGCTGCGTGGCCAAACTGTACAGGAAGTACGAGGGGAGGGTGGGGTTGAAATGGACCAGTTATATGGGGTTGTGTAATGGGGGTAGCATGCAGACAGGTCCAACACCGATATTGCGGCAACTGTGGGTCTGCCCCCCACCTCATATCTGGACAAAATCCCCCCTGGAAGTCCCGCCGAAAATGAGGCACCTAGTCCGGGTGAGGCGGCCGATCTCGACCTCATCGGGACTTCCGCGGTCGATCGGCAGGTTGAATTTGCCCCCTGCGGCCGGGGCTCTGGAACGCCGACCCGGCCGGAGCAGGCAGATCCGTTCCCATAGCCGACTTCCGAGGCCAACTTTGCGGGCCGGCGTCCCGCCCCCAAGGCCGTGACCTTTATTGGTCTGGCAAAATGGATAATACGGCAAGGTTCTGGAACCGAGGGTGCCGGAAAATTGTTGGTGGACCTGTATTGTTGGAAGTGCAGATATGACCGCAGCGTGACAGGTCACCCTGGTCACGGATACTTAGAGCCGCTGAGGACCATTTTGCAGTGGAGGGCGAGCAATGGTCAATATCCCAACTAGTGACATTGGATTGGAGGAAAAAGGAATGAAATCCTGCTGCCTGGGAAAAGCATCCAACACAATCAAAGGCCTTTCCCACCCCATCATTCATTTTCCCCTCTTCCATCTGGCAGAAGGTACAGAAGCTTTAAAGTGCACCTCACCAGACTCAGGAACAGCTTCTTCCCCTCTGTTATCAGTCTTCTGGATGGTTCTTCCATAAGCTAGGGTACTGTCCGATTCACCTCTACCCCATTGCGGACATTGGGCTTTGTCCGTGGAACTGATGCGCTACAATGAGAACTATTCTGCACTCTGTATCTTCCCCTTTGCTCTAACGATTGTACAGGAGTTTGGTTTGATTGTTTCTATGTATGATATATCTGATCTGTTTAGATAGTGTACAAAGCAAAAGGTTTTCACCGTACCTCAGTACACTTGTCGATTAGTTTAGGACCAGTTCCATCAAAGACTGCAAGAAATTGAAGCGAATTGTGGACGCTGCCCAGACCATCACACAAACCATCCTCCCTTACATAGACTCCATTTATACCACACGCTGCCTCGACAAGGCCAGCAGCCTAATCAAGGATGAGTCGCACCCTGGTCACCCCCTCTTCTCCCCTGTCCCATCAAGCAAAAAGATTAGAAGTGTGAAAATGCACACCTCCAGATTGAGGGACAGTTTCTTCCCAGCTGTTATCAGGCAACTGAATCATCCTACCACAACCAGAGAGCAGTGGTGAACTACTATCTACCTCTTTGATGTCCCTCGGACTATCCTTGACCGGACTTTGCTGGCTTTACCTTGCACTAAATGTTATTCACTTATCATGTATCTATACACTGTAAATGGCTCAATTGTAATCATGTATTGTCTTTCCACTGACTGGTTAGCACGTAACAAAAGCTTTTCACCATACCTCGGTACACGTGACAATAAACTAAACTGAACAAATTAACCTAGACCTAAACGTATGCATTAAACAGCCTAAATGGCTGATCATTGAGACACACACATAACATACGTACATGCCCACTCTTGTTATTTCACTTTGCATTGTTGATATATGCCACACCTCCAGACAACTGAAACAATTCATGCCAAGAGAAAATGGAAGTCTGGGATGGGCTGAGAAGGGAGATTTTAAGCACTGAAGTTGAATCCCAATGGTGGTCATCTTCTGTCACATAAAAGTGAGGATAGAATTTATAGTGCAGAGGTGAAAACATGCTTTGGACGCACACAGTCTGAAGAAGGGTCTCGACCCGAAACGTCGCCTATCTCCTTCGCTCCTTAGATGCTGCTGCACCCGCTGAGTTTCTCCAGCTTTTTGTGTACCCTTTGGAAGCACACATTGATTACACAGTGGAAAGGGTGCATCATATCAAAGACTGAGACCAACTTGCCTCATCTAGTACCTGCTGTGGAAGAGTCGGCAAATCCGACATCGGCCCCATCAGTCACTTCAGAATCCGCAGTGCCGGAGTGCGAGCGAGCGAGCGAGCTGTCCTTGATTCCAGGGGTCCGGCTGGGATAAAGGAGAAAATAAAAATGTGACTTGGCAGAGTTGACATTAATTTCTGAAAATGAAAGCAAGCTTGACCGATCAGTTGGTCTTTCTAAAAGGTTGTTAGATTCCAGTGGCTGTGTCGTATGTGGATTTTTCAGAAACCTTTAAATAGGATTTAACTCAAAGGGATATTAAGCAGGAAAGAGTGCAGAGATGATTTACAAGGATGTTGCCAGGATTCAAGGGCCTGAGCTACATAGACATAGAAAATAGGTGCAGGAGGAGGCCATTCGGCCCCTCGAGCCAGCACCGCCATTCATTGTGATCATGGCTGATCGTCCCCAATCAATAACCCGTGCCTGCCTTCTCCTCATATCCCTTGATTCCACCAGCCCCTAGAGCTCTATCTAACTCTCTCTTAAATCCATCCAGTGATTTGGCCTCCACTGCCCTCTGTGGCAGGGAATTCCACAAATTCACAACTCTGGGTGAAAAGGTTTTTTCTCACCTCAGTCTTAAATGGCCTCCCCTTTATTCTAAGACTGTGGCCCCTGGTTCTGGACTCTGCAGGGAGAGATTGGGCAGACTAGGACTTTATCCCTTGAGCACAGTAGGCTTAGGGGTGATCTTACAGAGTTGTATCATGAGGGAACAGATAAGATAAGTCTTTTACCCAGAGGAGGGCAATCAAGAACCAGAGGCCATAGGTTTAAGGTGAGAGGGGAAAGATTTAGTAGGAACCCGAAGGGCAAGTTTTTCAAACGGAGGGTGGTGGGTGTATGGGACGAGCTGCCAAAGGAGGTAGTTAAGGCAGGTACTATCATGTCGTGGAATGTCATTTGAAAGATATTTGGATAGGTACATGGATAGGAAAGGATTCGAGGGTTAAATGCGGGGAGGTGGGATTTGCTTAGAGGAGGCATCTCCAAAATGTTAAAAGCATAGGAGCAGAATAAGGTAATTCAGCCCATCGAGTCTACTCCCCCATCAATCATGGCTAATCTATCTTTACTTCTCAACTCCATGCGCAGCAGGTTGGGCCAAAGGGCCTCTGATTACTGTGTTTATATGTCATATTTAACCACATTGTTAATGAAGAAGGAATGATACTACACAACACCATATGCAGAATTATTTGCCAAAATATTACAGTAGAAATGTAATAGGACAGTCACTTGACAATGGAGAATTAAGTTGATATCACTACAGCATGTTATTAACGATTTTGTTGTAGCTCTCAAGAAGAATATTATTGAATTTTAATTATCATTGCCAATTAATGCTTATATGTGTGATTACAGCAAAATGGAAAAAAAAATTCCAATCGAATAGGATGCGAGTCATTTTCTTGAGATGTTTTTTATAAATAGCATAAAGGCATAGACTGCTCTAAAAATAGCTATCTTAACCATAAGGTAGACAAAAATATCTTAAGCAAAATCTGCTTTTGAAATCAAGAGCAAACTCAAGAGATAATTTCACTTTCTGGTTTAAAATTGTAACTGAGGAGGTACAGACCCCTGGTCCCACACCCTCGAGTTACATAGAATCATAGAAAATAGGTGCAGGAGGAGACCATTCGGCCTTCGAGCCAGTACCGCCATTCAATGCGATCATAGCTGATCGTCCCCAATCAATAACCCGTGCCTGCCTTTTCCCCATATCCCTTGATTCCACCAGCCCCTAGAGCTCAATCTAACTCCCTCTGAAACCTATCCAGTGATTTGGCCTCCACTGCCCTCTGTGGCAGAGAATTCCACAAATTCACAACTCCCTAGGTGAAAAAGTTTTTTCTCACCTCAGTCTTAAATGGCCTCCCCGTTATTCTACGACTATGGCCCCTGGTTCTGGACTTGCCCAACATTGGGAACATATTTCCTGCATCTAGCTTGTCCAGTCCTTTTATAATTTTATATGTTTCTATAAGATCCCCCTCATCCTTCTTAAAATTCCAGTGAATACAAGCCTAGTCTTTTCAATCTTTCCTCATATGACAGTCCCGCCATCCCAGGGATCAATCTCGTGAACCTTCGCTGCACTGCCTCAATCACAAGGATGTCCTTCCTCAAATTAGGAGACCAAAACTGTATGCAATACTCCAGATGTGGTCTTACCAGAGCCCTATACAACTGCAGAAGAACCTCTCCTATACTGAAATCCTCTTGTTGTGAAGGCCAACATTCCATTAGCTTTCTTCGCTGTCTCGTTGTACCTCCCCCTTACCTAACCCCATTGAGATAATAATCTGTCCCCTTGTTTTTGCCACCAAAGTGGATAACCTCACATTTATCTATATTATACTGCATCTGTCACGCATCTGCCCACTCACTCAACCTGTCCAGGTCACCCTGCAACCTCCTAACATACTCTTCACAGTTCACACTGCCACCCAGCTTTGTGTCATCCTCTGTTCAGGAACAGCTGCTTCCCAATGACCATCAGGTTATTGAATCGACCCGCACTCTCTCTTTGAACCCTTTGTCTGAAG
Organism: Okamejei kenojei; assembly: GCA_035221665.1. NCBI lineage: Eukaryota > Metazoa > Chordata > Chondrichthyes > Rajiformes > Rajidae > Okamejei > Okamejei kenojei. The sequence goes on along the minus strand of CM069149.1, from coordinate 48,487,244 downwards.
AAGGGTCTCGACCCAAAACGTCACCTATCCCTTTTCCTTCACAGATGCTGCCTAACCGTTGAGTTAATCCAGTACGTTGTATCTATCTTCCGCACAACTCTAATCCTTCCTCAGCAACAGACCACTATGGACCTGGGCAACATGGTGACGCAGCGCCAGAGACCCAGGTTCAATCCTACCTACGGGTGCTGTCTGTACATTCTCCTTGTGACCGCATGGGAATCTCTGGGTGCTCCTGTTTCCTCCATCACTCCAAAGACGTACAGGTTTATAGATTCATTGACTTTGGTAAAATTGTAAATTGTCCCTACTGCATGTAGGATAGTGTTAGCGTGCGGGGATCGCTGGTAGTTTGCGTGCTGTATCTCTAAAATAAAGCATAGTCATAGCGTGTGTAACAGGCCCTACGGCCCAACTTGCCCACACCAACCAACATGTCGCATCTGCACTAGTCCCATCTCCCTGCATCAGCAGTTCCTTGTCTATTCTCTTTGTGGGTATTATTGTTCCAATTGCTGACAAGTTTGTCACAGGAACCACCAATCGTCCTTGGCAATCAGATCTGGACTTCCTGTGGTTCCCAGTCATTTCAATGGAAACTCCAGCCTTGCAGACTGGGAGGCAAGTTTCCAAGAATCATTGCTCAAGTTTCCAGCATCTCCAGTTCCTTGTGCTCCATCTTACACGTTACAGTGGAAAGACACAAAGTGCTGGAGTAACTCAACTAACTGGACTGCAGCATCCCTGGAGAACATGGATCGGTGACAATTTGGGTCGAGATCCTTCTTCAGTCTATACATTTGCTATAAATGTTATAATATCTGCCTCAACCAGTGTCGCTTGCATCTTATTCCATATATCCACCATCCTGCAAGTATTTTTTTAGTATAGTTGTTTAATGTTTTTTCTCCAGTTAGGGAATGTCAAAAGGGCCGCAGTTGGTAGAGATGCTGCCACAAACCACCAGAGACCCAAGTTCAATCTATCTCATTAGTGACCCCTCAGACCATCTTTGATCACACTTTACTGGCTTTACCTTGCACTAAACATTATTCCCTTATCATGTCTGTACACTGTGAAGGGCTCGATTGTAATCATGTATTGTCTTTCCGCTGACTGGTTAGCACACAACAAAAAGCTTTTCGCTGTACCTCGGTACACGTGACAATAAACTAAACTGGAACGATCCTGAACTTTGGTGCTGTCTGTGTGGAGTTTGCATGTTCTCCCTGTGACTGCATAGGTTTCTTCCCACATCCCAAAGACTTCAGGTTTGTGGGTTAATTGACCCTCTACAAATTACCCCTCATGTGGAGGGAGTGGATGCGAAAGTGGGATAACATGGAACTGGTGTGAACGTGTGATCAAATGGTCAGTGTGGACTCGGTGGGCCGAAGGGCCTGTTTCTATGCTGCATCTCAAATCGAAACTAAACTGAATGCTCGGCGATTGTTATTTGTACATTTACAGTATTGTGTGGACTTTAACCAGAGCGCGTCAGTCAGTCAACCTTTCCACTGGTTCAGTTGCTATTTATCCTGAAGAGGTTTTTTTAAAATTAGCCTTTCAGAGCCATTGTTCAGGCCGCTTTTGGCTGGGCGCCGAGGGAAAGTTCGTGTTGCTGGGTGGAAGTTCCATTTGTTAGAAGGCACAGTCTCAGTGGCACAGTGCAGCCGCACAACAGTGCCAGTGTTCCGGACCGGGAGCGGCTGCTGCTGCTGCTGCGGGTTCGAGCCCGGGTCCCGCGGGCGGACACAGCACTGGCACCGGGAGCGGCAACTGGGCAATTAACGGTCAGGTTTAGTTCATCAATAGCTTTTACTTACGTTTAGCGTAAAGCAGGTTTCCGCACCGCCAAGTCTCGCTCGGGGAAAGCAGCATCGACGGTGTCAGACGCCGCCCGACTTGCTACGTTTCCCGCCCGGACATGTCTGCACCGACACGAGTTGAAAACCTGAAAACGAAATAGCTTTGTTAATAATTGTACATGCTTGTAACTTTGTTTCTGTGTTTATTAAGCACGCTTATCTGTTATATGCACCGGATATAAATCAGAACAATTACATTCTCATCTGTTGTCTTAAATGTAAAATAGTTTTAGTTTCCCGTTATAGCAGTTCCTTCTAAAACATTTAGTCGTCAATATTAGAGCGATCGTGTTACAATCTTGCTGTGTTTTCTACCCTACGCAACCCGCCCGCTTAAGGCATACAGCTCAGTAAAAAATGTCCCGTGTGTGTAGCATATCAGTGCGGGGACCACTGGTCGGTGCGGACTGGCTGGGCCGAAGGGCCTGTTTCCGCGCTGTATCTCACTAAGCTCTACATTCACTTGCATTAAAAGAAAAATAACCATTTGCCACGTGTTTCACTTGCAGGGGACATGTCCCTGGAGGGGGATTCGCTCTTCGAAAAACAGACGCAGTGCATTTTGTTGACTTTTCTTAAGGCGAAGACATTTGTAAATCGCATCGTCGCAGAAGAAATTTGTAAACTTGAGAAAAAAGTGACCGAGGGGTCGGACGATGATGATGACGGCATTCAGACAGACGGACACTGCGCGTCCTTATCCTTTTTTCGTTCAGGTCAGGAGCTTGAAGTAGCAATGTTACAAAATTTTGAGATGTTAAAAATCAAGTCTGCAATTTATCCCTTCAGATAAAGCATACAAAGAAGTTTAATTTGACACCTAATTCACTTTCATATCTTCAGTATTAAAAAGTTATGGCCATTTTCATACTTGGAAATTAGCATCTTGTTCCCTATTGCCTTTCCATTGACTTAACACAAAAGTTGTTATCGAAGGCATTCAAAAGCCCAAAACTTTCTTAAAAATTAAGAGAACTGAAAGAATTTTTCAGTTATTATAGCATATTGAAGCATTCTGAAACTAATATGAAACAATCTTACTTGGATGACCTGAAATTAAAGCAGATAATTAGTTAGTTACCCAATTGTAGCTAATTACAAAATTCAATTCCTAGATCTAAACATCTATCCATTTCTTAAGAAAATATTAACATTTTTTTTAAACCCTACGTGTCCAAATAACATTCACACAAGAATTCACAATATAACATGATTTTTAAATCTAATTGTCATTAATTTATAGGCCAAATTGAAGGAATTTAGTGTTTAATGCCGGTAAGGTAATGGGCATTTTAAACACCTTGCGAGTGGGATTTTCTGGAACGCGATGGATTGGAATGTTGCGGTTGCGGTGAATTTAAACCCCAGTCGGCAGGAAAAATTCTGCCGGTTCATATGGGGACTAAATCACCGTTTCACAACATGAAATATCGATTAAAGTCACCTAAATAAGCAAGTGTATATGTAAAAATAAACAGCTTTCACTTACCTGTCCCCTACATAAAATTGGTCGCCGTTGTCTGCGTTCACCGCATTAAGAGCTAATTTTTATTTTACTGCAGCGCTGAAATAGTCGGGCGATTAAAAAAAAAAATTGAACTTACCGGCAGTCGGAACGAATCTCCAGATTGCACTCCGACAAAATATTATTATGGGTGGCAAGGGAAAAACCTCATTTTAACCCTCCCCCCCCCCCCCCCCCCCCCCTTTAAAGGCGCCAAAGGCACGCACATGGCCAGCGGCAGAACTGCAGCGCCGCTAAAGGTAAGTTTTGTAACGTACCTACTTGAAGATACTCAATATTTGAATTGAATTTAATAATTGATGGAATACATTTTTATACATACAAGGAATTTGCCTTGGTGCTAGAAATTGACCATAAACTCACTGACGACTTCAGTCCCTTTGATCGCCAGCTTTCTACCACCCAATCTCTCAATTTCCCTAGGTGCACCCCCCCCCCCCCCCCGCCTCCCTCCCCTCATGTCCCACACCACCACAGCTGCCAAGTTTTGTCAGAGCATTTCAGTATTCTAGTATCTGAAAATCAGTATTTTGCTGAGGAATTCAGTATTTTTAAGCGGTGCCGTTTTGCTGAAATAAAAGTTTTTTTATGTGCGGTCACGCCCGTGTAAGAATACAAGAATGCATAACTTTGCTACCAATTGACACATCTTCTACGCACCTTACCTGACAGTGCATTCATTGCCATCCCTTTGTATACTGCTGTTTGAACGGCTGCTTCCTGCTTTTAGCACCAGATGATGTAGAAGCCATTTTGGAAGCCTCCCTCGCTCTCTCTCCCTCCTTCTTTCTTTCCTTCCCTCTCCCTCTCCTTTCCCCACCTCACTTCCTCCCTCTCTCCTTTATTTTTCCCTCCCTCCCTCTGCAAACCTTCGCGCCGTGGCCATAGCGCTGTGTAAGGACAACAGCGCTCCAGCGGTAGCACGATAATTAGAACCCATAGCGCTGTTCGTTTAAATTCCCACGGCTAAACTGACAGCGCTTTTTAAACCTGTAGCAGGACAGGCAGATAATAAAAGCGTACAAAAATAATCATCCAGATCTTGAAATTTAAAATACTAATAGATTTAATCTGCTATAATTTTTAGAGGTACAGTATGACTTTTTATATCCTTGCATTTTTTAAGCAGCAAAATTAAACGAAGTCCGGCCGATTTTTAATAAATCCGTATTTTACAAAGCAAATCCGTACATCCGTATTCTTATTGCATTTCCATACAAAATATGGAAAATCCATACTACTTGGCAGCTCTGCACCATTCTTGCCTACTGCGGATAAATGTGAGGTTATCCATTTTGGTAGCAAAAACAGGAAGGCAGATTACTATCTAAATGGTGTCAAGTTGGGGAAACGGGGAAATACAACGGGATCTGGGGGTCCTTGTACATCAGTCTATGAAAGTAAGCACGCAGGTACAGCAGGCAGTGAAGAAAGCGAATGGCACGTTGGTCTTTATAACAAGAGGAATCGAATATAGGAGCAAAGAGGTCCTTCTGCAGTTATACAGAGCCCTAGTGAGACCACACCTGGAGTATTGTGTGCAGTTTTGGTCCCCTAATTTGAGGAAGGACATTCTTGCTATTGAGGGAGTGCAGCGTAGGTTTACAAGGTTAATTCCCAGGATGGCGGGACTGTCATATGCTGAGAGAATGGAGCAGCTGGGCTTCTACACTGGAGTTTAGAAGGATGAGAGGATATCTCATTGAAACATATAAGATTGTTAAGGGCTTGGACACATTAGAGGCAGGAAACATGTTCCCGATGTTGGGGGAGTCCAGAACCAGGGGCCACAGTTTAAGAATAAGGAGTAAGCCATTTAGAACGGAGACGAGAAAACACTTTCTCACAGAGAGTGGTGAGTCTGTGGAATTCTCTGCCACAGAGGGCGGTGGAGGCAGGTTCCCTGGACGTGGAGAGAGTTAGATAGGGCTCTTAAAAATAGTGGAGTCAGTGGATATGGGGAGACGGCAGGAAGGGGGTACTGATTGGGGATGATCAGCCATGATCACATTGAATGGCGGTGCTGGCTCGAAGGGACGTATGGCCCACTCCTGCACCTATTGTCTAATGTCTATTGACATTTGGTACACTGCTGCTGGCATCAGTGAAAAAACACCAGTCCTGGTGAACCTCCCCTGCAAACTATCCAAAGCATCCACAATGTTTCCGTAATGGGGCGACCAGAACTGCATGCAATACTCAATGTGGTCTAAACAAAGTTCTGTAAAGGTGACTCATGACTTCCTGACCGATACATACCCAATGTGGGCAAGCTACCATTTGCCTTCTTTACTACATTGTCCTACTACACCCCAAACTTAGTTTAGAGATAGTGCAGAAACAGGCCCTTCGGCCTACCGAGACTACTCCTGGTTTTGACACATCAGTGCTAGGAACATCCATATATCAGAGTGAATCGAAACCTAAAGCAATAATGGCAGGGAATCTCATTCTGGCAGATTTTAATTGCCATTGGAGGTTCTCTGGACACGGAGAGAGTTAGAAATAGTCAGGGGATATGGGGAGAAGGCAGGAAGGGGGTACTGATTGGGGATGATCAGCCATGATCACATTGAATGGCGGTGCTGGCTCGAAGGGACGTATGGCCTACTCCTGCACCTATTGTCTATTGACATTTGGAACACTGCTGCTGGCTTCAGTGAAAAAACACAGTTAAAAAAAAAACATGAAATATCAAATGTTCAATGACTACTGTGGCTGACATGTATATAATTAACATTTGGATACTGGAGTAAAATAATAAAAATTAAAAAAAAACCTAATATTTTGTTCCTCAGAAGATTTGTGCCGAGAGATAGGTGTGCGCTTGGCTCAGATGGGAGATGGGCTGGATCAAGGCATTAATCACGATGCGGTGGAGGGACTTATCCAAGCACATGAAATAAATCAGCCACAACAGGTAAGCAACAATGCAGAAACAAGGAACTGCGGATGGCACAGAGTGCTGGAGTAACTCAGTCGGTCAGGCAACATCTCTGGAGAAAAAGAACGGGTGATGTTTTCGATTGGGACCTAAAGCACCAATGTTATATAGTGTTAAGCCCCGTCCCAGTTTTAAGCCCCATCCCACGACCTAATTGGCGACCTCTGCCGAGTTTGCCCTCGACTCATACTCGCAGCATGGTCGCCACAAGGTTGTAGGAGGTCTTCGTAACTCTTCCTCATGCTCGTGAGTGGTCTCCGCGTACTCGTGGCATCAAGTAGGTTGCGCCGTTTTTTCCAGCCTGATTAAAAAAAATGTCCACAAGTAAATAAAAGGCCGGCATGGAAAAAATTGATACTTTTTACTCATAGGTAGGTCGAAGTAGGTCGTGATTGTAGTCGTAGGTCGGTAACTGGCCCGAGGAAAAAAAAAATGCAAACATGACATAATTTTATCATGTGATAATTTTCCACTTGTAGTTAGTCGTAGTTGTTCTTAGGTGTGGAAGACCGAGGACAAAAGGACAAAGGACATTTATTGTCACATACACCAATTGGTGTAGTGAAATTTGTCTTGCCATGCAGCACATAAAGATAAGACATAACATTAAAGAATTTAACATAAACATAAAAAACATCCCCCCACAATGGTTCCCATTATGAGGGAAGGCACAAAGTCCAGTCCCCATCCCCAGTTCACCCAGTCGGGCCTATTGAGGCCTCCACAGTCGCCGCTATGGGGGCCGATGTTCCAGGCCCTTCTTTGCCGGGTGATGGTGCTCCGGTGACGGGAGAACACTCTCAGCGGCTCGGGGTGCCTGTAACGGCCGCTTTCTTGCTGGAGACCGCGGCTTCCAACGCCAACAGGATGGAGCTCCACAACTGGCGATCTCGCCGAGAGATCCCAGGCTCCCGATTTAAATTTCAGCGCCGCAGGCCGGCCCGCAGCTCCGCGATGATCACCTGGGGTCTTCAGCTCACCGGAGCTCCAGCGCGGTGACCCAGGCAAGGTATCGCCCGCTCCGCTCCGCTCCACGATGGTGCTCCAGCGCTGCGCTGCTGCTGAAGCCATGGCTCTGGGCGCTCCAGGCCCGCTGGTAGTCCGCGAGTACGGGTCGACGGTGCAGCCTGGAGAAAGCTGCCTCTCCGACCAGGTAGGGACCCTAGAAAGCAGTTTCCCCCCTCCCCTCCCCCACCCCCACATAAAAAAGGCTGGGACTCCGAAAAACAGAAAAACTCAACTAACTAAAAATTAAAAAAAGAGAAAAGACGGACAGCTGCAGGCTGGGCAGCCATACCTGTACAAGGCAGCGCCCCCCAAGAAGGTCGAAGGGGGGGGGGTCGTAGGAGGTCTTTTACTTTGGCGAGTCAACATGACCGTGACATTTTTTTCAATTCATCTAGGGTCTTCTAATCTCATGAATTAGGTCGTCCAAGTGGGACAGGCCCTTTACTTGGAATATATTGATGCATTTGCTTTTTATATACAATCAGTATACACAAGCAGCATCTACAAATTATATCTAGAGGGTTAACACTCCTTGATTTTGACTGCCAGTATGTCTGGACATTTCTGTAGTTGCTCACCAGCTTAGAAGAGCCGTTCGATTTAAACATAGAACAGTACAGCACAGAAACAGACCCTTTGTCTGTGCTGAACACGATGCCAAGAACAACTGCGTGCACATCATCCATATCCCTGCATATCCATGTGCCTGTCCAAAAGCCTCCGAAGCACCACTGTCGAATCTGCCTCCAACACCACCCCTGACACTGTGTTCCAGGAACCCCTCAATACTCAGTGTTTTAAAAAGTTTTGACCCGAATATCTTTAAATTTTTCACCTCTCATCTTAAAGCAAATTCCTAGCAATTGATATTTCCCATCCTGGGAAAAAGGTAAAAGAACCTCTCACCAGCTAGAGAGGTTCTAAAGGTCCTCTCGCCAGCTAGAGCATGGTCTTAACCATCTATCTACCTCATTGGAGACCTTTGAACGTCTGAAGGGTTCCGACCCGAAACGTCACCTATTCCTTCGCTCCATAGATGCTGCCTCTGAGTTTCTCCAGCATTTTTGTCTACCTTCAATTCTTCCAGCATCTGCAGTTCTTTCTTGAACATTTTGAACTATCTTTAATCAGACTTTATCTTACACTAATTGTTGTACCATTTATCTGTACATGGTGGATGGCTTGAATGAATCTTGTATAGTATTTTCTTTGACTGGATAGCATGCAATAAAAATGCTTTTCACTGTATTTCAGTACATATCACAATAATAAACTACCCATTAAGGTTCCGGCTGCCTACCCTATTGATGTCTCTCATAATTTGACATACTTTTTATCAGGTCTCCCCTCAACCTCCAGCATTCCAGAGAAAAAACCCAAGACTTTCCAACCTCTCCTTGTGGTTAATACCCCCTAATCCAGGCATCATCCTGGTGAACCTCCCCTGCAAACTATCCAAAGCCTCTGCAATGTTTCCGTAATGGGGCGACCAGAACTGCATGCAATACTCAATGTGGTCTAAACAAAGTTCTGTAAAGGTGACTCATGACTTCCTGACCTATACATACCCAATGTGGGCAAGCTACCATTTGCCTTCTTTACTACATTGTCCTACTACACCCCAAACTTAGTTTAGAGATAGTGCAGAAACAGGCCCTTCGGCCTACTGAGACTACACCTGGTTTTGACACATCAGTGCCAGGAACATCCATATATCAGAGTGAATCGAAACCTAAAGCAATAATGGCAGGGAATCTCATTCTGGCAGATTTTAATTGCCATTGGAGGTTCTCTGGACACGGAGAGAGTTAGATAGGGCTCTTAAAAATAGCGGAGTCAGGGGATATGGGGAGAAGGCAGGAACGGGGTACTGATTGGGGATGATCAGCCATGATCACATTGAATGGCGGTGCTGGCTCGAAGGGACGTATGGCCTACTCCTGCACCTATTGTCTATTGACATTTGGTACACTGCTGCTGGCTTCAGTGAAAAAACACCAGTTTTAAAAAAAACATGAAATATCAATTTTGAAAAGATATTTTGAAAAGTGAATTTTACATTTTATTTTGATCTTTTTCTCATCCCTTGTGAATCTGCTGGTTTCCTCTGCTCATTCCTCTTTGTAAAATGACGACTTAAGCAGTGAGCTTTATTGGAGAAAGTGGGTTAGGCTACTACCTGTGTGTCTGAGTTTTAGATTACATTTCTCTTACTTTCTGCAGAAAACAATTGCAGTTGCATCAACACATGAGATGGAAAGTTCACAAACTGCTGTCTTAAGTTTGATATTTTAATTTCTGATGTATGTAGCAATAATTTGGAATGATTGTACTGAAGCAATGTTAAAGTTAAGCCCATGTAACATTGGGATGTAGAATCATAGAAAATAGGTGCAGGAGTAGGCCATTTGGCCCTTCGAGCCTGCACCGCCATTCAATATGATCATGGCTGATCATCCAACTCAGTATCCTGTACCTGCCTTCTCTCCATACCCCCTGATCCCTTTAGCCACAAGGGCCACATCTAACTCCCTCTTAAATATAGCCAATGAACTGGCCTCAACTACCTTCTATGGCAGAGAATTCCACAGACTCACCACTCTCTGTGTGAAAAAAGATCTTCTCATGTGTTCTATCATTAGTGCACATCTGTGAAGGCAGAGAGTAGTCTATCTCCCTGAGCTGGAATAACACAGCGGGTCAGGCAGCATTTCTGGGGAACGTATTGATGTTTTGGTTCAGGACCGTTCTTCAGACCTAGTTCTGTTTTCCTTCTGCAATTTCTTATGTCCCCTGTCTATCACCCTGTTTCAGTTACCTCCTTAATTAAAAAAAAATCAGATTAGTTCAGTTTAGAGATACAGCCTGGAAACAGGGTCTACTGCCCATCGCATCCACACTGACCATCAATCACCTGTTCACACTAGGTCTGTGTTATCCCATCGTTTCATACACTCCCTATGCACTTGGGGAAATTTACAGAGGGGGCCAATTAACCTACGCACCCGCATGTCTTTGGGATGTGGAAGGAAACCTGGGCATCTGGAGGAAACGCATGCAATCAGAGGGAGAATATGCAAACTCTGCTGTCAGTACCCGAGGTCAGGTTCGAACCCGGGTCTCTGGCGCTGCACCACTGTGGACTGAAGTGCCGGTGAAGTTTAGCACGAGTGATTTTGAAAAAGAGACGTCAGTGTCGCCCTCTCTCCTGTGTTCCTTCATCCACTCGAATGTGGAGCAATGACAAATCTCAGCACCCCACGACTGGTGTGTCAACTGAGCTTTGAGTCTGAAGATTAATCAAGTCCCACTTAAGTCTCTTCAGCACGTAACCAAAATCAACAATCCAGTGCAGTGAGTAAGGGATGCTGCACTGTCAACAGTGGCGTCTGTGGAAGGAAACGTTAGGAGGCAGTCTTCCCCAACACAAAGATATGCTGATTACCTCGATCAGCCCTGCCTCTCCAACTGTATACATCTCCAATCCCTTTAAATGTTCATCGATAATTTCCATCCCGCTGATATAAGGCTCACTGACCTTTAATTACCTGACATTTCCACTGTCCTGCGGGCAGCACGATGCCAGAGACCCGGGTTCAATCCCGACTAAGGGTGCTGCCTGTACGTTCTCCCTATGATCTGTGTGGGTTTTCTCCGGGTGCTCCAGTTTCCTCCCACTCCAAAGATGTACAGGTTGTAGGTTAATAGGATTGGTATCATTATAAATTGTCCCTAGTGCGTGTAGGATAGTGTTAGTGTGCGTGGATCGCTGATCGTCGTGGGTTGAAGGGCCTGTTTCTGTGCTGCATCTCTAAACTAAATATAGGGATAAACTAACTTTTCCACCTGTCCTCCGGCATCTCACCTGTGCCACAGCTGTGTCAGTGATCTCTGCTCCCTTGCTTTCAATAACATCCTGGGATAGATTTATCAACCCTTGTGTGTTCAATTTCCCCCTTGTTAATATTGACATGCTCCTGATCATCAACATACCTGATCTCACTATCTTTCATGTCTGCCTCTTTGGTGACTAGAGGCGAGAAGTGTTCCTTTGGGATCACTAATACATAGATTAACCCTTTGGTCCCCAAGGCCACTCACTCTTTCCCTGCTATACTTACCAAGGACACTTGTGGTACCTCCGTCATCCTACCTGCGTTCTTAAATGTAGCACTGTTCTGGAGTAACTCAAGAAGCATCTCTGGACAACATGGATAGATGATGTTTAGGGTTGGGTCCCTTCAGACTCCTTGTCGGGGAAAAAGCTCAAAGCGGTGGGGTGGGATAAATCCTGGCAAATGATAAGTGGATATAATTCTTGCAATTGTACCTCCTTGGTTTAGTTTTAAGAACCCAGATTAAAAATGCAATAACCACAAATTGCAATTAAATACAAATGGGAGTGGCACAATGACACAACTGGTAGAGCTGCTGCCTCACAGCACCAGAGACTCGGGTTTGATCCTGACCTCGGGCGCTGTCAGTGTGGAGTTTGCATGTTCTGTGACCGCGTGGCTTTCTTCTGGTGCCCTCCCACATACCAAAGTCATGTGGGTTTGTAGGTTAATTGGCTTCCGTTTAAGAGAAAAATGCCCGTGGTGTGTAGGATAACTTGTGTAGCATTGGCTATAGCATGTTAGCCAATTAGAATGCGCAGTAATCATCACCCCGCCTAATTGTAACATTTAGTGTAAGATCCTGCCCACTGCTTGCCAGTCGGAGCAGCAGTGTGAACGTGTGATGTACTGCTTAGATGATGATGATGACCTGAACAATAAAGATTCTTGTGCATCAACCTGTGTGAGTCTAAGGTATTTACACGAGCGGGATTATGCCTCATTAAACTTGAATAACAGTAATCCTTTGAGAATGTATTATGAGAAATTAGGATAACATAGAACTGGTGTGAGTGGCAGATAATGGTCGGCGGGGTGAAGGGCCTGTTTCCATGCTGTATCTCAAAACTAAACCAACTAAAATTTGCATTTGAATTACAATTGTATTTTGCATTCTTTTTAATTAAATCAGAATGGAACTAAAACTTTGTCTACCATAATCGATGGCTTGACTGATCAAAGGACTACTGTTATTCAAGATATGCCACAGGAGAGGAGCGTTCTGTTACTGACACTGTGGCTGTTGGAAAAGACCGTACTGGAGCAGCCTCGCTTGCTCCCACGCATCTTCAGAACCACTGTTCAATACATCACCACAAGGCTCCAAAACTATATTTACCAGTTAGGAGGTTGGGTAAGTTAATTTCCCTTCACCAAAGAACAAATTAGCATCAATGAACTGAATGATGTTGTGATGAAACAGAATGATAGGAACACATTGAAAGGTAGACAAAAATGCTGGAGAAACTCAGCGGGTGAGGCTGCATCTATGGAGCGAAGGAAATAGGCAATGTTTCGGCCTATTCCTTCGCTCCATAGATGCTGCCTCACCCACTGAGTTTCTCCAGCATTTATGTCTACCTTCGATTTTCCAGCATCTGCAGTTCTTTCTGGAACACAATGAAATGTTTTTTTAATATTTTGTGCTGGAGGATCGAGCGCCTGGAGCTTTGGGTAAAATAGATTTTTATTTATTGATGTAAAGACACAACAAGGTAACAGACCCTTTGGCACACCAACCAGCAATCACATGTTTACACTAGTTCTATGCAATCCTACGTTCAAATCTACTATCGTGGATATATCGATGCCAATTAATAATAATATCTTTTATTGTCATTACACATAAATGCAACGAGATTTGGTTTGCAACTTCCATCCGATGTCATAACTTAATCGACAAATAAAATTTAGGTTTAAATACCCTGAGAACAAGGTTTGTAAAAACAAACATTAGACCAGTAAAATCAACAGACTAAAGTGCGAGGCTGGGGGAGACAGTCCATGGGGGGGGGGGGGGGGGGGGGGGGTACTCAGCAGGGCCGGTTCAGAGCCGCTATAGCTCTGGGAATGAAGCTGTTCCCGAGTCTGTTGGTGCGGGTGTAGAAGGCCTTGTAACGTCTGCCGGAAGGGGGTAGTTTGAACAGTCCATTACAAGGGTGAGAGGAGTCTTTATGTATGCTGACGGCCTTCCTGAGGCACCGTGTGGTAGATGCCCTCCAAGGCTGGTAGCGGTGTCCCAATAATCTGTTGCGCTCTGTGGACAACGCGCTGAAGAGCTCTCCTCTCCGCCTCCGTGCAGCTGAGATACCACACAGAGATGCCATACGTTAGTATGCTCTATGTGGTGCAGCGTTAGAAGGTAGTCAGCAGCTGTTGGGGCAGACCAGTCCGTTTCAATGTTCTTAGGAAGAACAGTCGTTGCCGTACCTTTTTGACCAGCGCAGCGGTGTTGGTGGACCATGTGAGGTCCTCTGAGATGTGAGTGCCCAGAAACTTGAAGCTGGACACCCTCTCCACACTGTCTCCGTAGATGGAGATTGGGGCGTATTCCCCATTGTGTGACCTCCTGAAGTCGATAATCAGCTCCTTGGTCTTGGAGGTGTTTAGCGACAAGCACTTCATTGTTATTGGAGTTAGGGCAACTGGGCTGGTCATTCAGGTTGGTGACTTTAGACTTTTTTGGCACCGGCACTATGGTAGCTGTCTTCAGGCACATGGGGACCGTTGCCAGAGATAGAGACAGGTTGAAGATCCTCGTAAATACCTCCGCCAGCTGTACAGCACGGTCCTTTAGTACCCTACCCTGGACTCCATCCGGGCCTGCAGCCTTGCGTGGATTGATCCTACGCAGAGCGCACTGTACCTCCTGGGTGCTCAGTGTTAAGGCCTGTCCCTCCGCCCTAGCCGGGGTTGTTCCTGTCCTGGTGGTGTTGCCAGTCCCGAAGCGGGCAAAGAAGGTGTTTAATTCATTGGCCAGTGTGATATCACTGTGGGGGCAGACGGGGCTGCTCTTGTAGTCAGTGATGTCCCTGACACCCGCTTCTGGTGTCCGCAGTGTTGAAGTGGTCTTCCACCCTTTGCCTGTGGATGTCTTTGGCCTTTTTTATGCCTTTGACCTGTTTGACCTGGCAGCACTGTAGGCAGAAGTGTCCCTGGATTTAAAGACAATGTTGCGTGCCCTTAGCAGGTTCTGAACCTCCTTGTTCATCTACGGTTTGCGGTTTGGGAACATCTTTATTTCCTTGTCCACTGTGACAAATTCCACACAGCAGTTGATGTAGGAGAGCACAGTGGATATGTACTCCTCCAAGTCTACCTCTGTACCACTGGTAGCCTTTTGGCAAACAGGTCCCAGTCGGTGGGATCAAAGCAGTCCTGGAGTTGTAGGACTGTGGCATCCTCGGGCCATATTTTGACCGTCTTTATTGCAGGTTTGGTCTTGCGGATGAGGGGTTTGTATGCAGGCAGTAGAAACAGTGAGAGGTGATCAGATTGTCCCAGGGATGGGCAGGGGAGGGCTCTGTATGCGTCCTTGATGTTGGTGTACACTTTATCCAGCGTGTTTGAGCCCCTGGTAGGGCACTGCACATGTTGGTGGAATTTGCGGAGTGCAGCTCGTAGGTCCACCTGGTTAAAGTCCCCCGCAACAATGAAGGCACCGTCGGGGTGAGCATCCTGCTGCTTGCTGACGGCCGAGTGCAGCTGTGCTAGCGCCAGGTTAGCATTAGCCTGTGGTGGGATGTATATGGCCATGATGATAACCACAGTAAACTCCCAAGGCAGGTAAAACGGCCTACATTTAAGCAGTAGGTATTCCAGGTCTGGGGAACAGTAGCTCTCTACTGCAGTGTGGTTGGTGCACCAGTCCTTGTTGATATAGATGCAGAGCCCGCCGCCCTTGCTCTTACCGGAGTCCTTTGTTCTATCAGCACGATGCAGTGACCGGTTGGTTAGGTCCACAGCCCCGTCGGGAACCAGCGCGCTGAGCCAAGTCTCTGTGAAGATCAGCACACAGCAGTCTCTCAGGGATCGCTGGGTGTTGATCCAGAGCCCCACCTCATCCAGCTTGTTGGTGAGTGACCGGACATTCACGAGAAAGACACTTGGTAGCGATGGTCTTTGTGGGGCCTTCCGTAGCCTGTCTTGCACCCTGCTCGCCTTCCACGTTTCTGCTTCCTCTCCCGGCGCATTCTCCGTCTCCTACCCTCCGGGGTGGTGATCCGGGAGGCTGTTCTGCCAAGCTCCATCGGGATTTTGGTGAGGGTACAGAAGAACTCACTAGCCAGTTTCTCGCAGCCACGTCCAATGTTGAGCAGTTCCATTCGGCTCCACGTGCGACCTGTCAGGATCTTACAGTACAGGTACTTGATATCCCCGTCCTGGAGGTGAGTCCCTTACTGTGTTTTCTGGGGGTACTGGGATTTCTAGGGGTTCTGAGGTTAACTTATCAACCTGCATGGCGTTGTGGTGTGGGAGGAAACCTAGGATGACGGGAGACGAGACAAGTTTATTAAATTATGAGGGGCAGATAGGTTAGACATTCAGACACTTTTACTCCTGGATGGAAATGTCAAAGATTAGAAGGCATTGTTTTAAGGTGAGGAGGCAAACTAAAGGAGATATGCAGGGCAGGTTTCTTGTTAAACAGATGTGTGGGCTTGTTGTTCGCCATACAATTGCCCCTCGTGTGTAGGGAGTGGATGCAAAAATGGGATAGCATTGAACTAGTGTGAACAGGTAATCAATGGTCAGCTTGAACTCAGTTGGCTGAAGGGCCAGTTACCATGTTGTCTCTCAAAAGTAAACTGGCAAAAGTTGCAAAGCCAAATGAAACCTGCCCCGCACATCTGCCCCAGCCCCGCACATTCCCCAAGACCTCCGATTTACTACCTTCTCCTTTCAGCTATTCTGCACTTTTAACCTCTGCAGGTGTTTTTAGTTCATGTTTTTCCTCACAGAATGTGGGCGATGCTGCCAAGGTCACCATCTCCACTGCTCCTCTACCCAAGTGAAGTTGAGGAGCAATCCCAAGGACATACCGAGTCAGCTTCCATAATCTAGGGTACTGTCCCATTCACCTCCACCCTATTGTGGACATTGGATTTTGATTCTGAAACTGGTGCACTACAATGCTGAGAACTAGATTCTGCATTTTGCTCTACCTATTGTATGAGTTGATTGTATTTACATATAGTATATCAGATCTGTTTCAATAGCATGCAAAACAAAGGTTTTTACTCTACCTCAGTACAGATGACAATAATAAATCTAAACCTAGAAGGCGGATCTCCATCGTGGGCTACTCATGTCACACACCGCGTCAATAGGATGCAAAACAAACCTTTTCACTGTACCTCGGTACGCGACAATAATAAACCTAAATCTTAAAGGCATAACTGGTATAGGATGGCAGGTTACTGTCCCTGAAGGCCAGTTAAGCAAGCGTTTTTACAAGCACCTAGATATTGGTATCGTGGACATACTATACTATTTTTTCCAAAATATAATTACTCAGGACAGTGCCAGAGCATGCGACACTCTGCACACTCATCCCAACAGTGGATCTAATATCATCCAATACAAGTCGCCCCACTCAATCTCTGCTCTTTATCTTTATGTCGGGTATTCTGATGGGTTTAGTTTAGAGATAAGAGCGTGAAAATGGCCCTTTGGTCCATGCTGACCATCATTCAAATCACTCACCAAACGACCATTAAAGGATGTTCTTTTTGGAAGGAGATGAGGAATTTCTTTGGTAGACAAAAATGCTGGAGAATCTCAGCGGGTGAGGCAGCATCGATGGAGCGAAGGAATAGGTGACGTTTCGCGTCTCAACCCGAAACGTCACCTATTCCTTCGCTCAATAGATGCTGCCTCACCCGCTGAGTTTCCCCAGCATTTTTGTCTACTTTAGATTTTTCCAGCATCTGCAGTTCTTTCTTAAACATGGGGAATTTATTTACTCAGAGGGTGGTGAATCTGTGAAATTCTTTGCCACATAAGTCTGTGGAGGCAAAGTCAGTGGGTATATTTAAGGCAGAGATAGATAGATTCATGATTAGTACGGGTGTCAGAGGTTATGGGGCGAAGGCAGGAGGGGAGAGAGAGAGAGAGAGAGAGATAGCTCAGCCATGATTGAATGGTGGAGTAGACATGACAGGCCGAATGACCTAATTCTACTCCTATCACTTATGATCTTACGAATCACCCGTACACTAGCTTTATCCAACACAATAGGGATAATTTACAGAAGACAATTAACCTACAAGCCTGCACATCTTTAGAGTGTGGGAAAAAAGGTCACAAGGAGAACATGCAAACTCCACATGAACAGCACGACCAGGATGAAACCCTGGTCTCTGGCGGTGTAAGGCTCCAACTCTACCGCTGCACCACTGTCTCCCTAAGTTGACTGGACAGTATACAAATAACAGCTTGTCACTGTATCTTCGTACATGGGACAATACCAAATCTAATGGCATTCGGAGCGCTCCTTGGAACCAGTAATACCGATCTCTGGCTACCAGTGCAGTAACCCAATCATTACGTTACTGAATGCCTGCAAAAGAGACATCAACCATGGTTTAAGGGTGGACAATAATGACGACGTACTGTACATGGAATGATGAGTAAAATAGTTCTGAAGTAACTCAGCAGGTCAGGCAGCATCTGTGGAGAGAATGGATTGGTGACGTTTAAGGTCAGGACTGTTCTACAGGCTGAGGATTCATAAGGATGTATGCCATTTGCTTACAGATTTATGCTTCCACATTTACTGTCCTGATTTATCCATTGATTGAGACACTTTTGTAAGTAACCTCCATGCAATTTACAGCCAATTAAATGTTTTCAACATAAGAGAGAAATTCAGCAACTAATTTGCAGTGCAGGGGTTAAATGATTGCCAAATAAGAGGTCTGCTTTGGTGAACTGTAAAATGCTCACTAGAACGGCAAAATTTCTCAGGTCTTCAAATAAGGGGATTGCTTTTTATTGTATGGAGCCTGAGAAAGCAGACGGATATTCAGTTTAGTATTTCATCTGGAAAATAGATGTATTGTTCCCTCATCACTGCAATGCCAGCCTAGAATGTGCTGCACTCTTGTCACAAAGCCTGACTGAGTTGAAATGATTTCCAAGCTTTTACTAAATATTTAAGGTTTCATATCCATTTTATCAGTTTCTACTTGTCCTTCCTTTTCCCATACAAACTTAACTTTCCAGTCTCGTTAATAGATCCTGTTGAAATCAAGAACTCGGAAAAATTAGAACCAAGGCAAGCTTTTTTCACTTAACCATTCTAAACTGTATCTCCCTATTTCCAACACCAGCAATGGAGCTGTGTTCCTATGTTATACCATTTGTATGTACAAACAATTAGAAAGAATGCAGGCAGCTGTACGACCTCACACTGGTATTTGTGTAGATAGCTGGGGATTGTCTTGCACGGCAATGCTTGAAAAAATAGGCAACAATTAACTATTCAAATTGCTTCATAACGGTTTCAGGATTATAATTGGAAAACATTTTTCTTTTGCAGGAAAATCTGCATTGAAGCTACAAGGAAGAAGATAAGATAACCACTCGACCTCATTTGTTATACTAAAACTTGTTTACAATGCGATAATATTTTACATTCTACCGGGTTGTCATCTTTTCTTTGTTATTTTTAGTGTGTTTTAAAAGTTTGTGCTAATGTTCTCTGGTTTGTATTATGTGGGGGGGGGGGGATCCTTTTTTCAATCTCTTACCTTGCCGGAGATGCGATTGTTTTCCGGATTGTATCTCCAGTCACTCTGCTGCCTAACATGATGGAGCTGGCGGCCTTGCTCGGGCCTTTGAGCCCCACCGCGGGGCTGTGGACGTATTATCAGAGCCGATCCCTTGCCTGGGATCGACGCACCAACCGCGGCCTGCGGACTTCACCGTCGAGGAGCTCGCAGTCTTGGGTAGAGACCGATGTCGGGAAGCTCCAAACAACGCAGAAAGTTTCAACAGGCCCCGACGCGGGGGAGCTGAAATCCTCCCCCCCCCCCAGGATGCAGGAGCTTGATCGGCCTGACCGCCGGCTACGGGAGCCAAGATCGCCACGTGAACTGAAGGCTCGAGGTCTCTGACCGCGGGAGACAAAGACGGGATGAGGTTTAACTTTTTTTCGCCCTCCATCACAGTGAGGAATCAATTTAAAATGTGTTTTGTTGCTTTTTATTGGTATGACTGTATGGCAAATTAAATTCCTCGTATGTTGCAAAACATACTTGGCTAATGAAGTATGATTATGATTATTATGATTACTTTTACTTTGTATTAAGGGCCTGTCCCACTTACACGATCAAATTCCTGACCTCTGCTGAGTTTGCCCTTGAAGGGCATACTCGCAGCATGGTCGTCACGACGTCGTAGGTAGGTCGTGATGCTAGCCGTAGGTACTCGAAGCATCAAGTAGGTCGGGGCGTTTTTATAGCCTGATGAAAAATGTCCACGAGTAAAAAAGGTCATGAATTAGGTTGCGAAAGTGGGACAGGCCCTTTACAGTATAAAATTAAATTACTGTAATTTAACAGTAATTGCCAGCAACTTACAGCTTTTATTGATTTTAACACAAAATTGTGACTGGAAAAGGACATCTATTGGGTATGTTCTATTATTTTTTAATTAGTCCTGTTAGTAGTAAAATGTTAAATGCATAACTTTAATCCCTTTCTACATTAAATTTCAACACCTGACAGCTTTGGAGATTGTAAAATGTTTCCTGTAAGTATTATTGATTACAGTAAAGCTACCATAATCGACTAATTATTGAGAAATCTCATTGTTTGTCATTTGAGTTACCTGGAGCAGATTCCTGCAATCCTTATAGCCGCACTGCATTTACTGGAAAGATCCAATTCCAAGCTGTGGCTCTGCGATGCAATTTTAAAACAAATATCCAAATCTGAAAAATCTGCCTGTCCGATGTTCCAAGCATGCTGGAATACGTTTTACTGTAATAATGGAAATGAAATGTTAAGTTTATTATGTAGTCTGAATAGGTTACATATTGACAGTGTTACAGAAATCAAGGGAGTTTCCAGTGTCGATGAGTTTTAATTGTTAAATCATTACTCAGCAAAATTAAGTTATTTTCAAGGAGTGTATGTATAAAGGTTTTACTTTAATTTTGATTCTGCCAACTATTAGACATAGAAAATAGGTGCAGGAGGACATTCGGCCCTTCGAGCCAGCACCGCCATTCATCGTTCCCAATCAAATCTATTCTGATGAAAGCAAGTGTCATAAATTAATTAAATAAAATAGATGTGGCATTAAGCTTTCTGAATTTGTAGTGTGTCAACACAGTATACTTTAATTTCTCACCCCCCCCCCCCAGGATGGGTACACTTACCTCTGAATCAGTGCAAACCGGATTGCTTCCTGGAATAAGGATGTTGCCCTATTGCATTAGGATAATGAGAGGTCATCTGTTTGAGATACAGTTTGAGTGCGAGTTTGCTGGTGTAGATGCCAAGAATTTAGTAACTAGGAAACAAAATCCCAGATCCAGACAGTTTAGATTTGAGGTGAGAAGGTTCACATAGTAGTGTGTAAATCTTTGGAATTCTCTTCACCAGGGCGTGGAATATAGATGAAGGCAAGCAAGGTTTTTTCTACTCCGGCCAAGATCAGGGATATCTTAATTATGGATCCATTTCCCAGGATCAAGGAGGTGGAGGGTGAACTGGGGTTATACCTCTAGCTGGGCTGCAGAAGGTGCCTTTGGGACAAAGATGGTCAGGAGAGGAGAGGGAAATCGGTTTGCGGGCTCCAGTACATCGAGCGCAAGGGCTGACTTTGGACTTTGAATAATGGCGGCAGCGGGATGTGTAATATGCTCAAAATGAATTTCACGGTGATAAATGAACCACTATTGATTGACAAAGAAGCATCTCAAAAGCATTGGGGCAGGAGTCATTATCAGAATTATAATTGAACTCTAGAAACTTGGAGCATGGATTACAATTGTTACTCATTTCAACAGAATCTTGTTAATTTCAACACTCATGAACCTTGAAGAACAGAAACAGTTGAGGCACACAACGTGCATGCAGTTTTGGTTACTGTTGTGTGGGATTAAAAAAAAACAGGAAGAAAAGTCCTCTACATGTTGGCCAACAAGAAATAGATTGACAAATTGTAAACTAAAGCTTGCTGATTATGTGAACTGTATGTCAGATGTTGGGTAAAGACATCACCATGAACATAACATAATAGAAGTATTCAATTAAACAATGGTTCCAAAGAAGAGTAAACAAAGAGCTTTAAAACATTCACATATTTGAAACCAGATAAAACAATAAAAATCAAAATGCAATGTAGTTTCTGCAATACTAAAATGTATTTTAAAACTATAATTAGTAGTTATTTTGTTCTAGAGGTGGTAAGGAACTCATAAAGGCCTGGTCTACAGTATTAATGATGCCATTGAAAACAATGTTAAATTTGGAAAATGTCATCTGCTGCCCCCTCTTCACTTCGTGTTGTCAAAGAGACTCATTCACATTAACATTTCCGAGAAATGAAATATGGATACAGATTAGGCTGAACATATCTGCCCAATATTTTCTAGAATTTAGAAGAATGCGAGGTGATTGGAACAAACGTAGAATTATTTCCAGGCTTGATGGGGTAGGTGCAGGATTAATGCTCCCCTTGGTTGGGAGGTCTAGAACGAGGGGCCACAATGTCAAAATATCACTCAAGATGCGAACGAGAAGGAGGTTCTTCACTCGAGGAGAGTATCTTCACTCAAGGGGTGTGGGACCTAACCATATTTAAGACAAACATTGTTAGACCCAAAATATTGAGGGCATCGAGGGATAGGATATTACTAGAAGAAAGCAGATCATTTATTTCAGTGCCATGACCATAATGGCAGAGTTAGCTCAAGGGACTCAATGGCTTATTCCCGCTCTTTCTGGTTTCAGAACTTCACCCACACTACAGCAACATTGCTGCAACTAAACCACTAATAAAGTAGGTAATCCTCCAATTGCTGCATTGATGCAGCTTTTGTACAATTTGCTACTACACGGGGACCTGAACAAAAATTCTGAGCAGTTTTGCTCTCTCAAGAGACGGAATTTGAACATAATACGATACAAATAATTTTACACCACAAATTAATCCATGTTTTATTGTAGTTTATGGTTTCAGTACAAATTGCAAAGCCAGCACTTGGAAATCCTAGTTGCAGTCAATAATTTTTTTTATCATCTTGCTTGGAAACATGCAAGCTATCCCTGCTTGCTTGCTTAAACAAGTTTAGACATCACATTTTCAACTCGCCACTACCAAAATGACTAACCCCGTTAGTTGTTTTGGCATCTGTGGTAGCAGTAGTGGAGACATTAATAACTACCTTATATCTTACTTTTAACCTAATGCAAAACACATTATATCAATGAGCATCTTCCTGTATTTGTTAATGAGAAATGTTCCATGAAGAAATAAACCAAAGTAAATGCGAGTGAGACAAGGGAAAGTAAAACATACAGGCAGAAGTAAAAGTCACATCAACTGTCATGATAGAACTGAGTGGATTCTAAAGATGGAAACAATACTCAAAGCTAATATTTTATAAAATTTAGAAAGTAGTTTTACTCAGTTAAGAATGAGGGTGGCAGTAAATACGAATTAATTTGAATTATAAAAAGGTCTCTGTTAACCAAGACTCTCATGCTTCGTACCCTGAAGATATAACATTAATTTCCTCCACCTTTCCAATACAGTGACTTAACATTTAGTTACTATTTGGAGATGTACTAGCATTTTTACTGTCAAGATTCTATTGCATACAAGAACGTTTTATACGCCACAATTTTCTTTACACCATGGGCCATTAACATTTCCTCACTACTGTATTTGTACCCCTCACCTCTGATTACCTCATTGATTACATCTTCTGCAATACAACTAATAAATAGACTCAATTACAGTCACAAATCAAATGTAGAATAGAAAGCCTCCCAAATTACTATGCTCAGTAACAAAGTGCTCATGTTAAAATCTTCTCCTCAAGGCTAGAGCTACACCCACCGCAAGTGCCAGCATTGCAAAAGCTGCAGCTCCACCATAAAGCAAAACCGACGTGGTTGTTTTTGCAGGAATGACCTCTATAGAAACTTCTGGCTCAGTTAGGGGAGTCATTTCAACTCTTCCCCCCTTTTCAAAACCTTCCTCTTCCAGTTTGGTTTCTGGGGCATCCTCCCAGACCCCTCTTTTTTTCTCATCCAATTGCTTTATTATTTCTTGCAGAGATGTCGTCTGTTGCACTTCACCAGATTGAAATACATTTTGTTCTGATGCCGTTGGAGATTTTTCCTCAACTTCAGCGACTGCCTTTGGGGTCAGTGCTGATAAAGGATCCGTTTTCTCTGCTCCAACAGAAGGCTGCCCCTCTGCTGGCATTGTCTGATGTGTAGATGGAGGTTCTGACTCCGTTATGGATCCAGTTGCCTTTAGCTCCAATTCCTGCCTCTCAACGGCTTCAGTAATTTCTTCCTTTTCTACATGAACAATATCAGAATTGGAAGAATTGTTTTCGCTCCTCTCTTCACCACCACCATTACTATCCAAGCTCTTCAATTCCTCTGGATCCATGGATAGCTGTTGCCAAGACTCTGCTCCAAGAGAAACTGGCATGCCTTCAGTATGCCAGCTTTGACTAGTGGACAATGATGCTGGCATGCTAGCCACCTGCCAGGAACTTGTAACAGCGAGTGGTTCCGGAGGACTTACTTGACCAGAATTGTCACTAGTTAAGATATAAATATCATTGCTATCATCCACCGTTTCTCCCCGTTCTTCCTCTTCCGAATCAAGACTGAAAATAGTGCCCTAAGAATGACAAACAGATTGAAACCCAGGGTAAACATTTTTTTGGTACAAATTATACAATTCTGTCAGATAGATTAGAGACTTTTGTATAGATGTGAACTTGCAAGAAGCTGACAGTGCATCAGGAGAAATGCGAAAGTCTAAAATATTGCAATCCTAGATATCTTATTTCTAATGGGGACGTGTTAGAAGGAAAGCAAACTGGGGAGCTGCAATTGACTGAACGGGGCTTGAGAGAAACCTAAAAGCAACAGTTGGAGGAATGAAATTGGCAAATTGACAACAACTTCAGATAAAAAGAGACAAGTTATTTGAAGGGCTCTGGGGTGTATGGTGATTAAAACCAACACCCCTTGCCCCAAACTTGGAGATTAGATGGCATAGAAACATTAGTTTCTTTAGACATACTGAAATACTAATTTTGCCAAATTCACATAACTAACATATCACTTATTGAACTGGATGACCTGAATATCACGTGCTTTCGAGTTGGTTAATTTCTACACAATCACCTAAAGGCAATGAATATCTGCTTTCGTGTCTTTTAACAAAGCTCAAAAGCACTTCGCAGCAGCACACCTGTAAGAGTTTTGCTGCTCCAATGGGCCACCAAGAGACCCAGGTTTCGTTCCGACCGTAGGGAACTGTTTGTGTGGAGTTTTTGCATGTTCTCCCTTTGAACCAGGTTGGTTTCCTCCTCCGGCCCTCCTGGCCAGTTTCCTCCCGGATCCCAAAGACGTGCAGCTTCATTAGGGAAAATTAGCCTCTGTGATTATATTGTCCCTAGTGCGTTGGGAGTGGGATTTGAAAAAGTGGGAATAGAGGATAGAACTAGTGTGAATGTTGTGTTATCTATAGTCAGTGGTACTTGTGTGGGCCAAAGTGGTCCGTTTCATGCTGTACCACTATCCCACATATACTTTCCACGCCTGGGGACGATCAGCCATGATTACATTGAATGGCGGTGCTGGCTCGAAGGGCCGAATGGCCTACTCCTGCACCCATTGTCTATTATCTCTAAACTAATCATTAATAGTGAAATAATCAATGCCGAGCCATATTTTGCTGCCCACAATTGGTCACCCTATGCTCTCACCTACTGGTAGACTCTAGCTGTTTGGTCCAAGCTACATATTTTAAAAATGTACAATATGTAGAAATATTTGAATGAAAGGCAAAGTGAAAAGCATAAATGAGATATAAACAAGAACAGTTGTAAGTATTTGCTCTTTTTACTTTTGTTAGATACCCAAGAATTCTACCGATGCCATTTCCCAAATGCCAGTCGTTCCAAATGCATATGTTTGTTAACAAAGTTCCAAAATCCCCATAGAAAATCCCCATAATGGGAAAACAATCAACACATATTCAATGTAGCAGAGGAATTTGAAGGAAAAGCAGTAGGATATCTGACAGTGGTGTTGGCCACTGCCCCTGCATGTTATACACCCTATAATGCAAGCTTGGCATTTACCTGGCGCACACACACACACACTACAAACAGCACACACACACACACACACACACACACACACACACAGACTTTGTAGTAATACCTCACTCCTTTCAGTACAACTGTTCACATAATCTCTGTGGGATCCATAATTGTAAAATTCAAAGTTAACGGCTTGTTAAAGATTAGACCGAAGGTAGACACAAAATGCTGGAGTAAGTCGGCAGGACAGGCAGCATCAATGGAGAGAAGGAATGGGTGATGTTTGGGGTCAAGACCCTGCTTCAGACTGATCAGTCTTTGGGGCCCTTCTTCAGAGGGGTTTCGGACAAGAACTGAAACATCAGTTATCCATGTTCACCGGAGATGTTGCCTGACCTGCTGAGCTACTCGTAATCCCTTTATTTAGAGTGTTTCCCTTTTTTTGGTAAACCATCATCTGCGGTTCCTTAGGTAAACACAAAAATGCTGGAGTAACCTCAAGTGGGTGAGGCTAATCTCTGGTAGAAGGAATGGTATAGATTTGTTTTGGGGTCATGACCATCTTCAGACTGATGTCAGGGAAGGGGGTGGTGGACCCAAAGATAGAATGTAATCGGAAAGACAGTAAGACGAGTGGAGGATACTGGGAAGGGAATGGATGAGAGAAAGCAAGGGCTATCTGAAGTTGAGAACGATCAATGGTCTTACCGCTGGGGGTAAACTACCCAATCATATTATGAGGCTCTGTTCCTCCAATTTGCATGGGCTTCACTTGACAGGCCGGACACAAAGGTCAGATTGGGAATGGGAGGGGAGAGGGAGTTAGTTGAGCCACGGGATATCAGGTGGTTAATGCGGACTGAGACGGAGGTTTTGTTCAGCGAACTCGATCGCCGACGATGCGCTTGGTCCGCGATGTAGAGAGGTTGTCACCTGGAAAGCGGATTACAGTTGATTGACGGTTGGAGGTGGTGCAAAGTGAACCCTGCCTTTTTCTCCTGGGGAAAGGACTGTGTGGGTCACTGGATGGTGTTGTTGAGGTGTGTGAGCTTAAAGGGACAGATGTTGTATCTCTTGCAGTTGCTGGGGAAAATAGTACCTGGGGAGTGGAGGAGGGTGGTTTGTGTGGGAAGGAATGAGGTTGCCCAGGGAGTTGCGGAGGGAATGGTCTCTGCGGAGGAAAGCATGAAAGGGGTGGAGATGGGAAGATGTGGCCTGTAGTGGGGATTCTGTTGGATGGTGGCGAAAATGTTGGAGGCTGTATGCGACGGCACTGTTGGGGTGGAAGGCGACGGAGGACAAGGGGGACTGGTCCTAGTTACGAACAATATAATTTGGGGCGCAAGTTGACGTCTCGTGGTGTCTGGTTGGTGTGGTGGGTTTGCATGCTGTATTGAGTGTGCTTTGCCCTGGGAGTCATTTGGTGGGATGTGTGGTGGGAGCGCATCGGTGGGTGGTTGTGTGGATATGGGTAGTCCGTGTTTTGGTTTTAAATCCGAGCGGGCCATGGGGTCAGGGAGCTAGATGGTCGTGGTGACGTGGTGGTTGTTGTGGGCGTTGCGTGTCTCAAGATCGGGGTTGGAGGGTGGGGTGGGGGGTGGTGCGTAGTGTGACGGGTTCATGGTGTGGTGTGTGGTGGTGACGTATATGTAGGGACGGGGGGGGAGGGCCCGTTGGGGGTCAAGTTGGTGGGGAGATTTGTGGTGTGGGCTGGTTGGGGTTGGAGTTTCAGGTCTAGGGAGATCTTTAGTTTTGCGTGGTTCACAAAATTAACGTGGGGGAATATGAGGGTTGGATCGGGTTGGTGGATATGGTGTGTGTGGGTGGAAGGACTACGCTGAGTCGTGGTTGAGGGTGAGTTGTATGGTGTCTTAAGATGCGCGTGGTGGTGTGTTGTGTGTGGGGGTGTGGTCGTGGTTTGGCTTTGGAGTTTTTTTGTAGGTTTGTTGAGTTGTGATATTTATTTGTATTTTTTATATTTTTTTTTAAGATAGGAAGGCCGTGGGTTGGTGTGGTGTAAAAGAGGTTGTGTTGCTCTCGTTGGGGGGGGGGAGAGGGGGGATGGGAAGGGGGAGTAGAGAGGAATAAGCAGGATTTCGAGGGCACCTATAGTGAGAGCTATCTATAATGGATAGAGGGGAACTTCCCCTTTCCTAAAGAATCTGCGGTTTCTTATTTTGTATAACGTCATTAGCATGAAGGCAGAGCAACTTGCATTTTCTTCATTCAATTTATTACAAGAGCAGACACCGTTGTTTATCCAAAATTTTGACTCTGTTGGAAGATTAAAAGAGCTCATTTCACACTACACGCTGACACATCTAGGTGCATTTGTTCACCTCTACCAATGTTAGATAAGACAGGATGCTGCCTGATGTGGCAGGGATCTACCTAGTAACATGGCAGAACATGATATAATATCTAAACTAGGACTAGGGAGGGTTATTCTGCATGCCAAGTTCAAACAGAGACTTACAGATATCTACAATCAACTAGTTTAAGTAAACCATAATATGCAGGCCATGTACAGTGCACAAGACAAACTGGAGATCAAAAACAGAACACCTAGCTAGCTAGATGCCAGTTCAGAATGTTTTTTTTTTTTGAAAGAGTATGAGAGTTTGAAAAGAGCCTGCTGGGCCCAACTTGTTCATACCCACCAAGATGCCTCATCCAAACTCTGCCCATTTGCCTGCATTCTCTGAATTCATTGAAGCACTAGATGTCTTTATAAATGTACAATAAGTTTTAAGTCTCTCAAGGCGATGGACTATAGCTACGTTACAGCTTTAAGAGAACCCAGCCCACTTTGAATCTTCTACAATTTACTGGCAGTAAAGTCAGAATATTGCATTTACAAACACACCTTTTAACCAAAACCTTCTTGTGAATTTTCTAACCTTACAACTTGAATTACTGTGCTTTATTATAATTTCAGGCATGTAAAATACAGCCATCTATTTATGATTTTAGTAAAACACATAGTTCAAACAAAGTAAAAGCAGAACAGGGCTCAGTATTAGGGGCGGCGCAGTGGTGCAGCAGGTAGAGCTGCTGCCTTGCAGTGAGTGACACCTGGGTTTGTTCCTGACATCGGCTGTTATCTGTGTGGAGTTTGCACGTTCTCCCTGTGACCTGTGGGTTTCCACTGGGCTTGAAGGTTAATTGGCCATGTAAAATTGCCCTTAAATGGTAGCAGTGGATGAGAAAGTGGGAAAACAGAACTAATGCGAAAAGGTGATCAATGCTGGGCACGGACTTGGTGGGCCGAGGATCCGTTTTCATGCACTAGCTCTAAATTAAGCGAGCATTTGAAATGAAACATTACATTAAATTTGAAGGGAAGTAAATGCTTATTTAGGTATTCATCATCAAAAAAAGTGGTAGCATATTTTAAATATAATATGTTTTGTCAGAACAGATCACTTTGTAATTCACTCTAGCTTTTGCTATAATGTTGCTGGTTTTATTTGCAATTCTTGGTTATTATTAATAAGAAGAATATAATTGATCTGCAAATACAGCCACGTTGGCCAACATCTATCAATCTAGCATGAATGAGGGAAGGTGCTGGATAAAGAAGATCAGAATTACTATCAATAAATCGTTTGCCAAAGTCAGGCGCCAGTTTCTTCCAACAGAAAACAAGGGGAGCATCGTGTTTGGTCAGGTCTTTCTGAAGAGCACAAGTTGTATAGAGTTCTGCAGCAATGGATTATAGCGGGTAAAATTCTGCTTCTCAGGATTCATCACCATGTTATGGTTGGCATCAAGTTTGAAATAAATGTATTTTACAAGCAACTGCATCCTTCAAAGGTAGACGAAAATGCTGGAGAAACTCAGCGGGTGAGGCAGCATCTATGGAGCGAAGGAATAGGTGACGTTTCGGGTCGAAACCCCTCTTCAGATGGTGGGCGGGGGGGAGGGAGGAATTTTGACTCATTTTTGACTATTCTTAAACATTACGGCAATAGTGGACCTTCTTGGACATCAAAATCGAAGTTACTAGTTTTCCTCATTTATTACATTTTATTATTACCTGTGCACTCTATCGAGTCATGCACAAACTTTTATTATAAATTATAGGCCAAAAACTAGTCGCCGATGTAGCCCTGCTTCCAGCCATCTGTTGACTAGATTAATGTTAACTAAATCACTTATGTCGAACATCCAAGTCTATATACACTAAATTCATAGTTTGACGTATCTTATAGATTTTTCAATGGATGTAAAACTAGTAGAGAGGATAAGGGCAGAACCGGTGGGTTGTGTTATATCACGACTTTCAGAAGGCTTCTTTCGACTAAGAGATTAGTATACAAACTTAAAGCACACGGTGTTGGTGGTTCAATAATGATGAGGATAGAGAACTGGCTGACAAACAGGAAGCAAACAGTAGGAGGTAAAGGGACCTTTTCAGGAATGGCCAGGTCGGTTGACTTGTGGAGTACCGTAAGGTTAAGTAGCTGGGACCCCAGCTATTTACAATATATATTAATGGTTTTGGTCGAGGAATTGAATGCAACACATCTCCTAGTTTGCGGATGGACACGGAAGCTGAGGGGGCAGTGTTAGCTCGTGAGGAGGTGCTAGGAGGCTGCATGGTGACTTGGATAGGTGCGTGAGTGGGCAAATGCATGGCGATGGCTGTTTAAGTATAATGTGGATATATGTGGGGTTTCCACTTTGGTGGCAAAAAACAGGAAAGTCGGACTATTATCGAATGGTGGCGATTAGGAAAAGGGGAGATGCAGCGTCACCTGGGTTGTCATGGTACACAGTCATTGATGAAAGAGGCATGCAGTTGCAGCAGGCTGTGAAGAAAGCGAATGGTAAGTTAGACATTCACAGCAAAAGGATTTGAGCTACAGAGCAGGGGGTTCTACTGCAGTGGGTAAGGGTCTTGGTGAGACCACACTGGAGTATTGCGTACACACTGGGAGGTCTCCAAATTGAGGAAAGACATATCTTGCCATAGAGGGAAGTACTGTGAAGGTTCACCAGTCGATTCATGGGATGTCTGGACTTTTAATATGAGAAGAATGGGAGAATCAGTTTTACTCGCTAGAATTAGAAGATTGTAGATCTTATAGAATTGTACAAATTCTTAAGGGGTTGGACTGGATAGAGATGCAGGAAGAGAAGAGGATTGTTCCTGATGTTTGGGGAAGTCAGGACAAGGGGTCAAAGGTTTAAGGATATGGGGGAACAATCCTATTTAGGAACGAGATGAGTAAAACATTTTTCACACCAAAGAGTTGGTGAATATCTGGATTTCTCTGCTCACAGAGGTAGTTGAGGCCAGTTCATTGGCTATATTTAAGAGGGAGTTAGAGTTTAGATGTGGCCCTTGTGGCTAAAGGGGATCAGGGGGTATGGAAGAGAAGCAGGTATGGGTGATACAGAGTTTGGATGATCGCCATGATCACTTTGAATGGCGGTGCAGGCTCGAAGGGCAGAATGGCCTACTCCTGCACCTATTTTCTATGTTTCTATGACTGCTATTTTGGACACTTCTTCTATCAGAATATTTGATCAGTTTCAGATAATTGATTTTATACATCAAAAATGCATAATAAATGTATTATACATCAATCTTCTTAAATAAAAGCTAGACAAAAATTCTGGAAAAACTCAGCGGGTGAGGCAGATCTATGGAACAAAAGGGTGGAATAGGTTGACGTTTCGTGTGAGACCCTAATCCTTCGCCCCATTAGATGCTGCCTCACCCACTGAGTTTCTCCAGCATTTTTGTCTACCTTCGATTTTTCCAGCATCTGCAGTTCTTTCTTAAACACTTCTAAAATATAATTTCTTCAATTCTATATTAGAATCATAGGCGATTCTTTTAAACCCAAAGGGGATTTGGCTACCATGACCATGTCGTTAAAGAGCTGCATCGCCGATCTGGTGATCCTGGGTCAATACTATATTGCGGTCTGCATGGTGCTCAAATCCATAGTACTCTAAACCCTGCTCACCCCACATTCCTTCACTTCCATTGAGATACCACTCACCGACACTCTCCGAGCGTTTTTTAAAGTGACCAATTAACCAACCAACTTGTATATTTCAGGAGCATGCGGAGGAAAATCTACTCGGATCTCGCAAGAACAGCATACAGAAAGCACTGGAGGCTGTGATCGCCCAGCTCAAGGAGTGCAATACGGCAGTTCAGTTATGATTTTTTTTGACTTTATTCTGTCTTTGATTCAAATTGCTTCATCCCATCTTATTTGTTTAAGTTACTCCCCCCCCCCCCTTTACAATGTCAAAAGTTTGTTGCAATTCTCAGTTTAAAAGCCCACCACTGTGGAAGATAAGATTCTAACTGAAGACAATTTACCATTTCTCTGCTATTTCTCGTATCCTGTGCTAGAAAAAACTGCTAGACCAAAAATTCTTTGTCTACCTCTCGATTTTCCAGCATCTGCAGTTCTTTCTTAAACACTTCTAAAATATAATTTCTTCAAATCTCTATTAGAATCATAGGGCGCTTAAACACAAAGGGGATTTGGGCTACCCTGACCATGTCGTAAAGCTGCTGCATTGCCGCTCTGGTGATCTGGCTCAATACAATGCGGTCTGCATGGTGCTCAAATCCATTTACTCTAACCCTGCTCATCCCACATTCCTATCACTTCCATTGTCTACCACTCACCGACACACTCCGAGCGTTTTAAAGTGACCAATTAACCAACCAACTTGTATATTTCAGGAGCATGCGGAGAAAATCTACTCGATCACAGCAAGACCAGCATACAGAAAGCACTGGAGGCTGTGATCGCCCAGCTCAATGGTGTGAAATACGGCAGTCAGTTTCAGTTATTATTTATTTTGACTTTATTCGGTCTTTGATTCAATTTGCTTCATCCCATCATATGTTAAAGTTACACCCCCCCCCCCCCTTTACAATTTCAAATGATTGTTGCAATTCTCAGTTTAAAAGCCACACTGTGGAAGATTCTAACTGAAGCATTTACCATTTCCTCTGCTACTTCTTCGTAATCCTGTGCTAGAAACTAAAGTCCAAGCGACCATTAGAATTTTGTGTTAATATCATAAATAATACTTTCTTACCTAAACTTTAGTGAATTAATCCTTGAATCATTACTGATTTCCTTGCAAACCTAGTATTTTATCCTCTTCCTCCACTCCAAAGACTAACAAAAGTAATTATTCAACAAGTCTGTAAATTGAAATAACAAAAACAAGTTATCTCCGTTAAATAGCCAGTATCATTTTGGACTGTAGTAACGATTCATCTTGATATCCCCTGTGGGTTTTACACAACTAATGGAACTGGCCTCTGGCCACATTATTTCAGTTATGTCTTTTGTCCGATTGATTCCACACCAGGCTTATAAAATGAAGCCACTTTTCTCTAGTAGTTGCAATAGTTACAAAACTCTGAATTTCTTCTAAGGGAAAACTGCAATTTTGCATTTATGCCAGTCTCCCTCTGAAACTGAAAGATGCTAGGGATAGGAGGTAGAAATCACCTTGAATAAAGGCTAATCTTCACGTTGATATATGGTGAATTACCCTCCTCTCACTGTCCAGTTCCCAGGCACTTCACAACAACATAAAAATATGATTGAGCTACAAGAAATTAGATGCAAGCAGATGACAGAAGACTGGTCAAAGGGGAGGATTTTAAAGGAGCAGGTTGCAACTAAAAGGTAGGGCTTAAGGAGGGAATTCAGAGCCTTAGGAGCTAAAACCATCTAACTCCGTGATTAATGTTAGGAATGACTAAAACAACAGAAAGGACACAAAGTGCTAGAGTAACCCAGCGGGTCAGGCAGTATCTCTGGAGAACATGGATAGGTGATGTTTCAGGTTGAGACCTTTCTCAGAACTGGAGATTGCAAGCCTCAAGACGCAACAAAGGACTGAAACCATTGGAGAATTTTAAACACAGACGACATCTGTCTTTACATTTTTTTTGCTAAATCAGGTGCCAAGACAGGTCAAAGGAATAATGGGATAGGACGCAGAATTGAAGATAGGCAACACTTTAGGCACATTGTTCACAAGCCAGCAGGAATGTGTATGAATAACCAACTCTATGAAGAACAATAACGTGGATTAAGACATCAGCAGTAGATAAATGGAACTAGGAGCAATTTCAGATAATATTACAGGAAATGGTAACAGACAGCTTTGACAAAGGTGTTGATGTGTGATTAGAAGCTCACTTCACAATCACATTTGATAAAGGTTGTAGGCAGCCTCTCTGTTACAAGGGTCAATCAATGTGCCTGGTTTGGAGATTGAGTTGCTAAATTAAGATCATTTCTACAGTTCATATTATTTGAATGTCAGACCATCCAAAGAACTGGAAACTATAGATCAAAAGGTGGTGGGTGAGACATGTGGTGCATTTTGTTGATATTGCTGAGGGCTAAGAAAATCCAAACGGCAGTCAAGATAGATCCTGGAGATAACTGCCTGCTCTGCGTGAATATGGTGCTCTCAGGGAACTATTGATAGTGGTGCATAGATCATTCTTGTTAGGACAATTTCTTTAAGAAGTTGCAACTGGTTGACAAACTTACCCAACCTCCTTGCTGGATGATATAATCCGCATTTGTCTCCTCAATGTACTTTACTCCAAACTCCACCATTGTCTTTAGCGATGGCTTGATGTTGCTCGTTAGTAACTGCCTTAATACCACTAGAGAAACCAGAACCTAAAATAAAACAAGAATAAATGTAAGGTAGACATAAATGCTGGAGTAGCTCAGCAGGTCAGGCTGCATCCCTGGAGAGAAGGAATGGGTGACGTTTCAGGTCGAGACCCTCCTTCAGAATAAACAAGAATAAATGTATACTGGAGAACAAAATTGACAAACATACATAATCTATCAATAGTTATAGAAAGGACCTATGGGATTGCCAGCCCAACAAAACAGTGGTAATTTCTTTGGTATCCAATTAAATTTTGAGAGAAAAAAGCTACCTTTTTAGACAAGAGATTACAGATGCTGGAATCTTCAGTTAAACTCAGAGTGCTAAAGGAATTTAGTGGGCCAGGCAACATCTATGGAGGGAAATGGACAGATAAGACTTCAGACAATGGGCCTTCTTCAAGAGTGGAGGGGAGATAGGTGGTAGAAAGAAGGGAAGGCGAGGCAAAGGTTGGTGTGATAGGGGAGTCCAGGTAAAGAGGAGCAGATTGGTAAGAGAAGGGTGGAGCTTGTCGCAAAGCCTAGCGGTCATAAGTGAAGACAAAGGGTTATAGATGGTGAAATCTGATAAGGAGAGTGAGCAATGAAATGTAGAACCAGAGGGAGGGATGGCAGGTAGGTTGAAAGGTGAGGAATATGGGATGAGTTGGAGGGGGCAAAGGGAATTCGGGGGGGGGGGGGGGGGGGGGAGGAGAGGTGGTGAGAAAAGAGGTGCAGAAGGATTAAAAAAAAAAAATGCATGCATGAGAGGACCTGGAGAGTGAATGAACCTGAAATTGGAGAATTCATTGTGCATGCCATTGGGGTGTACTTTGCCCAAACCTATTGTGAGGTACAGATCCTTCCATAAAATTGTATACATGTGGCCTCACCCTGACAATGGAGTAGGCAGTATGGGAGTGGGAAGTTGAAGTGGTTTGTAACCGGGAGCTTCTGCTGGCCCTGGCAGAGAGCGCAGTATCCAAAGCAGTTGTCTAGTCTATGTCTGGTCCCAATACATCCAGAGATTTTGATGAAGATGTTTGGGATGTTAACAGAAAGATATATAAAGTAAAATCAGTTGGCTTTTTCATCCTTATATAATAAGCACCAATTGGCCAATATGGTTTAATTTTAGCAGCTTTTCATGGTTGTTTTGATACAACCAATTGTTTGACCATTCTGTTCCATAAACATGCCACGTTGGTTTTGTTGCAAGTTCTACGTGACTAAACTTAACATCAGCAAAACTTGCTAATCTTTGGCTCTCAACATCAAAGCTGTTTAGAAATGAACCATAATATAGTCTGTGATCCAGCAAGCAGCAATCAATAAATAGGCATCATGAACTAATGTATTGTCAATTTTCAGCCAATCAATTTCTCATTAAACGCGACTGAAAATAGGAATTTCTTCTTTGCTGTTTGTAGCCAAGTTTTTGACTTTGAAGCACAAAACAGAGAATTGCAGGATTTATTACCAACAGAAAAACAAATAAAACCATATTATTTTCCCTCCATACAGAGGGAAAATATTCCAACCTCATACTTTAATTTCCTGCAACCCTTCCTTGGCTTCAACTCAACTCATGCAACTTGTCTGCAACATATAGAGGGGAAATTAGGCCAATCCCGACCTCCCAGTCACATGGTACAATGGCATTACTTGCAGTACTTGGCACTTAAAATGTAAAATGCAGCGAAATACCATGATGACAAGGTGTATCAGTATGAAACCTAGTCATGGAAGTTAACCATTCTAATATTTAATATGCAAATATCTTTGGTTACCATTTGAACAAAAATGTTTGAAAATGACGATCACAGAGATGCCAACCCTAAATTTAGTTCACAGTAACATTCAACCCATTTGTCCGTAACAAATGGGGTTAAATGCATTTCTCTCCGTAACATACTCACTTGGGGTTGTTGCCGGCGGCTATGCGCCTGCGCACTGGTGCAGATCAGCGGGCTGCCGGCGGGCGGGTGCGGCACATGCGCACTTGGCAAGGTTGCCGGCGGGTCTGCGCATGCGCACTGGGTGGGGTGTGGGGGGAGGCCCGGTGATGGGGCTGCCGCGAGCGGCCGCTGGCGGCAAGAAAGTGCCGCTGATCGCGCGGGCCGCGCCTCCCGGCTCTGGGCCGGTCGTGCGTGGCTCAAATGGCGCCCGGGACCAGCCCCGGCAACCCTCCCCCACTGCTCACTGCTCGGCCACTGGGGCCCGTCAACCCTCCCCCACTCCAAACTTCTGCGCACTGCGCGCCACTGGGCCCCGGCAAACCCTCACCCCCACTCGCGCAAGCGCGGACACTAGGTGAGCCCCCGCAAAGTGCCGCTGTAATCGTCGGCGGTGCCGGCAAACCGGCGCACATGGCTTCCGCGTTCACCACGGAGGAACCGCGTGGCGTTGTTCCCGTACCATCATTTTTGGCCTGCCGTAACAACCGTAAAAAGTTAATTCGCCGGGATAAAATACGGCGAATCCGTGACACTTGAGCATCTCTCATCTGCGATCACATGCAACAGTCCGATAATTGCACATTCCAACTCACTGCCAAGTATATTACTGGTTATCTACTTAGTCATCAACTCAAAAACAATTCGATGGAGACAATTCGAAACGTGGGATTGAGTAGCCACAACTGCAATGTTTCAATACAAAATTGTCAAGTGTATTTATTTCCACATGCACAATTTATATACTCCGTACTGATGCACAGAGTAGATGCCGCAAGGGAACATTACCATCTCCTCCGAAGATAGACACCAAAAGCTGGAGTAACTCGGCGGGACAGGCAGCATCGCTGGAGAGGATTGGGTGACGTTTTGGGTTGAGACCCTTCTTCAGAGAACATCACCCATTCCTTCTCTCCCAATGAGTAACTCCAGCTTTTTGTGTCTATCTTCAGTTTAAACCTTCCTGCACATTTCCATCCTCCTCCTTTGTGCATAATTTAAAAAGGCTCAATTCTGTGGTTTACGTAGTTTTATGTACAATTGCATTCTACTCCAAACACAGCTTTGACTGGAAATGTTTCAACAAATGCATTATTTTTTACCTACCTATCCCACCCTCTGTGGCGTGCTGGTTAGTTGCTTTTAACTGCCTCTCTGTAACCAACTCCGTATTCCAGAGGACTGAAACATGAGGGAAAATATTCCATTACTTCATAACTGTAGAGAAGTTGCCAACAAAAAGGCCCAAGGTGGAAAATGGCCCCTTAAATGACGGGCTTTAGAAACAATTTAGTGGAAGAAGTGGTAGCCCATGCCCTATACTAAAACAATTTGCTCAAGGTTTGAACCCAATTTGTTATACAAACAAGTATTATAACACCAATTCAACTAGAACTAGAGCATTAATAATAAAACTCCAACAATGTGCTGTTCTGACATAGTTTGCAAATCTCTGGAGTAACTCAGGCGAGCCGCAGCATCTCTGAAATAAGCCAATGGGTGACATTCACTATACATTTTTCTCAGAGATCTTGCCTGACCCCACTTAAATTAAACCAGCATTGTGTGTCAATCTTTGGTTAAACCAGCATCTCAGTTCCCTTCCAACACATTTGGCTAAACTATAAGTGTTCACCATCCTTGATCATCCCTGCTGCTGTCTTCCCCTTCAGTTCAGTTATTTCTTTTCACTTCC
This sequence comes from Okamejei kenojei, assembly GCA_035221665.1. Taxonomy (NCBI): domain Eukaryota; kingdom Metazoa; phylum Chordata; class Chondrichthyes; order Rajiformes; family Rajidae; genus Okamejei; species Okamejei kenojei. The sequence goes on along the minus strand of CM069149.1, from coordinate 48,449,366 downwards.
ATTGAAACCTTGTTTTGCTACTTTACCGTACTTTACCGAACATTTGAAAACTCTGAAGGCAAATCATCAAATATTTATTATTCCTACTGTGTACTGCTCAAGATTTAAAATAAGTTGGGATATTAATAACATTCAATAGTCCAGAACATTTGCCAATCCCAATTTGCACTTAAATAGCGTCACACAGCACAGACACAGGCCCTTCAGCCCCACTTACCCATGTTTACCAAGATGTCCCATCTACACTAATCCCATCTGCCTGCGTCTGACCCCTAATCCCTCTAAGCCTATCCTATCCACAAATAGAAGCAGCTATGCCAAGAGGCTTCAAGGGATATAGACCAGTTGAGTGAATGAGCAAGAACATGGTGCATGTCCCACTTTGGTGCACAAAACAGATAAGCAGAGTACTGATGATGGATTGGGTAAGACATACAAAAGGGACTCCTCTGCCCACACGCGTCAGACAATGGGGAAGTATTTAGGAAGATTAATGAAAATTACAAATATACGATGCCATTAATCAAATGTGCAGTTCTGTTTGCAGCAGAGGCAGAGATCCAAGTAAAGATGCCTCATTACAAAACAAATCGCTCTAGGATATCTATTTAGTGATAATTTAGTGCAAAAGGTTTAAATAACGCAACTCACTTGGCAAGGATATTTTGCAGTGCTCCCTGCACCTGTACAGTAAGCTCCCGAAACACTCTCTCCCCAAGGTGAGCCAGGCAGTCTTCTATTGAGCTTTCTGGATTTGCAGGACTAAATACTGGAGAAGTGTGGCACTCAAATCCTGTACTGGCAAAGGCTGCAGGAGACAAGGGAGAAACAAGTCAAAAGCTTTATAATCATAATCATAGAATTTAAAAATCAAACCAAATCCTTCCAGAAGTGTGTGTCAAAAATGAGGTGCAGGTCCACCACCGATTTTCCGTCAACTGGTGGTCCTGTACCTATTCCGGACAAAAATATGAAAGCGCATTTGACCCCCCTCCCCCTCCCCAGAAAAGGTGGTGACTAGGCCGGCTGAGGCGGTCGACCTCATCGGGAATTTCCTGCGGCTGGGGCTCTGGAACTCCAGCCCAGCAGATCCGTTCCCATAGCCGACTTTGAGACTGAGGCCGACTTTGCATGCCGGCATCTTGACTTCTTGGCAGCCTAGGCCTCTTGGAGGCCACGACCTCAGCAAAACAGATAATCCAGAAATGCCCTGGAACCAAGGGTGCCGGAAAAGTCGGTGGTTCTGTACTAAATTTACTGCAAAAAACGTTATACTGTTAAATACACATAGTTCAAATTTGACACGCAATGATCATGGGCAAACACACAGATTGCAACACTATTTAGATTGAGTTTTTGTGTTTGACAGCAAAACATTTTGATTCAGTGTTACAATGTATGTCCTTGTGATAAAACTCAATTAAAAATAGAAGCAATATCGTCAATAAAAAGGAAATACTTTAAATACTTGATAGAATACTTACTTCTATCCAGTCTAATAAAAACAGGGATATCCACTTTACTCAGTACGTACCCCCCTCCCACCGAAAAAGAACAAGTTGTGCACTCTTCCAATGATAGAACAGAGGGAAAGAATTCCAAAAATTCTCCGTGGATCATGAGTAAAATGCTGCAATACTTAGTGTTTATATTTAAATAATTAAACATTAACAAATTAATGGTACACTGAAATCATAACGAGCTACTGACATGGCAAAGACGAATTATAAAAGTGCCTGTTTGTCCCTTCCCATCTCACAATTTTTATTTTTAACAAAATAAATGTAACATTACGAGATCAAGGCACACAACACCCTATAAAACTTAAAGCAATTCCTTCATACCAAAGAAAGTCATTTCAAATTAAATATTAAAGTTTCATTTCAGAAAGCTAGACAATTACCTGGGCGTATACCATTAAAAGTAAATTAGCAGAAAAACACTTATCCAAACATGTCAGGGATTATACATTTCAAATGGGAGGAACATTTCTTCACTGAAATAACAAGTTGTTTTTTTAAACAGATGAAGTAAATTTAGAAACAAGGAACTGCAGTTGCTGGTGTACTAAAGACACAAAGTACTGAATAACTCAGCGAGTCAGGCAGCACCTCTGGAGAACGTGGATAGGTGACATTTCAGTTGGGACCCTTCTATAAATTATAAGTGAATTTGACATTTGAAAACCAAAATGTTCTGATCATGCTTATACCAATATAGAAGTGTCCAGTTTGCCCTTCTCTGCACCAACAACCCCTAGAATGTTTCTTGCTCTATCACCAGTGTGGGAGACTTTAGGACATCACCAGTGTGGGAGACTTTAGGACATCACCATGAGCTCCAGCATCCCTGGATTTATTTGTAAAGCAAAACAAATTACAGAACTTTGCATACTCAATTTGGATCCAAAATATAAAATATTAAAATGCACTTGAGGCATTTACAAAACCGAAACTAATTAAAACACAAAATGGAGATATTTACACCAACCTTTATTAATTTCATCATGCAGTTGCTTAAGTTCCTCTTCTATTTCCATCTTCATATTCTCAATTGCAGAAGGCTCCAAAGCAACAGTTTCCGTTGATTGCATTCCTATTGAAACAGTGAAATCTTCATCACTGGCTGAGGTTACAAAATCACGCTTATGTAAGGACGGGCAGATGCATGGCAGATGCAACATAATGTGGATACATGTGTGGTTATCCACTTTGGAGGCAAGAACGGGAAGACAGGGTAATTTCTGAATGGTGTCAGGAAAAGGGGAAGTACAACTAGTTCTTGCTGTTCCATCATCATCCTTGCTAGGGTCCCTTTCCAGACAACTTTGGCCAGTTCCTCGCTCATGCAAACATAGTCCCCTTTTCTCAACTGCAATACTGACACTTCCGATTTTACCTTCTCCCTCTCAAAACATATCTCAACGAGACCTAGGTGTCCAAGTACATCAGTCACTGAAAGTAAGCCTACAGGCACAAAACGCATTAAAGAACGCTAATGGCATGTTGGCCTTCATAACGAAAGGTGTTGAGAATAGGAGCCAAGAGGTCCTTCTGCAGTTGTACAGTCCCCTGGTGAGACAACACCTGGAGTATTGTGTGCAGTTTTGGTTGCCTAACTTGAGGAAGAACATTCTTGCTATTGAGGGAGTGCAGTTTAGGCTCACGAGGTTAATTCCCGGGATGGCGGTACTACCATATGATGATAGAATGGAGCCACTGGGCTTGTATTCACTGGAATTTGAAAGGATGAGAGGGGATTGTATAGAAACATATAAAATTATTAAAGGATTGGACACGCTAGATGCAGGAAACATGTTCCTGATATTGGGAGAGTCCAGAACTGGGGGCCACAGTTTAAGAATAAGGGGTAGGCCATTTAGAACCAAAATGAGGAAAACCTTTTTCACCCAGAGTTGCGAATTTTTGGAATTCTCTGCCTCAGAAGGCAGTGAAGGCCGATTCACTGGATACATTCAGTTAGATTAGGAGAGTTAGATAGGGCTCTTAGGGCTAGCGGAATCAAGGGGTATGGGGAGAAGGCAGGAACGGGGTACCGATTGTGGATGATCAGCCATGATCACATTGAATGGCGGTGCTGGCTCGAAGGGCCAAATGGCCTACGCCTGCAACTATTGTCTATGTATCCACATTAAACTTGTTAAAAACACTACTGCTTTTCAGCTTAATTCTGCTTTTCTAAAGCAATGCTCTTTATACTGACAAGATATGACACATTGCCAGAATTCGTTACAAGCCATGCAGAAAGTTAATAGGCAGCTTGTGCATGACTGCAGACAACATGGCAAGTTGTTAAGTTTCCAAAATTATTTAAGGATTTACAACAGTGAATAAAGTCAAGTCTACTCTTCCCCCCCCCCCCCCCCCCCCCAAGTAAAAGTCTAAACTTAGTTAACTTTGCCCCCAAAGCAAAAAAAGGCAGCAATAAAACTTTGATCCTTTAATAGTTAACCAAAAAGTAAAATCCACCAAAGTAGATACATTAGTTGATTATAAAACCCTTCTTTGGCTACGTACATTCGTAAATGAACATTTTAAACACACAGCAATCAATCCAGACAAATGTTTAAACTATTTGATTATGTTTCATGAAATATATTCTTAATCACATCACTAAGGATACCTGTCAATAGTGGAATATTCTCTTGTGAAGCCAGCCCCAAATAACTAAGGACAACATATCTGGTCTCATAATGAAAACCTTCAGGTAGGGATGTAGCCATTTTCACTTCACCCTTTTCACAGTCAGCTACACGATATGAAAGAGAAAATAATGACCATTACAAAAATATGCACAAGCAACATCACACAAATTGATTATCAGCGATGTTTATCCAGTTACAAATTACTTCCATCCTTACTTTTGTCAATGAGTAAAATCACAATGTAAGTTTCCAGGAATATCTTAGCCTCTTATTTAAGTTTTGGAACACCACTCAAAAGTCTTACCCATGACCAAAATTTCAAACAAGCTCAAACGCTGACTTTTGAGCATGGAAATAGGCGCAAACTTAAGACGACCGCCAATGTATTCCTATAAAACGCAAGCTCAGACGGCAACAAAGTCAGCGTGTCCTTTGTTCGCGACCCCACCAAATGTCTGTGTGCAATTCCAACGTCTGACAGCAATAGAGAAACAAGGCGGTACGTGACGGCCGTCAGCCAATGCCCTCACCATTACATTTACACAAATTGGCGAATACACTTTCTTAAAATCCCAGATCAAACTTCTGAATGTACTACAACATCACAAATGCAGTTTTAAAAACAATTAAATATCTAATTTCGTTCTTTAAACTGACCCGTGACGTTAAAATACATTGTAATGCTCTTACAATAGTTTCATACAAATCTGAGTATTCGCTTTTTTACCCAAGTTTAAACCAGCACTACTTCATCACAAATGCAGTTTTAAAATATCTAATTTCGCTCTTTAATCTGGCCTGTCACATTAAATTAAATAGCAATGTGTTTACAATACTCGCACGCATATTGGCGAATTCGCGTTTAAACAAATTCAAGATTCAACCTCGAAATGCACTACTACAATACAAATAAAACTTTATTTAAAATATCCGAATTTCGCGAATTGACCCGTGACATTAATTCACCATTACATTGCAACATGTGTACACAGTAGTTATACACAGATTGTGAATTATATTTTTTGAACCGAGATTAAACTTGGAAATGCAGCACCACAACTTTAAAATTAAATGTTCTCCATGTTCAGAACCTGGGGTCACAGTTTACGAATAAAGGGCAGGCCATATCGGACTGAGATGAGGAAAAGTTTTTTCACCCAGAGTTGTGAATCTGTGGAATTCTCTGCCACAGAAGGCAGTGGAGGCCAATTCATTGGATGTTTTCAAGAGAGAGTTAGATTTAGCTCTAACTTAATTTAATCTAACTCTATTTAATAGAGTTAATTTAATCTAACTCTATTTAACTTAAACAGCTTTGAAATTAAATATTTTAATTTAAACTTGTGAAACAGGCCCAATTGTACAACAGAAAGGGGAAATTATATTAATATTGATAAAGCACTTGCAGAAACACTGGCATTCCGCTTTGATTATCCTTCTTCCCTGTGGTCTATGTGGTTAAACTTCCCCTTGCAGGGAAGAGGGTGAAAGAGGGGGAGGAAAGAGGATCGGGGGGGAGGAGGGGAGGAGAGGAGGGGAGGAGGGGGAGAGGAGGGGGGGGGGGGGAGGAGGGGAGGGGAGGGGAGGAGGGGGGGAGGAGGGGGGGGGGAGGGGAGTGGGGTGTTTGGGAGAGAGGAGGAGTGGGGGGGGAGGGGAGGGGGGGAGGGAGGGGGAGGGGTGAGGGGGGGGAGGGGGGAGAGGAGGAGGGAGGGGGGGGAGGGGGGGGAGGAGGAGGAGGAGGAGGGGGGGGGAGGGCGGGGGGAGGAGGGGGAGGAGGGGGAGGGGAGGGAGGGATGGGGGGGGGGGTGAGGGGGGGGAGGGGAGGAGGGGGGGGGGGAGGGGGGGGGGAGGGGGGGGAGGGGGAGGGGAGGAGGGGGGTGGCGGAGGAGGGGGGGGGGGGGGGAGGGGAGGGGAGGGGGGGGGGAGGGAGGGAGGAGGGGGGGGGAGAGGAGGAGGAGGGGGGGGGGGGAGGTAGGTGGGGGGAGGTGGGAGGAGGAGGGGGGGGAGGGGGGGTGGGAGGGGGGGGGAGGAGGGGGAGGGAGGGGGGGGGGGGGGGAGGGAGGAGGGGGGGGGAGGAGGAGGGGGGGGTGGGAGGTAAGAGGAGGAGGGAGGAGAGAGGAAAGGAGGAGAGGTGGAGGGGAGAGGGGTGGGGGGTGGGGAGGGAGGGAAGGTAGAGGGGGGAGGAGGAGGAGGGTAGGGGGGGAGGAGGGGAGTGAGGTGGAGGAGGAGGAGGAAGGGGGGGGAGGAGGGGGGGGGGGGGGGGGGGGGGGAGGAGGAGAGGGCAGGGGAGGGTGGGAGAGGAGGGGGGAGGGGGGGGAGGGGGGGGGTGAGGGGGGGGGGGGGGAGAGAGGAGGGGTGATGGGGGGAGGAGGAGGGAGGGAGGGGGGGGAGGAGGAGGAGGGAGGAGGAGGGAAGGAGGAGGAGGGGGGGGAGGAGGGGCGGAGGAGGAGGGGGGGGAGGGAGGGGGGGGGGAGAGGAGGAGGAGGGGGGGGGAGGAGGAGGAGGGGGGAGGAGGAGGGGGGGGTGGGGACAGGAGGAGGAGGGGGGGGGGAGGAGGAGGAGGGAAGAGGAGGTGGAGGGGGGGGGAGGAGGAGGAGGGGGGAGTGAGGCGGAGGAGGAGGGGGGGGGAGGAGGAGGAGGGGGGGGGGAGGGGGGGGCGGTGAGGAGGAGGGGGGGGAGGAGGAGGGGGGGACAGGAGGACGGGGGGGGAGAGGAGGAGAGGGGGAGAGGAGGGAGGGGGAGAGGAGGAGAGGGGGGGAGAGAGGAGGATGGGGGGGAGGGGGGGGAGGGGAGGAGGAGTGAGGAGGGGGGGGAGAGGAGGAGGAGGGGGTGGTGGGGAGGAGGGAGGAGGAGGGGGGGAGAGGAGGGAGGGGGGGGGGGGGGAGGAGGAGGGGGGGGGGAGAGGAGGAGGAGGGGGGGGGGAGGGATGGGGGGAGTTGAGTGGAGGAGGAGGGGGGGAGGGGAGGAGGAGGAGGAGGGGGGGGGGGGAGGAGGAGGAGGGGGGGAGAGGAGGAGGGGGGAGAGGAGGAGGAGGGGGGAGAGGAGGAGGGAGGGGGGGAGAGGAGGGGGGGGGAGAGGAGGAGGAGGGGGGGGAGAGAGGAGGAGGGGGGGGGGGGAGGAGGAGAGGAGGAGGGGGGGAGAGGGGGGAGGAGGAGGAGGGGGAGGGGAGGAGGAGGAGGGGGGGGAGGGAGGAGGGGGGGGGGGAGGAGGAGGAGGAGGACGGAGGAGGAGGAGGGGGGGGGGAGGAGGAGGAGGGGGGGGGGTGACAGGAGGTGGAGGGGGGGGGACAGGAGGAGGGGGGGGGAGAGGGAGGGGGGGGGGAGAGGAGTGGGGGGGGAGAGGAGGGGGGGGAGAGGAGGAAGGGGGGAGGGGGGAGGGAGGGGGGGAAGAGTGGGGGAGAGGAGTGGGGGGGGGGAGAGGAGGGGGGAAGGAAGAGGAGGGGGGAAGAGGTGGGGGGGGGGGAGAAGGAAGAGGACCGACCTGGCGGGCTGGGCCGGGGCGAGGTGCTGCCGCCTCCTTATTTAGACGCGCGCCATGTTTTGGGGGAGTGAGCAGCCGCCCCGCTCCACCCCTCCACCCCTCCCCCCCTCCACCCCTCCACCCCTCCACCCCTCCACCACATCTGCATCTCCCCCCTCACCCCGCCGCCGGCGTTCATTATCTTCCGCAATCGCGGACAAACAATAATCTTTGGCCGAAACCTGCTCTCTCTCCTCGCAGCCGGGTCAGAGTTAAAGCCGGTTAAGGGTTAAAGGTCAAAGAGACGCCGCTGATGGCCAAGGCGAAGCATTTAAATGTGTAAAATGTACTAAAGGCGCAGTCTCGTTTCGCAAGACGATTAGGAGGGGGGTTGGTTTTTTTTAAATTTCATTTTATTCCATTCCCCCCCTTCAGTTAGTACAGGCGGCGGCCGGTGACGTCACGGCGCTCGAGCCGGGTTTGAAACGCGGCGGCCGTTGGTCTGGCTCGCGCACGCGCTGTGGCCCACTCCCCTTGGGCGGTTGGGCGGGTCAGGTGACCGGCGGGTCAGGTGACCGGCTATAAGGGGCCGGCGGCGGCGGCGGCGGCGCGGCTCAGCACGACAGCGGGCGCTGCGCAGTGAGGACACAGCACCAGCACCGGGCCTCCTGTAATACCTCCTAGTCCGCCCCCAAGACATTCTCACCCACACGGCCAACCATGGCGCTGAGCGATGCAGATGTGCAGAAGCAGGTAAGGGAATAGAGGGCCGGGGAGGGAAGGAAAGAAAAGGAAGGAATTAATTTTGGGCGCAAAATGCTGCAGTAACTCAGCGGGACAGGCAAAACCAGCATCTACAGTCACCTTCCTACATACACAGAATCATGTCAGCTGAGCGTTCATTTGTCAACAACGGAACAATTACATTCTTGGTCGCAGCATCACAGCAGGCCTGTAAACATAACTCGCATTGATAATATACATAATGATTAAAATCAATAAATCAACAGCCATGTTTATCAATTACTAATGCTACATCAATAACACCCCGTGCAACAAAAAAACAAAACGTTCAAGAGCCTGATGTTTGTCACTGTAATTTTAATTTTGGATAAAGAAGTGGCAAGGTCAATTCTCCCTTCATCAAGTGGGCTGAATGAAAGATGTGCAAGCCTAAATGTCGTCCTTATTTTCATTCAAAATGATCTATAATGTTGAAATAGGGAGGAGGGATTGGAAGGGGGATAAATTATTAGTGGTGTTTGGCTAATTGGATCTGATTTGACACCTTGGAAAATGCTCTTTTTAAATAAATAAACTTTGGGTAGTTACACTTGTCCCATTACATAAATAATGGGGTCGTAATGCTGGACTTGATAGTGAAATGTTTGTGCATGATTATATCTGATTTATGAATCCTTTGAAAGTGTACCACTTTCTTTTTACAGTTGTAATAAATAAACTTTCAGGAATTAGTCTTGTCATGGTTTAAAAATTATGAGTATGGTCTTAAAGATTTGGCCAATGCCATCTGTGGCATCTGTTAATATTTAATAATGAACTAATGTTAAAGCATTCTTCCCAGTTAGTGAACCTTTTGGAAACTCAGAAAATTTCTATGGATGTACGGATACTTAATTATTTATTTTATGTAAAGCACTTTGGTTTCAACGCGAGTTGATTTAAAACGTGCTATATAAATAAAACATACTTACTTACTAGAAATATGTTTTCTTTCTTAATTTGGCTGTGCTGTATTTATGAATGAGCATCGACTGAATTGAACTCCCATATTTCAACAGATGCTGGCTGATCTGAATATTTTCAAACATTTAACTAATCATAACTAAACATTTAACATCCATTTAAAAAGTATCCATAGAAATGCTGTTCTTTTCACAGTCCTCCTGTTTGGTTAACAGTTGCATATAACTTCTATCACATTTTTTTTAGCAAGTTGTTTTTACTTGACTTTCAGTTGTTTGGAGAAAATCTAAACTCGAACAATGGCAGTGGATTGAATGTATTTCCATATATTGGAATTATGAAATCGCCATCTACTAAATCACCAATGAACTTTCTGTGTTTTTCAGTTTAAAAATACTGTATCTTAAATTCACTGGCGCCCATTCTTTTGGCTAACAAGAATAAAGCTATTTTATATTGAAGAAAAATGGCTGTTTAAAGTTGAGATAATGTTTAACCTTGTTGAATTCCATTGTTATTCATTTTTAGATAGTTTGGTTAATTTTCAAGCTGTTGTCACCAAAAGAGTTTCGTATGAACATTCAAAAAATTATCCTTGCTCCCTTTTAGCATTCCTTTCTCTATTTTGATTTTAACTAGGTCCAGTTGTCAGTAAGCAAAAGAAGTTATGGATAGCTGCTGAAAACTAGTTTGAGCTAGAGCTAGTTGGAAGGAGTTGGATTCTTGTGTGGGAGGGAGCTACTTGTGCTAGGTTCCTGGTGGCACATGACATTTTTAAAGATAATTCTGTGTGTGCGAGGTGAAGTTCTTCACCTCGCACCACACACAAAAAAAAAACTGTAACCTCGTCTATTTTTAATACATTTACCATGGTTTGTAATGTAATAACTTTAGTTCTACATCATAGAATACCAGAACTTGGTGCAAAAAACAAGTTCATTGTAGGGGATGTGGTGTGTAAAGCAAGCGATAACTGGTGCTTAAGAATATGTAGCATTAAAATGCATAACAATAATATTACAGAGATGAGATGTGCTTTATATCCTTCTGTTTTATAGATAAAACATATGATGGCCTTCATTGAGCAGGAGGCTAATGAAAAAGCTGAAGAGATTGATGCGAAGGTGAGGTGTTTGCTTCCACTTCAGCCCTGGTGTAAATTGTTTAATGGCTGCTCTGCCATTCAGTCAGTTAACTGAACACTTTAAGATAGACACAAAAATCTGGAGTAACTCAGCGGGACAGGCAGCATCTCTAGAGAGAAGGAATAGGTGACGTTTCGGGTTGAGACCTTTTTTAACATCCTTTCCTACACTAATCGCATTTCTCTTAATTTCCACACCATGTAAAAGATTTGTCCACCTTGAGTATCCTCAACAACTGACTTTCCCCAATCTTCTTGGAAAGTGAATTCCAATGACTCGCTTCCCTTGATTTTTGACCTTTAAGGTGAAGGACCATCACCCTTGCTTCTAATCTGTCAACTCCCCTAAGAACGTAGGTTTAAAGAGGTCTCCTCATTCTATTAGTCCAGTTCTGTCCAGTTTGCTTTTGTTGCATTCCCTGTACTGCAAGTATATATTTTCTTGGGTAAGGAGACAACATTTTGGCTATGGTTGTGCCAGGGTGTACATAATTTCAGTCAGATGACTTTCCTCTTGTTCTCTAATCTTGCATTTTGCCTTTTCTCGGTTTTTTTCACATGTCCTTGCCCAATTGCTTACCTTGTCACATCCTGCACGGCATCAGCAACAAAGCTGCAGATTGTTGGTACATTTGGTTATCTCATCCAAATCATTGACACAGCCATTGAAAAGGCGAGAGGATAAACAGCCACTGTTCCAGCACCAACCCCCGTGGTGACCGGTTTATTCAAGCATATTTATGTTAACCAGCTTTCGATCTATACCAGAATATTACTCCAATCACGTGCTTTTTTTTCTATTAAATGTGCCATTCAACATCTTATCATAAAGGTGGCGTATACCACATCCACTTTATGGACACATCTGTTCGTTCCTCCTGTATTTATTCTGCTAGTTGTAAAAATGTAAACCCTAACAGGACCCTATGTGGATAAAGAACTGGCTGGCAAACAGGAAGCAAAGAGTAGGAGTAAACGGGTCCTTTTCAGAATGGCAGGCAGTGACTAGTGGGGTACCGCAAGGCTCAGTGCTGGGACCCCAGCTATTTACAATATATATTAATGATATGGACGAGGGAATTGAATGCAACATCTCCAGGTTTGCGGATGACATGAAGCTGGGGGGCAGTGTTAGCTGTGAGGAGGATGCTAGGAGGCTGCAATGTGACTTGGATAGGATGGGTGAGTGGGCAACTGTATGGCAGATGCAGTATAATGTGGATAAATCTGAGGTTATCCACTTTGGTGGCAAAAACAGGAGGGTAGACTATTATCTGAATGGTGGCCGATTAGGAAAAGGGGAGATGCAACAAGACCTGGGTGTCATGGTACACCAGTCATTCAAAGTAGGCATGCAGGTGCAGCAGGCAGTGAAGAAAACAAATGGTATGTTAGCATTCATAGCAAAAGGATTTGAGTATAGGAGCAGGGAGGTTCTACTGCAGTTGTACAGGGTCTTGGTGAGACCACACCTGGAGTATTGCATACAGTTTTGGTCTCCAAATCTGAGGAAAGACATTCTTGCCATAGAGGGAGGACAGAGAAGGTTCATCAGACTGATTCCTGGGATGTCAGGACTTTCATATGAAGAAAGACTGGATAGACTCGGCTTGTACACACTAGAATTTAGAAGATTGAGGGGGGACCTTATAGAAATGTACAAAATTCTTAAGGGGTTGGACAGGCTCGATGCAGGAAGATTGTTCCTGATTTTGGGGAAGTCCAGAACAAGGGGTCACAGTTTAAGGGTAAGGGGGAAACCTTTTAGGACCGAGATGAGAAAAACATTTTTCACACAGAGGGGGGTGGTGAATCTCTGGAATTCTCTGCCACAGAAGATAGTTGAGGCCAGTTCATTCTCTATATTTAAGAGGGAGTTAGATGTGGCCCTTGTGGCTAAAGGGATCAGGGGGTATGGAGAGAAGGCAGGTACAGGATACTGAGTTGGATGATCAACCATGATCATATTGAATGGCGGTGCAGACTCGAAGGGCCGAATAACCTACTCCTGTACCTATTTTCTATGTCTATGTCTAACAGACTTATCAAACAGGATTTCCCTTTCATAATACACTGACTGCTCATGGGTACTTTATGGAATCTAAAATAGCCAGGCAAATCTTTCAAAACTTTGGGATATAGATGCAAGTCTTGGCATTTGTTAGTTGTCCTTCGTACACAACAGAATTATAAATCAATTTGTTCAATTTGGTGTGCACACCTATTAGAAAAATAATCCTAAGGTAAATTTTATGTTGGTGGAGTGAAACTGAATTTGGGACATTTGTCTCTTTTCCACTTTGAGGTTGAATATACTGTCAAAAATGTTCTTGTAATTTCTCCTTTTGTTCCTGTCCTCTGTAAATGACAAAACAGAACATATTCTTGGGGTAAAATGTAAGAAGAGATGTCCATATTCCACTACAACTGAGGAAACGAGGCCATGTATGACACTCAATATGATCAGCATGCTTATTTCTTGCAGGTCAATGCTATTTTCCAAAATTAATTCCTATAAATAAATGTGGCACATGATGCTCTCTTGTCTAATTGTCTAACCTCAGTTCTTAGCCCTTCTTCAATTGGTCTTGCAGCCTGATTGTTGCAACAAAGAGTGGGAAGTGAAACCAAGAAACTGTTGCATAACAAAACTGAGATCATCCAAAGCTACAACCAAGCAAAGTAAAGCAGGGTCTATGTAAAATGCAAGATGTCACCATACTGGTGTTGTGTGTCAAGCCGCAATGCACTTTGCCACTTGTTCTTGTGTAAAAATAGAATTTCCAATCTATAGAAAGACACAAAATACTGGAGTAACTGCTTATCATAATTGGGTTTAATTTGCAAAGAGCAAGGTGGAAAAATGAAAATAGTTTTGGCACCAAGTGTTGTTGACAGCCATGTGAAAGGGCTGTTGTTGATTCTTGCACACGAGATACATGGAGTTTGGATTTTGAAATGGCCCTCTTACAAGGCTGCCCTTTATTCACATCTATATACATTTTTAGAATGTATTTGCATTATGTATGCAGTGCTCATTATGCCTTAGCATATGCATGCAAGTTTATAAAAAATGATCTTTAGTCTGATTTATTTTTTGATATTGAAGATATTTTGAATCTGTGTGCAGGCAGAAGAAGAGTTTAACATTGAAAAGGGGCGGCTTGTACAGACTCAGAGATTGAAGATCATGGAATATTATGAAAAGAAGGAAAAGCAAATTGAACAGCAGAAAAAAATGTAAATACTATGTAAAATATCAATGGCGATTGCTGTCCCCGTGTTAAATATTTCTTGATTCACATGTTTAAAAAAAAATTAAAATGTAACCATATCTGTAACCTCCATGTTTGTGTATTGAACATTTCAATATAATTTGTACAATTCTTTATATGTGAATATTGAATGACACTCTGATCCTCTCTTATTTTTCTTTAGTCAAATGTCCAATTTGCTGAACCAGGCTCGGTTGAAGGTTCTCAAAGCCAGAGATGATCTGATTTCGGTAAGATTGCTGATATAAAGGTGAAGAATGGTTGCATGGGAACAAATAGTTGGTAGAGTAAATTTGTAGGAATGTGGAACGGAACTAAACAAGAGGTCCTCCAAGCCTGAACTGACCATAACCAACCATATCTGCCTGCACACAGTCTGTATCCCTTCACGCTCACCTCGTATCTACTCCCTCTAGTACCAGTCCATCTCAGCTGTGTTTTGTTTCATTGGCTTTAAATCTATTGTCCAAAAGCTGGAGTAACTCAACTTGTCAGGCAGCATCTCTGGAGAAAGGGAATTGGTGACGTTTCGGGTCGAGACCCTCCTTCAGACTTCAGATGTCTTTTAGGGTCAGGCACCTTCTTAAGAATGACACTTCTCCGCCATTTGCAGGTCAAGGGTGTTTAATTGTCATATGTACCAAAACAGCACCAAATTCGTACTTGCAGCAACACAGCAGATTTGTAAATACAGTACTCAATAGACGACAACATAATCAAGCAAAAAAAGTTCAATAAATTATTAAAAAACACAGTGCAAAAGAAAGGCCCAAAGTCCCTTATGCAACTGCTACAGTTGGAAGTTTAGTTAGTGTTTGTAATGTTCAATAGCCTGGCGGTTGTAGGGAAGAAACTGTTTCTGAACCTGGACGTTAGTTTTCAAGCTCCTATATCTACTTCCTGATGACAGGGGTGAAATGAAAGCGTGGCCAGGGTGGTGTGTGTCCTTAATGATGTAGGACCCTTTTTTTGAGGTAGAGCCTCCCATAGATCCCTTTAATGGACCAGGCAGTGCCCAACACTTCCTGTAATCTGCTGTATTCCTGTGGCTCCAGTGGTGGTGTGGACAGATGAGTTGAAGATTAACACAGTGCATTCACAAAGTATTCAGACCCCTTCACCTTTTCCACATTTTGTTACGTTATAGTGTTATTTTTAAATGGATTTAAAATTATTATTTTTTAATCATCAATACCCCAGAATGAAGAAGCAAAAACGGGTGTTTAGAAATGTTTGCAAAGTAATTAAAAATAAATAACTGAAATATCACATTTACATCAGTATTGAGACACTTTGCTATGACACTCAAAATTGAGCTTAGGTGCATCCTGTTTCCATAGATAATCCTTGAGATATTTCTACAACTTCATTGGAGTCCACCAGTGGTAAATTAAATTGATTGTACATGATTTGGAAAAGCACACACCTATATAAGGTCCCACAGTTGACAATGCCCGTCAGAGCAAAAACCAAGCCATGAAGACGAAGGAATTGTCCGTAGACCTCTGAGACAGGATTGTGTCGAGACACAGTTCTGGGGAATTTCTGCAGCATTGCAGGTCCTGAAGAGCACAGTGGCCTCCGTCATTCTTGAATGGAAGAACTTTGGAACCACCAGGACTCTTCATGGAGATGGCTGCCCGGCCAAACTGAGCAATCGGGAGAGAAGGCCCTTGGTCAGGGAGGTGACCCAGAACCCAATGGTCACTCTGACAGAGCTCCAGAGTTCCTTTGTGGAGATGGGAGAACCTTCCAGAAGGACAACTATATCTGCAGCACTCCACCAATTGGGCCTTTATGTTAGAGTGGCCAGATGGAAGCTACTCCTCAGCAAAAGGCACATGACGGCCCGCTTGGAGTTTGCCAAAAGGCACTTAAAGGACTCTCAGACGATGAGAAACAAGATTCTCTGCTCTGATGAAACTAAGATTGAACTCTTTGGCCTGAATGCCAAGCGTCACATCTGGAGGAGACCAGGCACGCATATCACCTGGCCAATACCATACCTATGGTGAAGCATGGTGGTGGCAGCATCATGCTGTGGGGGTGTTTTCCAGCGGCAGGAACTGGGAGATTAATCAGGATCGAGGGAAAGATGAACGGAGCAAAGTACGGAGAGATCCTTGTTGAAAACTTGCTCCAGAGTGTTCTGGACCTCAGACTGTGGCAGAGGTTCACCTTCCAACAGGACAATGACCCTCAGCACACAGCCAAGCAAACGTAGGAGTGGCTTCGCGACAAGTCTGTGAATGTTCTTGAGTGGCCCAGCCAGAGCCCGGACTTGAACCCGATCAAACATCTCTGGAGGGACCTGAAAATAGCTGTGCATCGACGTTCCCCATCCAACGTAACAGAGCTTGAGAGGATCTGCAGAGAAGAATGGGAGAAATTACCCAAATACAGGTGTGGCAAGCTAGTAACGTCATACCCAAGAAGACTTGAGGCTGTAATCGCTGCCAAAGGTGCCTCAACAAGGTACTGAGTAAAGGGTCTGAATACTTATGTAAATGTGATATTTCAGTTATTTCTTTTTAATTACTTTGCAAAAATTTCTAAACACCTGATTTTGCGCTTTTATTATGGTGTATTGTGTGTAGATTGATGATAAAAAAAGAATTTAATCCATTTCAGAATAAGGCTGTAACGTAACAGAATTTGAAAAAAGTGAAGGGATTTGAATGCACTGTACATCAGAGTGAAGGCAAGAGCAAAGTATGGATGAGAAAAGGAACTGCCCAAGATCCAACGCATACCACCTCATCTGTGCAACACGGTGCTGGGGGTGTTATGACCTGGGCATGTACGGCTGCTGAAGATACAATTGCCGATGGTAGTAGCATAATGCATTTTAAAGTGTATAGACACATCTGCTCAAGTTCAAACAAATGCCTCAAAACTCATTGGCCGGCAGTTCAATCTTCAGCAAGACAATGCTCCCAAACAAACTGCTAAAGCAACAATGCTAAAAAATTGTCAATTCTTGAGTGGCCAAGTCATTCTCCCGATCTGAACCCAATTGAGCATGCCTTTTATATGCTGAAGAGAAAAATGAAGGGGACTAGCCCCCAAAACAAGCATAAGCTAAAGATGGCTGCAATACAGGCGTGGCAGAGCATCACCACAGAAAATACCCAGCAACTGGTGATGTCCATGAATTGCAGACTTCAGTCATTGCTTGCAAAGGATATGCAACAAAATACTAAACATGACTATTTTCATTTATGACATTGCTGTGTCCTGAACATTATGGTGCCCTGAAATGGGGGGGGGGGGGGGGGGGGGGGGGAGAAAACTATGTGTAAACACTGCTGTCATTTCTACATGGTGAAACCAAAACGTGTAAAAATTACCTTTATTAAAATCTGATAATGTGCACTTTAACCACATGTGATTTTGTTTTTCTATTACAAACCTCAATTTGTGGAGTACAGAGGAATAAATGATGGGTCTTTGTCCTAAAACATTATGGAGGGCACATTATGTAAATGGTCCATTAAAAAATTACAGAGCTAAATAGTAACTTGTGCGCTAGTGTATTTACAAAAGGAATTAAGTTGTGAAAGGTCATTGGAGGTAAATGGATTAGGCAATCCTCCTGTAAATGATGACGATCTGTTAATGAAGTACTTTCTCAAACAAAATCTAACAACTTCAATTGTGGCTTTTACAAGCAAATGTGTAACCCACTAAAGCTTTTGTATTTACAGATGGGAAACTGAAAATATGCATTCTAGTTTGGAGTGATTATGTTAAAGAAAATTAATTAAAATTGCCTTCTCTGCCACGCCATCTGAAACATAGAAAATAGGTGCAGAAGGAGGCCATTCGGCCCTTCGAGCCAGCACCGCCATTGTGATCATGACTGATTGTCCCAATCAATAACCCGTGCCTGCCTTCTCCCCATATCCCTTGACTCCACTAGCCCCTAGAGCTCTATCTAACTCTCTCTTAAATCCATCCAGTGATTTGGCCTCCACTGCCCTCTGTGGCAGGGAATTCCACAAATTCACAACTCTCTGGGTGAAAAAGTTTTTTCTCACCTCAGTCTTAAATGGCCCTTTATTCTAAGACAGTGGCCCCTGGTTCTGGACTCGCCCAACATTGGGAACATTTTTCCTGCTTCTAGCTTGTCCAATCCTTTTATAATTTTATGTTTCTATAAGATTCCCTCTCATCCTTCTAAACTACAGTGAATACAAGCCTAGTCTTTTCAATCTTTCCTCATATGACAGTCCCGCCATCTCAGGAATCAATCTCGTGACCCTACGTTGCACTGCCTCAATCACAAGGATGTCCTTCCTCAAATTAGGAGACCAAAACTGTACACGATACTCCATATGTGGTCTTACCAGAGCCCTGTACAACTGCAGAAGAACCTGTTTACTCCTATACTGAAATCCTCTTGTTATGAAGGCCAACATTTCATTAGCTTTCTTCACTGCCTGCTGTACCTGCACGCCAACTTTCAGTGACTGGTGTACAAGGACACCCAGGTCTCGCTGTATCTCCTCCTTACCTAACCTGACCCCATAGAGATAATAATCTGCCCTCTTGTTTTTGCAACCGAAGTGGATAACCTCACATTTATCTATATTATACTGCATCTGCCCACTCACTCAACCTGTCCGGGTCACCCTGCAACCTCCTGACATCCTCTTCACAGTTCACACTGCCACCCAGCTTTGTGTCATCCAAAACTTGTTAGTGTTGCTCCTAATTCCCTTTTCCAAATCATTAATATATATGGTAAACAGTTGTGGCCCCAACACCGAGCCTTGTGGCACTCCATTCTGCCATTCTGAAAAGGACCCGTTCACTCCTACTCTTTGCTTCCTGTCGGCCAACCAATTTTCTATCCACGTCAACACCCTACCCCTAATACCATGTGCTCTGATTTTAGTCACCAGTCTCCCGTGCAGGACCTTATCGAAGGCTTTCTGAAAGTCTAGATACACTACATCCACTGGCTCCCCTTCATCCATTATATTTGTCACTTCCTCAAAAAATTCCAGAAGGTTAGTCAAGCATGATTTCCCTTTCATAAATCCATGCTGACTTGGACTAATCCTTTTACTGCTATCCAAATGCCCCATTATTATCTCTTTAATAATTGACTCCAGCATCTTTCCCACCACCGAAGTCAGGCTAACTGGTCTGTAATTCCCTGTTTTCTCTCTCGCTCCTTTCTTGAAAAGTGGGATAACATTAGCTATCCTCCAATCCATAGAAACTGATCCTGAATCTATTGAACATTGGAAAATGATCACCAATGCGTCCACTATTTCAAGAGCCACCCAGACCATCAGGCCCAGGGGATTTATCATTCTTCAGTTCCATTAGCCCACCCAATACTATTTCTCGCCTAATGAAAATTTCTTTAAGTTCCTCTACCCCCTTAGATCCTCTGTCCTCCTGTACTTCTGGGAGATTGTTTGTGTCTTCCTTAGTGAAGACGGATCCGAAGTACCTGTTCGACTCTTCTGGAAGGAATGCATTAAATCATTCTTAAGTTATTTTGGGAAAAGATAAAATCTTGACCTTTCTAGGGAAAAATAAAAATGCAGACCTCATTTGAAATACACAAGAATGTTTGGATTGTACATGCCCCAAATCCTATTCTGTCCATGTAAAATGTCACAGGGTAGTATTTGTAGCTATGTTAATTTTCTTTGGTTGCTGGTTTTACCATGTTAATATGTACTTTTGTTTTGGTTTCCAGGATCTGTTGAATGAAGCCAGACTGAGACTGAGCAGAGTAGCAAAAGATCCTTCCAGATACCAGACACTTTTGGATGGACTTCTGCTACAGGTAAGAATGGCACGATACAACTCGGAACAATAGGTTGGTGTTTGTGCACTCGGTGGTACAGGGACTTCCATCTTGTGATATTGGATGTCATGTTAACATTACTGGTTTCTCTTGTGGCTGGGGAAGGGGGGAGGACAGGACAAGTGGGTAGATTCTAGAAGGTAAATTTGAGGTGCGCTTATGGACGTAGTGATGCGAATATGCATCAAATGTGCAAATACTGCTTTGTAAATGCTGTGAAATTACCTTTGGAACAGCAAGTAAAGCTAGTCCCTTGTCTGTTCAAATACAATATGATAAAGAGGCACTAGAAATTGATGATAAACATTATTTTGTATTTCAGGGTTTTTATCAACTATTGGAACCTACAGTGTTTGTTCGTTGCCGCAAACAAGATATTACATTGGTTAAGGTACAGCAACAAACACTCGGTTCAGCACTATTCCACAATGAGATGTTAATTGTGAATTGAACTTGGAATTCGTTGAATTTCCCACCTGGATTGTGTATGTTTGTGTGAAGTGTGTGCTAAAGGGCCTGTCCAACGTGTCACCAAAAGATTTAACATTTCAAAATCCAGCGGCGACAAAAGAAGTTGCGACACTTGAAAAAACACCGCGCGTCAATACGTCATCACGCCGCGTATTTTTCGGTTACCCAATACATCATTCAATGATGCCGGCAGTCGCCGACAAAATCCCCAAGTGGGACAGGCACTGTAAGGTTGTAGCCAACCTATCCATTTTGTCTCTAGTTAATGCCTCCAGATTCCCCCCAGAATCCTTGCTCAACAACGATTGTTTCTTCTCTTTCCACACTCCTTTCAAAAATTTTAAAATTGGCCAGATTTTGTTCCTGTTTGGTCCTGGGAGATCCAAATTAATATCTATTAAATCTCTAATGGGGTTGCTCAATTGGTGATTGTTTTGTAAACAATGACATTTTGTAATTGTAATCACTTGCAATAACGAAACTGAGGTGTGTGTACACCTTTGTAAAGCTGCATTTGGGAACCTTCCAATGAAACTCACGCTGAGATTAAACACAGCATTTTTAATAGAAATATAGAACGTGCTGACACGGTGTTCCCTGGACTTTAAAAATAATATGGTGTAAGATGGATAGAACTAGCACAACTTTTATTTGCACTGTAATAAACTAGTTGTGTCTCTATCACAACTCTAAAGCCATCACAACCTTGCTTTCCTGCTCTCTGGTGACTAGTGGTAAAATTGGACATTTTCATTTAACTTCAAACAGACCTCTATCAGCAAGAATATTCCCATTTACAAGAAGAATATAAATAAGGATATTGAAATTCACATTGACCAGGAAACCTTTCTACCAGAAGACATGTAAGCATCATCATTGCTCCTTTTCATTAAATGAGTTTGGTTTATTTCCACCTGTTTATTAAAGTGGTGCTTTGGATAATTGAAATATATACTGAGAGGTGCAGTCATCTTGATTCCATATCGGACACAATTGAAATTTAAATTCTTAGATGT
Source organism: Okamejei kenojei (assembly GCA_035221665.1). Classification (NCBI taxonomy): domain Eukaryota; kingdom Metazoa; phylum Chordata; class Chondrichthyes; order Rajiformes; family Rajidae; genus Okamejei; species Okamejei kenojei. Next base: position 48,428,299 of record CM069149.1, on the reverse strand, counting down.
TAGATTATTATGTTTTTATAATCATCAATTGTGAATTTCAACTTGTGTCCAAGTTCCTATACTGGCGAGATGTAAATAGCACTCACACTGTGCAAGTGTTTGCCATTGGGCCTTTGGGCTTCCAAGTGTAAAGTACTCTGTAGTATATATCAGGAAATACTTAATGTAATATTAATTATAATAATCTAATGGCAAAGTTGTGACTATCTTCTCAATTTAAGATTTTCTTTGCCATTTGGTACTATTATTCATCAGTGTTATTTTTTGCAAAAATAAGTTTTAATCGCTTTTGTTCTGGTTTAAAGCCAGCACGGCAGATGAGCAGCTGTTAATCTGCAAGGGTTAAAGTTGGTGGAAATGCTCAGTTGCCCAGGCAAGGGTTAGAGACAGGAATGGTTCATGCTGTAGATTGTGGACATTTGGAGAGCCTCCCCAATGAGACCGACCGGGGGCAGTATTGGTGTCAGTGAAAGTAGCAGGTTACAAGCGAGTCACTAGTTAAGCTTGCCATAAATTAAACCCACCTATTTTACTTAGTGGGTACGACTTTAAAAGGAATTTCATTATTAGCCTTCGACCTGTTTCTGGTGGTTTCACAACAAAAACCCTTTTTCAACTCTGTGGTAGCTGCTGTTTTAGCCTTTGGAAGAATGAAAGTTACAGATGCACATTGATTTTTATTGTATAATAAGCAATATTATATCGCAAAAAGAGTTTCAAACATTCTTTTCTCCAAACAGTGCTGGAGGTATTGAGATGTACAATTCCAATGGGAAAATCAAGGTCTCCAATACTTTGGAGAGTAGATTGGAACTGATTGCGCAGCAGGTATGTAGATCTATGAACACAAGCATGCGATGTGCTGATAATGCAGTGGGGAATATTCTGGAAATAAGTCAGTTCCACTGTCTTTTTGTTGGGGTGATCATGGAATTGTTTGTGCTCGGGCTGTGTTTGCATTCGCTGTTTGTGACATTCCTTGTGTGCTTACCTCTTTTTTTCCCCCCCCATGTCCACAACCTGTGTGGGTGTCTGCTGCTGAGATCCAGGCAGTTGTATTCCCCTCTGTGGGGGTGTGAGTGTGGCATTCACTTCCTTGGCAAAGGTTGTTGTCAAGGGCCTGTCCCACTTGCATAATCTTTTTTCGGCGACTTGCCGACACCCGTCATAGTCGCATCAGGTGGCTGAAAATGTTCACCATGTTGAAAATCCAGCGGCAACTAGAAAAAAGTGAGTACTCACAACCATGGTTGTGACGCCTGTATGGTCGTGAGTAGTCACCCGTACCTTTTTACTGGTTGCCGCGGCTCGATTTTCAACATGTTGAAAAATTTTGGCCGCCTGCTGTGCGACTATGACGGGCACCGGCAACATCGCAAAGTGGGACAGGCCCTATACTGAGCGGCCTGGTACCGCAGTAATGTTTGATCAGATTGCAAGTGTAATACAGCAATCGGCTCGCCCTCCAATATTCCACCTGTCTTTCAGATGATGCCAGAAATCCGCGTTGCGCTGTTTGGTGCCAATCAAAACAGGAGGTTCTTGGACTAATGGCTGTGAGTTGACGTTCAGCTGTATCTAGGCCCACGCCACATTGAAAAAAGTTGTAGAAGTTACACGCCTGTTCTGGAGAGTAAATTAATTCAACGTTCTTGCTTTTCTGTGTTTGTATTGACATGTATCTGAAACTAGTTTCTCCAATTTAATGTTTGCATTTGCCTAATGGAAATTGTCAGAAAGTTTGGATTGACTGGGAATGTCCTGTATTATTGGAACTGCTTCAGTTTTTGTGTGTGTATATAAATCTATTTTTCAAGTTAAATTTTTGGTTTTCCTTTTGCCATTTCAATATAGAGCAGTAAATTCTATAGATGTACCAACGTACTGACGTCAATCCTATGCTATTTAATTAAATTGAAATGGAAGTTTGTGTTTCAGGTGCTGTATGTATATGTGGTTCTGAAGTAAAGATCTTGCTGGATCCTAAATATCCTAATATTTGGACTGTTCCTTTGTTCTGATGGATAGATTAGCCATACACTCATTGATTGCCACCCCATTCCAATAATACACCCCATGGAAAAGTGTCCACGAGTAAAAAAGGTTGTGAATTAGGTCGTGAAAGCGGGACAGGCCCTTAAGCATTTTACTAGCACAAAATAGCTGCGATCTGCATCATGCGATCTTAACATTTAAGAGTAAAGTGGATAGGTATATGGACGTGAAGGGAATGGAGGGGTATGGTCTGAGTGCAGGTAGATGGGACTAGGGGAAAACAAATGGTCGGCACGGACTGGAAGGGCCGAGAGGGCCTGTTTCCGTGCTGTAATTGTTATATGGTTATATGTGGTAAATCTAATGGGGTGGGGAGGAGGAGAAATGAGCTGCATAAGCAGTGGTATTTTTCAATCTTCCCCCCCCCCCCCAAAAAGATGAGACAATGTTCAAAATGATCTGTGCCCTTGCATGCAAGTTGCAGCTAACATCAAAGTGCTAACCTGCTTTGAATATTGACTCATTAAGACCATACCTGGAATATTTCCGTAAAGAGAGTGAACTTAAGATTCTCTGGACTGGTTCATGGGATAGCTGGGTTGCTGTTTAAGCAAGGTCTGTATTCTCCAAGAAGATTAAGGAGGGTTGGGGTGATTCTTGTAGGGCTTGGCTTGGATAAATGACACTTGTGGGTCAGCACCATTCAGACTGAACTTCAGTCTGAAGAAGAGCCCTGACCCCACATCAGTCCGAAGAAGGGTCTCGACCCGAAATGTCACCTATTCCTTCACTCCATAGATGCTGCCTCACCTGCTGAGTTTCTCCAGCATTTTTGTCTAACCTGACTGGAAACATCACCTATTCATGTTCTCCACAGATGCTGCCTGATCCACTGAGTTGCTCCAGCAATTTTTTTGTAAACTTAGGATTACATCCTGTGCCACGCGACAGTGAGAGTAGGAATGGAGCAAGGTGGAGGATAAATGCCTGGCTGAAGGACTGGTGCAGAGGGCAGGGATTCAAGTTTCTGGATCAGTGGAACCTCTTTTGGGGAAGGAGCGACCTGTATAAAAAGGACGGGTTGCACTTGAACCCGAGGGGGACCAGTATCCTGGCAGGGAAATTTGCAAAGGCTACCGGGGGGACCTTAAACTAGAACGGTTGGGGGGAGGGACTCAAATAGAGAAAGCCAGTAGACAGGGTCTAAGGCAGGAGGCAGAGAAGGGAAGCACTCAGACCCAACATGTAGGGGGGAAAGAAGGAAAACAATAATAAACAGAATAAGAGGTGGTGGGTTTCCAGGGCAAAAATCAAAAGGGGCCACTTGTCAACATAATTGTATAAGGAGTAAGAGTGTTGTAAAAACAAGCCTGAAGGATTTGTGTCTCAATGCGTGGAGCATTCGTAATAAGGTGGACGAGTTGAATGTGCAGATAGCTATTAATGACTATGCTATAGTTGGATCACGGAGACATGGCTCCAGGGGGACCAAGGCTGGGAGCTGAACATCCAGGGATATTCAATATTCAGGAGGGATAGACAGAAAGGAAAGGGAGGTGGGATAGCGTTGCAGTGAGAGAGGAGATGAATGCAATAGAAAGGAAGGACATTAGCTTGGAGGAAGTGGAATCGATATGGGTAGAGCTGCAAAACTCTAAGGGGCAGAAAATGCTAGTTGGAGTTGTGTACAGGCCACCTAACACAACAGTAGTAGTGGAGTTGGGGGATGGCATCAAACAGGAAATTAGAAAATGCTTGCAACAAGGGTAAAACAGTTATAATGGGTGACTTCAATCTACATATAGAGTCCAGGGGTGCAGAGGATTTCAAATGGGCTTAATTAGGAAAGAGGAAAATCTAGATAGAAAGGAAAGAGAAACAGGAACATAAACAAAACTGGCAGGTGAGTCTTAAAGGGTTGACAGTGGCTGTGCAATGGAGTTTTTATAGATATTGTGAAAAGAAAGATTAGTCTATCAAATGGAGAATTCAGAGTCCATGTAGATTATGAAAGAAAAATTGGCCCATGCAGTCAGAAGCAGTCAGAAGCAGGTGAATTGATCATGGGGAACAAGGACATGGCAGACCAATTGAATAACTACTTTGGTTCTGTCTTCACTAAGGAAGACAAATAATCTGCGGAAATAGCAGGGGACCGGGGGTCAAATAAGGTGGAGGAACTGAGTGAAATTCAGGTTAGCCGGGAAGTGGTGTTGGGAAAATTGAATGGATTAAAGGCCGATAAATCCCCAGGGCCAGATAGTCTGCTCCTCAGAGTACTCAAGGAAGTAGCCACACAAATAGTGGATGCATTAGTGATAATTTTTCAAAACTCCTTAGATTCTGGAGTAGTTCCTGAGGATTGGAGGGTAGCTAATGTAACCTCACTTTTTAAAAAAGGAGGGAGAGAGAACTGGGAATTACAGACCAGTTAGTCTAACATCGGTAGTGGGGAAACTGCTAGAGTCAGTTATTAAAGATGGGATAGCAGTACATCTGTAAAGTGGTGAAATCATTGGACAAAGTCAGCATGGATTTACAAAAGGTAAATCATGTCTGACGAATCTTATAGAATTTTTCGAGGATGTAACTAGTAGAGTGGATAAGGGGGAGCCAGTGGATGTGTTATATCTAGACTTTCAGAAGGCTTTCGACAAGGTCCCACATAAGACATTAGTATACAAACTTAAAGCACACGGTACGGTATTGGTGGTTCAATAATGATATGGATAGAGAATTGGCTGGCAGACAGGAAGCAAAGTGTAGGAATAAACGGGTCCTTTTCAGAATGGCAGGCAGTGACTAGTGGGGTACCGCAAGGCTCAGTGCTGGGACCCCAGCTATGTACAATATATATTAATGATTTGGACGAGGGAATTGAATGCAACATCCCCAAGTTTGTGGATGACACTAACCTGGGGGGTAGTGTTAGGTGTGAGAAGGATGCTAGGAGGCTGCAAGGTGACTTGGATAGGCTGGGTGTGTGGGCAAATGCATGGCAGATGCAGTATAATCTGGATAAATGTGAGGTTATCCACTTTGGTGGCAAAAACAGGAGGGTGGACTATTATCTGAATGGTGGCAAATTAGGAAAAGGGGAGATGCAAAGAGACCTGGGTGTCATGGTACACCAGTCATTGAAAGTAGGCATGCAGGTGCAGCAGGCAGTGAAAAAAGCAAATGGTATGTTAGCATTCATAGCAAAAGTATTTGAGTATAGGAGCAGGGAGGTTCTACTGCTGTTGTACAGGGTTTTGGTGAGACCACACTTGGAGTATTGCATACAGTTTTGGTCTCCAAATCTGAGAAGAGACATTTTTGCCATAGAGGGGGTACAGAGAAAGTTCACCAGACTGATTCCTGGGATGTCAGGACTTTCATATGAGGAAAGACTGGATAGACTTGGCTTGTACTCGCTAGAATTTAGAAGACTGAGGGGGGATCTTATAGAAACGTACAAAATTCTTAAGGGGTTGGATAGGCTAGATGCAGGAAGATTGTTTCTGATGTTGGGGAGGTCCAGAACAAGGGGTCACAGTATAAGGATAAGGGGAAATTCCTTTAGGACCGAGATGAGGAAAACATTTTTCACACAGAGAGTGGTGAGTCTCTGGAATTCTCTGCCACAGAAAGTCGTTGAGGCCAGTTCATTGACTATACTTAAGAGGGAGTTAGATGTGGCCCTTGTGGCTAAAGGGATCAGGGGGTATGGAGAGAAGGCAGGTACAGGATACCGAGTTGGATGATCAGCCATGATCATATTGAATGGCTGTGTAGGCTGGAAGGGCCAAATGGCCTACTCCTGCACCTATTGTCTATGTTTCTAAACCAGCATCTTTACTTCCTCATTGTGGGGGTTGTGATGGTTCACTTGCATCCTCTAGCATGGTCTTCAATCTCCAAATAAGATCTGACATTTCCTTCCGGGGGGAGGCGGAAGAGAGACTTACCATATGTAAGTCTAAGTTGCAGTGTGGCACCTATATGGTGGTGAGTAATCGCCCAAAGAGTCGTACCTTTTTCTTGTTGCTGCTGGATTTTCAACGTTGAAAATTTTCGGAGACCTGCAGCGATGTGTGGGACAGCCCCGTGGTAAGTACGTAGAATGTATGTCGGAGCTCGTGGATGTTTCGTAGCGGCTTGTAATGCTAACGGCAGGTACTCGGGAAACGCAGAAACTCGTGAAGTTTTTTCAACCGTGTGAAAAATTTCCAAGAGTAAAAAAATAAAAAAATAATCGTGATGAAGTACCACGAGTTATTTTTTTTAAACTTGGGAGAGCTCTTAGGTAAACTCGCATCATGGGACTGCCCCCTTAGTTATTCATTTGAAAATCACGCTATATTCCCACCTAGCTGCAATACTACCATATTCCAGCAAGTGGCGCTTCTGAACCATTTAAAACAGACAGCATTCGACTGTTACATGCCACTCATTTTGTGCATTTTTATTTCTGTCTAATCTTCCCTTGTGATTTGTACTTACATTGAATCTTTTCGGTTAAAGAATGCCTTGGAGTACTTTAAGATAGACATATTCAATAGCTTTCCAGCACATTTCACAACCTGCTCTCCAGAGCACTTTAGAACAGATGCATAATTTAGGCATTCCACGAGGACTCGTTCACCGTACACTGACTTTCAGTTCACTTTATGCTTGCTCTTTCACATTTATTCAGGGTATTTTCAACCATTTGCGTCTGGTTGTATATGCAGCAGCCTTGGCTGCACGGCCTGTTTGTGTGTCCGGCGGAACCATTGTTTCTGCCTGCTCCTGTAAACACATCGTTCCCTCCCTTGTCCAAGACACCGTACACGCTTTCGACTCTGAAGCTGAGTCCCGACGGCAAACGTCACCTGTCCATTCCTTCCCCAAGTGCTGCCTGCTCCCCCACCCCCTCCCTGTATATTTCCTGCTCAATATTCCAGCATCCAGTTGTGTGTCAGCACCATCTCTCCTGCTTTTCGCCTCCAATGCACATATCTCCTGCTGTGACTGAACAGCCAACATTTCTGAAGAAGGGTCTCGGCCCAAAACGTCACCCATTCCTTCTCTCCAGAGATGCTGCCTGTCCCGCTGAGTTACTCCAGATTTCTGTGTCGACCAACATTTCTAGCGTAGCTCTGGCTCTCTAAACACTTGCCTGAAGTTGACTTTCTCTTGCGTAGTGGCTGTCTCCCCGCCAACCCAACGGCACTGAACTCCCACAATTGCACAAATACTACCTTTAAATCTGTGAAAGTAGACCTAGCTAATAGATTTAGGCTTAAGAAACTAAGGATTGTGCCTGCCTCTGGTCCACATGTAGAACATTTATCTTGCATGGCCGTCTCCAGTTTCACTTGCGGGCTTCATGATATGGTCCAATTCTCCACTTGTGGCCGACGAGATACAATGATAGCATCACCTCTTTGCCACAGTTGCACAACAGAGTGAATCTATCACCAGTCGGTATTTGCCTGCAATCCAGCAGCCAGAGTAGCTTTATTTGTTCCACTATCTCAACCCAGTCCCACCACTTTCTGTCCATTAGCAAATCAGCCTTATCCTCTCAGGAATACAGAGGATGATTCACAAGGAGCCATTCAATCATGGCTCTACCTCCTAATCCTTTTAATTTCACCAGTTGGCACTAAGACTGGGAGATTCTCCTCACTAAGGTACTGGGTAACAGTCGGCAACTAAGCCAGTAAAGTCAATTAAAAAACAGCACTTACTAGAAATCTTAAAGGAAAACTACAACAATATTGGTTTATGGAGACACAAGGAAGTGCAGATGCTGGTTGACAAATTGATGACAGAGCTGGAGTAACTGGGCAGGCAGCATCACTATCATACAACCAAGGTAGTTAGAATGCTTAGAGCTATACAGGGTAATCATTCCATGCAATATGGGTTACTGCAGAGTTACTACTACACAATTCAGTTTCGATAAGTAATTAAAAAAAACCTGTAGAGCTAACTAAACTTGCTTAGATCTAACAAAAAACACAGGCACCAAGCTCCAAACCTTCTTACATCAACAGGTCCACGGCCCCCCATTATACTGCACCACCCAGCTACAATAAACGGTAAGATTGGAAAACATGGGTCACTTGCCACATATAGGGAGACCTGGCAGTCAGGCATCAATGATGAAAGTTGCTTTTGCGTCGAGTGTGGCTGCAGAGACTGGTCAAAGCGGGCGTGCGCAGACCAAGCCTTCAGATGTGGAACAAAACTCTAGATCCACCTAACCTCCAGAATGTAGCTGGTACTAACCGGAATGAAGGATGCCCTCTCCCAGGAGTACAATGTTTTTCAATGCCACCCAGCCATTACTGCAAAGTTGGACTTGGCACATTACACCCAGACTCACGCGAGTGAACGATGCCTCAACTTCTTGTACCATGAACCAATCTTCTTCACAAATGTGCAGAACAGCACAGGATAGACCCTTCGGCCCACAATGTCCAAACTGAGCAGGACGCCAGGTTAAACTAATCTCCCCTGCCTGCATATGATCCATGTAAAGCAAAGAGTAGGAGTAAACGGGTCATTTTCAGAATGGCAGGCAGTGACTAGTGGGGTACCGCAAGGCTCAGTGCTGGGACCCCAGCTATTTACAATATATATTAATGATCTGGATGAGGGAATTGAATGCGACATCTCCAAGTTTGCGGATGACACGAAGCTGGGGGGCAGTGTTAGCTGTGAGGAGGATGCTAGGAGGCTGCAAGGTGACTTGGATAGGCTGGGTGAGTGGGCAAATGCATGGCAGATGCAGTATAATGTGGATAAATGTGAGGTTATCCACTTTGGTGGCAAAAACAGGAAAGTAGACTATTATGTGAATGCTGGCCGATTAGGAAAAGGGGAGATGCAACGCGACCTGGGTGTCATGATACACCAGTCATTCAAAGTAGGCATGCATGTGCAGCAGGCAGTGAAGAAAGCAAATTCATAGCAAAAGGATTTGAGTACAAGAGCAGGGAGGTTCTACTGCAGTTGTACAGGGTCTTGGTGAGGCCACACCTGGAGTATTGCGTACAGTTTTGGTCTCCTAATCTGAGGAAAGACATTCTTGTCATAGAGGGAGTACAGAGACGGTTCACTAGACTGATTCCTGGGATGGCAGGACTTCCATATGAAGAGAGACTGGATAGACTCGGCTTGTACTCGCTGGAATTTAGAAGATTGAGAGGGGGATCTTATAGAAACTTACAAAATTCTTAAGGGGTTGGACAGGCTAGATGCAGGAAGATTGTTCCCGATGTTGGAGAGGTCCAGAACAAGGGGTCACAGTTTAAGGATAAGGGGGAAGTCTTTTAGGACCAAGATGAGAAAATCTTTTTCACACAGAGAGTGGTGAATCTGCGGAATTCTCTGCCGCAGAAGGTAGTTGAGGCCCGTTAATTGGGTATCTTTAAGAGGGAGTTAGACTGGCCCTTGTGGCTAAAGGGATCAGGGGGCATGGAGAGAAGGCAAGTACAGGATACTGAGTTGGATGATCAGCCATGGTCATATTGAATGGTGGTGCAAGCTCGAAGGGCCGAAAGGCCTACTCCTGCACCTATTTTCTATGTTTCTATGTAGAAAAGCCTCTTAAATGCCACTGTTGTATCTGCCTCCACTCCTGGCAGCCCATTCCTGGCGCCCATGGAAAACAAACCTGCCCAGCACATCTCCTTTAAACTTTCCCCTCTCGTTCTAAAGCTATGTCCACGAGTCTACCCTGGAGAAAAAGACCATGACCGTTTACCCTATCTTTGTCATTTCTCCCTACTTCTTGCTGTCCTGATCCACAGAAGCAAGTCCTACTTTTGTGCTGCTCAAGTGATCTAGCTGTGCCAAGATTCAAGAGAGTTTATTATCATGTGTCCCAGATAGGACAATGAAATTCTTGCTTTGCTGCAGCACAACAGAATATGGTAGGCATGAATACAGAACAGATCAGTGTGTCCATATAGCATTGTATAAATATATACACACATGAATAAATAAAACAGATAAAGTGCAAATAAACTGATAATGGGCTATTAATGTTCAGAGTTTTGTTTGAGTTAATTTCAATAGCCTGATGGGTGTGGGGAAGTAGCTATTTCTGAACCTGGACGTTGCAGTCTTCAGGCTCCTGTAACTACTACCTGAAGGTATTGGGAAGATGTGTGTGTGGCCAGGATGATGTGGGACACAAACCTACATTGAAAGTTTGAGTAGGTATTAAACTGCTAGAAAGATAAGGATTCAAGGCCAGACCAAAGATGTATCTACTACAGCGCCCTTTCCATAAACACTGGGCATAGAGTAAGACTCAATGGTGCAGAGCTGTTCTCAAACTGGATTATCACATTCTCCCACTGATCCAATACTCACCTGAGCTATTAACAAAGGTCAGGATCTCTTTCAGTTACACAGGGCAAGTGCAACTTGTGGTTTGAGAAACATCATTAGAACTGCTCACCTCAGCTTGGCTGAGATTAGTTCACAATTTTGATAAACCTTATACTGAGACCATGGGGTCATAAATATGCAGTGGTGATCAGAGACAAAGTTCCTGCACAAAAGACACAATGAAAGACGAATAGTCAAACCATCAGGATGGTGGTTGAGTTCACAGCATCAGTCACATGTAACATGAAATACATTCAAACACAGAACCATTGATAATAATGTGGACAACAGAATAATAAGTAGATTTATGTAGCAAGCTTCAACCAATGGTTTCCCTGTAACGTTCCTCTCCTTGTGATGTACACTGGCCTGTTCAGTATTTGTCCGGCCATTCAGGACATTTTCCACCGCGGTGCGTGCGGAAGGCACACAGCATCATCAAGGACGGCTACCGCCCAGCACGCAGACTGTTCGCCTTGTTGCTGTCAGGCAGACGATACAGGAGCAAGGCTGCACACACCACCAGACTTAAGAACAATTTTTATCATCATGCCATCAGGCTTCTGAACTCATAAACACATCATATATGTTGATTATTTTATGTCACTCTTAACTTTTTTTTTAACCTTAATTTTTTCCATGTAATATTGCTGATGTGACCCGTTGTCTTGTCAAACACATTTCATTGTACCGTTGACCTTGTGTTAACCTACACATGATAAATAAAAAGTGGAACTGAGCACCTTTGTTCAGCAGTGCTGTCACTGGCAGCTGTGTGTCGATGACCACAGGTACAGTTTGCACCGTCACGCACTGGTTCACCGTTATAGTTTTCCAGCAGCGTTTAGTTTACACTGGCAACTGTGCGTCCATGACCACAGGTACAGTTTGCACCGTCACGCGCTGGTTCACCGTTATATTTTTCCAGCAGTGTTTAGTTTAGACACAGTGCAGAAACAGGCCCTTCAGCCCCCTAGTCCGTGCCGGCCAGCGAATACCCCCTACATTAGCACCATCCTACACACTCGGGATCATTTACAATTTTATGAAAGTCAATTTATGTACAAGCCTGTACGTCTTCGGAGTGTGGGAGGAATCCGGAGCACCCAGAAGAATCCCACGACGTTTCAAACTCCTTACAAGAATCACCCATAGTCAGGATCGAAGCCGGATCTCCGGCGCGGTAAGGCAGCAACTCTACTGCTGCACCACAGTGCTGCCCTGAGGTTGCGGACTGATCTTTGACAATACTAATGCTATAGTTTATTAGCTCAATTCATCTCTCAATGCACACTCTCATAGATTGATATAATGGAGGTGAATGCCAGGTTTAGAGTCAATGCCCATCCAGCAGTGATTAAGAGCTCAGTTTAACCATTCAAAAATTGGAAGGATGACGGTCACTTGAACTAAGGCAAGAGGTAGCAGAGACAGGGTGGATACCAAATTCAAATATATATACACACACACACCATGTCCTATTTGTTCACAACACAACTTAGTGTAGTAGGACAAAATGTGTGAGAAAGAACTGCAGATGCTGGTTTAAATCGAAGGTAGACTCAAAATGCCAGTGTAACTCAGCGGGACAGGCAGCATATCTGGAGAGAATGAATGGGTGACGTTTTGGGTTGTACAGGGCTCTGATGAGACCACATCTGGAGTATTGTGTACTGTTTTGGTCTCCTAATCTGAGGAAGGACATCCTTGTGATTGAGGCAGCGTAGGTTGACGAGATTGATCCCTGGGATGGCGGGACTGTTATATGAGGAAAGATTGAAAAGACTGGGCTTGTATTCACTGGAGTTTAGAAGGATGAGGGGATATCTTATAGAAACATATAAAATTATAAAAGGACTGTACAAGCTAGATGCAGGAAAAATGTTCCCAATGTTGGGCGAGTCCAGAACCAGGGGCCACAGTCTTAGAATAAAGGGGAGGTCATTCAAGACTGAGATGAGAAAAAACCTTTTCACCCAGAGAGTTGTGAATTTATGGAATTCCCTGCCACAGAGGGCAGTGGAGGCCAAATCACTGGATGGATTTAAGAGAGAGTTAGATAGAGCTCTAGGGGCTAATGGAGTCAAGGGATATGGGGAGAAGACAGGCACAGGTTATTGATAGGGGATGATCAGCCATGATCACAATGAATGGTGGTGCTGGCTCGAAGGGCCGAATGCACCTATTTTCTATGTTTCTATGAATGGGTGACGTTTCGGGCGACCCAAAACGTCACCCATTCCTTCTCTCCAGAGATGCTGCCTGTCCCGCTGAGTTACTCCGGCATTTTGTGTCTACCTTAGTATAGTAGGATCCAGTTTGACAAATCTCTCAAACTATTTTATTCAGGGTACCGACACGATCGAACTGTGATTCAAATAAACATTCTGCTCTCTGAAACAGATATGGACTCCACTCGACCGAGGTTTTCAAACATTTATTCTAAGTATGTACAATATAGAAAATAGTAAATTCATATGGAAAATAATCTATGTCAGTCAAGCACCAATAAAAATGTTTTCTTACACAATAAGGGCCCTAGTACAGAAGAACTGAGGTATGTGTCACGACTGTAACCAAAGTGACTTGACATTGCATTTCATTAAAAAATCTCAACATATACAAAATATAACGTACAAATAAATAGGTTTCATGTTTCCCAGCATCTAGTGCCTTGGACAAGAGTAAAATACTGTCTGGAGCTAGTGCAGACTTGGTGGACGACTGACTGCAGGACTGACAGTCTGAGGTATGTCTTTGTCTCTTAAACAATTAAAAAAAATGCTAAAAAATTGTCAGATCAAAGAACAATTATTGGGAGTGTTTTAATAAGAATGTGACCATAGCTGCCTCCAGATAAGAAAAATAAACACTCATACAATGTTAGACTTATGGTAATAAAAGAAATAAGCGTGGCTATTGCTGCATAGATATCCCACGGTTTCTGGAAGCAATCCGACTAGCCACAAACTAGAATGATCCAATGCATGTTCATTCTATGCTGACTATGCCTATATTCCTGTCAACCTGGCTCAGTGGTTGCTGTCTAACAAAGTTAGAAGACTTGTGGTTTGAAGCCCCAGCACAAGAGCAGAGGAAGTGATTGAGACTGATGCTACGGTGCAGTGCCAAAGGACGGCTGCTCTGATGGAGGTTCCAGCTCTCAATGAGATACTAAACTTGGACACCAAATGCCTGGATTGGATGAATGCAAGTGATCCTCTGTCCTAACTTTGAGAAAAACAGTAGTGAGTGCCCTGGCCAACATGCCTGCCTCCCTGGACCATCGTCACTCCAGCAGGCCTTGTTGCTGGCTGTAGACCTTGCTGTGTGCAAATTCACTGCCGACAAGACCACAGTGACTACATTTAAAAACAAAAATCATTGGCTGCAAAGCACTTTGGGGGAACATCGTAAAAAACTGAAAACTACTAAAATTGAATGCAAACTCATTATTTTGTACGGAGTCACTGGCAGGTGATTATTGATACCTCGAAAATGGCAACTTCTAATACTGAGCGCAAACAAAATGGCTGCCGAGAGCAGTCCCGTAACCTGGTCTACACCTGCCCTTAGAGACTCACATACACTGGCTTTCCTCCTCCAGGCCTGGCATATTCACATCCTCCCCCTCTGCCCCAACTTACATCATTGACAAACAGGTGGTACGACGACACCTTGGCTAACCTCTCTGCAATGCTCAGGCTAAAACCAGGTCTCACAATTTATTCCATCTGTAAATTACAGCTGACTTTGTAAAACCCCAGCTCACAACCTGTGGGCTTGCCGGTAATTTCCGAGGAATAAATGCAAATGGCTTTTGCTGCGGTTTAGCTGGCCGCTAGTTGTACGGACTCAGATCAATACTGTTGTCCATCACCATTTCTTTGTAGCAATTGACAAGCGTGTCATGACAGAGCCAAATGGAATAGTAGGGGAAAAAATCCAAATCAATTGACTAATGCCAGTGCTCACAGCAGAGGTTTATTTGAAAACGATTATACACACAGAACTTGTGATCTGAAGGCTTAGAGTTGCTGACTGGATCCAAACAGCAGGAAATAACTCATAATCTAAACCCTGTTTAAGAAGGAACTGCAGATGCTGGAAAATCAAAGGTCGACAAAAATGCTGGAGAAACTCAGCGGGTGAGGCAGCATCTATGGAGCGAAGGAAATAGGCAACGTTTCGGGTCGAGACCCTTGGGTCGCCATAGATGCTGCCTCACCCGCCGGGTTTCTCCAGCATTTTTGTGTACCTATAATCTAAACCCTATCTCTTCTCTCAGTTGACTTCAAAATAGAGGAGCTAAAGTGTTTTGCTGGTGAACCTGTATCAAATATTTTAAATAAAATAAAGTTTATTTTCGTGTTGTCTCGGGTTCCTTCCTAAGATTGAGCATATCTGGTAAATAGTCACTGAAAACAAACCTGAGACTGGTGATTAAATATTACAATTTCAGCAGCAGAGAACACATCAAATGTTACAACAAAAAAAAAATACAGCAAGACAATTTTAAACAAAGAAATGCAGAACAAACATCCTGTGCATCAGTGCAGAATGTTTCTCATGTCAACGACTTAGTGAATCAACTGCGACAATATAGAATAAAACGGGAAAATATACAAACTGAACTGAAAGTTTGCTTTCCTGATAAACTACTGCATCACAAAATACTGTGGCTGAATGTACGGTAACAGGATTAACGGCCACAGAAAAATCATTCTCAATTAGTTAAAAGGATGCTTGGTTATCTGGTTGCAGTGCGCCATCCAGAAGATATTGCTTAATTGGCTGTTCTGTTTATTGTTACATTCAACAGACTAGAGAAAAAGGCATCGATATTTATTCTTGTAAACCAGTTTTAACCAAATAGCTACACAGATAGAAATGCTACAATTTAAAGTACAAATCTTTTACACCTGAGTTTCTCATAATACCTATTAAAAATGAAAAATTGCATCTACCCATCGAACTAGAACACTTAAATGCTGTCACAACAGTGTCCTCTTAGATCTTGGCTCCATTTGCGACCATCCATCCATCTTGCTCATTTCTGTGGGATAAGAAGAAGCATCAGACAATGAGAATGCGGCCAATGTTCTTCCCAGCAGAAGTTAGCAATAACAAACACAAATGTATGCGTTTTATTGGGTACAACAACAAAACGTTTCTGTGACATGGCAATTTTAGTTTTAATTTAGGGGTACAGCATGGAAACAGGCCCTTCAGCCCACGCCGACCATCGATCGCCCAGTCACACTAGTTCTATGTTCTCATCCACTCCCTACACTTTAGCAATTTACAATGCCCAATTCACCTACAAAACCTTTGGGAATATGCAGACCATATTTGGAATGTGGGATGGAACTCACGCAGTCACAGGGAGAACGTGCAAACTCCACACAGACAGCAGCCGGTGTCAGGATCGGACCCGGGTCTCTGGCGCAGTGAGGAAGCGGCTCTACCAGCTACTTATCAAAAAGCTGCAGGTAGACGGCGACATGTCCAGTGATCTGGCCAACTCTTTAGTTCATATGCTGATTCACCCGTGGTGCTGCATGAGTAGCTTAATGACCCTGGGACCGCGAGTAAAACGAGGAGCGATCACAAACGTTATCCAAGACGGATTACACACCTGATCAGCAAATGAAGGAGGTCATTTCTGTTCAACTGCCTTTCCCATTTCTGTTCCCGATCCTGATTTCTGATACGCCTGCTCCTGTCCAGGCATTCTATGAAAAGCAACGTAAACTTACTGTTATTCCCACAGCACTTTGGCAAATACATCCCTGAATTTACAGTAGAGAGAGTGCTGTAGTTACTGAGCAAAGTATATTCCCGTGCAGGAGGCTGATGGCTGATTTTGTTGAGGCGCATAAAATCACATGCTTTCCCCCCCTAGATTAGGGTAAGGGATAAATACTAGATAAGACACACAGAAGAATTGGAAGGCATAAGTTTAAAGTGAGTGGGGAACTGGTGGGTGTACGGAACGAGCTGCCAGAGGAGGTAGTTGAGGCAGCTACAATGACATTTAAAACAAATTTAAAATACCCGGAAAATAAATATTTAGTGGGAAATGGGCCAAATGCAAGCAGGTGGGACAAGAGTAGATTGGGGCATCTTGGTTTGAAGAAGTGCATGAGAACACGTCACACACACACACACAGCGTGAGTTTAACTTGCGTTACTTGATTCATGTGCAGATAACGAGTTTGCAGTATGGAAAATAACGATATGCATCTTTTTCTAAAAATGCAACCCCCCCCCCCCCCAATGTAAAGATTTATTATTTTTCCACCAGTCGAGTTTAATTTAGAGATACAGCACGGATATATGCCCTTCGGCCCACCAAGTCCGAGCGACCAACTATCCCTGCACACTTACACTGTCCTACATACGAGGGATGATTATACATTTTTACCGCAGCCTATTGACCTACAAACCTGCACGTCTTTGTAGTGTGGGTGGAAACCGGAGCGGCCGCAGTGAACCCACGCCGGTCACGGGGAGAACGTACAAACTCTGTACAGACAGCGCCCGTAGTCAGGATCTAACCGGGTCTCTGGCGCTGTGAGGCAGCAACTCCACCGCTGCGCCACCGTGCCATTCAAGTTTCAGACCTCTGGTCACTTCTACCTCGGTCCTGTCCGTACGGATACATACTGGGAGGAGGAGATAGTCCAGAGAACACACACTGTCCAACTACCCCTGAAGTCGGGTCCATCTCTGCCAGGCTGAGTAGTGATATCATTCCACAGAAGAAAGGGCCCTGAAACTGCCCAGCTGGCACTTTCACTGTAAACGGGTGTTGACAGTTACCACCTAGGCTGCTTGTTCTTACAAAATGCCCAAACTGGCACAGTGCAGTTACTGGCAGGGTCACAGAGTGGAGGCTGGAATGGGTGCCAGCCATTCACCGCCCGTGCGTTCCATGCAGTAGACGCAGTCACGGCAGCGAGCTCTTCACACAACACACACTTACTGTGTGTCGCACACAACGCCGCCAGTTTTAATCCATGAAGAAAAGCTCTGAGTGAGTGAGGTCCTCTGATGCAGCAGAGTATTTACAACATAGAACAGCAGAGGAACAGGCCCTTCGGCCCACAATATCCGTGCTGAACGATGCCAAACTGATCTCTTCTGCCTGCACATGATCCATATCCCTCCATATCCATGTGCCTATCTAAAAGTCCATGAAATGTTGCTATCGTATCTGCCTCCACCACCGCTGGCAACGCCTCCACCACTCTTCAACTAATATAAACATGCCTCATACATCTCCTTTAAACTTTGCTTTTTTCATCCCAAAGTAAAGCTCTCTTGTCTTTGACATTCCTACCCTGGGGAAAAGGTGCGGAATGTCTACATTATCAATGCTTCTCATAACTTTATACCCCTGTCAACTCTCCCCTCAGCCTTCTGAGAAACCAATCCAAGTTTGTTCAACCTCTCCTTGTATCTAATACTGTGCAACCTCTCGTAGCTAATACTTAGTGGGGCAACAGTAGGGGGTAATTTATAGATGTAATAAATAGCAGGACCTGGTTTTAGAGATACAGCATGGGAGCAGGCCCTTCAGCCCACACAGGTTGGGGCGACCAGCGGTGTCCGCACATTAACACTGTCGTACACATTAGGGACAATTTACAATTCTTACCAAAGCCAATTAACCTATGTCTTTGTAGTGTGGGAGGAAACTGGAGCACCGGAGAAAACCCATGTGGTCACAGGCAGAAGGTACAAATTCTGTACAGACAGCACCCGTAGTTAGAAACATAGAAAATAGGTGCAGGTGTAGGCCATTCGGCCCTTCGAGCCTGCACCGCCATTCAATATGATCATGGCTGATCATCCAACTCAGTATCCTGTACCTGCCTTCTCTCCATACCCCCTGATCCCTTCAGCCACAAGGGCCACATCCAACTCCCTCTTCAATATGGCCAACGAACTGGCCTCAACTACCTTCTGTGGCAGAGAATTCCACAGATTCACCACTCTCGGTCCTAAAAGACTTCCCCCTTATCCTTAAACTGTGACCCCTTGTCCTGGACTTCCCCAACATCGGGAACAATCTTCCTGCATCTAGCCTGTCCAACCCCTTAAGAATTTTGTAAGTCTCTATAAGATCCCCCCTCAATCTTCTAAATTCCAGCGAGTACAAGCCGAGTCTATCCAGTCTTTCTTCATATGGAAGTCCTGCCATCCCATGAATCAGTCTGGTGAACCTTCTCTGTACTCCCTCTATGGCAAGAATGTCTTTCCTCAGATTAGAAGACCAAAACTGTACACAATACTCCAGGTGTGGCCTCACCAAGACCCTGTACAACTGCAGTAGAACCTCCCTGCTCTTGTACTCAAATCCTTTTGCTATGAATGCCAACATACCATTTGTTTTCTTCACTGCCTGCTGCACCTGCATGCCTACTTTCAATGACTGGTGTACCATGACACCCAGGTCTCGCTGCATCTCCCCTTTTCCTTATTCTTCTTGCGTGTGGCATGTGACGTGCACAGCCTAAAGTTGTTGGACAACTTGCTCTATTTGATCTTCCGTTTGTGCACGTCGAGCTGATTGCATTAGTCGAAACGGGGCGGACCACGTGAAGGTTGCAATCTTCCACCCCCCCCCTTCCTAATCGGCCACCATTCAGATAATAATCAGGATGCAACCCGGTTGTGTGGTGCAGAGGCAGCAACTCTACCGCTGCGCCGCCGGGCTGCCCAACACCGCGCTCCACAGCAGCTCGACCCGAGACGGCACCCATTCCTTCTCTCCAGAGATGCTGCCTCTCCTGCGTTTTGTATCTATCTTCGGGCCAAACCACCTTGTGTTCATTCAATATGTACAAACTCCAGCAGAATGTGAGGTTAAGGCTACAGCGAGGTTCGACAGCCATGGCTTATGTTCCACACAGTCTCAGAAATGTTCACGGCACATGCCCTGGGCCAGCTATTGATCCAAATGTGATCGTTTGTTTCCTCAAACACAAGAACATACAACAGTACAGCAGGGAAAGAGGCTTTTCAGCCCACCATGTCCATGCCGACCTTGCTAATCTCCTCTGCCTGCACGTGATCCGTACCCCTCCATATCCACGTGCCCATTTAAAATCCTCTTCAACACTATTATGGTATCTGCCTCCACCACCACCACCCCTGGCACCCACCACCCTCTGTGTAAAAACAAAGACTTGCTCTAAATACATCCTTTAAACTGTCCCCCTCACCTTAACGCTCTGCCCTCTAGTATTTGACCCTGGGGGACAAGGTTGTGACTGGAGGGAGTGGTGGGAAAGTTGGATACATTTAACTATGGTGAACAGGTGATTGATGTTCAGCGTGGACTGGTGGCTGGTCTTGCTGTATCTCAGGGCTAGACGATGCTGAGGGGATTAGTGTATGTGTAGAGGGGCAGCTGGTCTTGCTGTATCTCAGGGCCAGGCGATGCTGTGTGTGGATAGCGTGTGTGTACAGGGTGCGTGTGGCTGGTCTTACTCTCGCATGCTGTAGGCATCGTCGTGTGGCTTCAGGCTGTGGTGCTGCATCATCATGCTGTGGTACTGCCCCAGCCTGTGGTCTGGCCGGCCGTACGTCTGGCCGTGCATGCGTCCCTGTGGCTGCCCGTTCAGCTGGTGGCGGGTGGGGCCCAGCATGGAGTGCGGCGGTCGGGGAGACGGGTGGGGGTTGGCGTTGAAGAGAGCTGGCGACTGGGCGGGGTAGACGGGTGAATGGGGGAGGAGTGCGTGCGGGCCCTGCAAACCCGGGTGTAGCCCGTGCCGCCTGTAGATCAGACCGGAGCCGGACACGGGCTGCGCGCTCTGTCTCTTGGCTGCAGCATTGTGACTGTCCAGGTCCAGGATCTCCTTCGGGCTCTCCGCTCGCTCCTGCTCCTTGTCTGCCTTTTCGTCCTTGACTGAGTGGGACACACTGGCGGCCCCTGCCATTGTGTTCTTGCTGTCCTTAGAGCTTCCATTCACTGCTTCCTGCAGCGTATGTGTGTCGGTCGAGGCGTCAGCGGCCTGCAGGGAGAGTTTGCCGTTGTGTACGGCCATGTGGGTGGGTGGCTGGAGCTGGTGGGCAGTGGGGGACAGAGTCTGGGGCCAGTCCTCTGCTGGGTAGCCCTGCCCTTGGCCATACGGGTAGTAGTGGGCATGCTGGTACTGGTGGTAGGGACCTGGCATCTGCTGCTGGGAGCCGTGGTAGGGATAACACTGGACCTGGTGCTGGTACGCCGGGTAAATCCCAGGCGGCAACTGCTGTGGGAAGTTGGGATTGGGGAAGGTTTGCCGGTTTGGGAATGTCTGTGGCGGGGCCAGGCCCCTGCCGAAGGGTCTGCAGCCGTGGGCCATGCCGTACTGTCCAGTCACCGTGTAGTCGGAGCTGTGGCCGTACTGTGGGTGCATCAGCATGCCCATCACGCCAGGGTTGGTGCCGCTATTCTTGCCCGCTCCCGATTCCTCCGCCATCTTCAGTAGCCCGGAGACAGTGCCGTGATCGGACGGGTCGGGGTAATGCCTGGGGCCGGAGACGCCCGGAGCCACCGCCTCATCGCCCTGGGCCCGCTCCTCATCATCTCTCACACATTTGTTCTTCCTCCCTCTGCCCGCTCTGCCGCTGAGCTTCTTGCTGTTCTTCACCCTGCTCTTCACGGGCCCCTTTTTGGAATCCGGATTCGATTTTCTCTGCTCCCCTCCGGCCTTCGCGACGGAACGGCTCACGTCCCCCAACCCCGCGGTCGGCGTTTCTTCCTCTTCCGTTTTGATGGACACCATGACGTTGGTGGGGCTGCGGCTCCTGCCCGGCTCGGCCACGTCGGTAGTGTTGGGGTTGGTGGCACTGTCGGGGGGCTGTGCGCAGGTGGGTCCCGTCTCTGGGGGAGAGGGCACAGTCTCGGAGTGCTGCTTCACCGGGGGGGACCCGCTTTTATTCATTGGCACCTTTTCTGCTAAAGACAAACATAAATGACATTAGTCACTGCAGATCACCATGTTGCAACCATGTCCTTCACAGGGTGGTGCAGCGGGTAGTGCCACTGCCTCACAGCGCCAGAGACCCGGCTTCCATCCTGCCTCGGGTGCTGTCTGTAAGGCGTTTGCACGTTTTCCCCGTGACCTCGTGGGTTTCAATAGACAGGTGCAGGAGGCCATTCATCCCTTCGAGCCAGCACCCCCATTCAATGTGATCACGGCTGATCATCTCCAATCAGTACCCCGTTCCTGCCTTCTCCCCATATCCCCTGACTCCGCTATCCTGAAGACCCCTATCTAACTCTCTCTTGAAAGTATCCAGAGAACCGGCCTCCACCGCCCTCTGAGGCAGAGAATTCCACAGATTCACAACCCTCTGTGAGAAAAAGTGTTTCCTCATCTCCGTTCTAAATTATTCTTTTACTGTGGCCCCTTATTCTTAAACTGTGGCCCCTGGTTCTGGACTCCCCCAACATCGGGAACACGGCGCTCCGGTTTCCTCCCACATCCCAAACACGTGCAACTTTGTGCGTAAATCGGCCCTCTGCAAATTGTCCCGAGTGTGTCGGGAGTGGATGAGAAAGTGGGATAACTAAGTTTGCAGGTGACACTAAAGTGGGTGGCATTGTCGGTAGTGAGGATGATTGGTTGGGCAGGTGAGCTGAGGAATGGTTCATGGACTTTAATACGGAGAAGTGCTGCGTTTTGGGAAGTCAAGCCAGGGCACGACCTGCACAGGGAATGCAAGAGCTCTGGAGAATGATGTAGAGAAGAGGGATCTAGGAGTAAAAGTGACGTCGCAAGTAGACAGGGTGGTCAAGATAGCTCTGGGCACAGTGGCCTTCATCAGTCGGACTATTAAATGTAGAAGTTTGGAGGCCGTGTCACGGTTGGACCAGACATTGATGAGGCCACATTTACATCACGCAGCAGGGGGAGCAGGGGTGATCTAATTATTTTTTACACACAAAGGGTGGTAGGTATAGAGCACTAGCTGCCAGAGGAGGTGGTTGAAGCAGGTACCATCACATTGTTTAAGACACATTGAGACAGGTACATAGGATGGGTAAATGTAGAGGGATGCAAGCCAAACGCAGGCAGATGGGACTAGTGTTGATGGGGCATGTTTGGCCAAAGGGACTGTTTGCGTGCTGTATGACTCTAACATAGAAGTGCGAACGGGAGATCGATGTTGAAGGGCACATTTCCATGCTGTATCTCTAAACTAAACTAAGAACGAATGGAAATTCTCAGAAGGAAACCTTGGAATGAAGGACAAACTGACCGAGAACTGCCAATGAAAGACTCTTTTCTCTGGGAAACATTGTCCAAAATAAGCATGTGACTTTGTAACTATTTTACAGGAAGGAGATTAAATGGGAGGAAACAAAGTACATAATAAAAAGCAAAACTGCTCCGTTTTTTGCTGAGTACATCTAAATCACATCTAGAGTTAGTAACCTGTAGTGGGTTTGGGTGAGTAGAGCGGTTACCTTCAGTTTCGGAGACGGTTTTGGGCATCTCTGTTTCCGACGGTCGGGCACTGGTGTCGAGCGGCAGTTTGTGAGCGGGCACGTTGGATGCATGCTGCTGCACGGCTGGTGGGCAGGGGCCGGGGAGGTAGGGCGCAGTGTGCTCCGCGGGTGGGCAGACAGGAGCGGAGAGCTGCTGCATGGCGATCATCTCTGGGCTGGAGAGCATGGAGTCCACGTGCAGCCCTTGGTGGGGAGGAGGGGAGCGGAGGAAAGGGGGAGGCATTCTGGGCGCGCCGGTGGCCTGGGGAGCGTTGGGGAGTCGGGGGTAGACTGGGGGCCCATTGTGAGGTAGACGGCCTGGCTGGTTGGGCCAGTGGTTCAGGGGCACAGAGGCCCTCATCAGGTTCTGCTCCACCATCTGGGAAAAGGGGTGATGCTGCGATGGAGAGGGTTGGCTCGGACCGACCATCTGACTTTTGCCAGTCGGTGCTAACGGTCTTTCCACGGAGCCGCCGCTGTTGTTATTCCACACCGGACGCGGGCCGCGGCAAGGTCCGTTCAGATGGCCGTACGGGTTGTACACATGTCTCGGGGCAAAGTCAGACGGTGGCGGCTGGTGTGCGGGACTCTCCAGCCGTTGTGCCGTGTATCCCGGCTGGAAGGGTTGACTCGGGTACATGCTCCCTTCCTGAGGTGGAGCTGCCACTGTTCCTGGAGGCACTGACGGAGGCCGAGGGCCAAGGGAAGGCCCATGGACTGGCCCCACGTAGCTGGGCTTGCTTTTGGGGCCCAGCATCTGCGGTCCTGGCTGCTCATTCACATTTACCTGGTGCTGGAATTAGAAGAAAATATTATTTCTGCATCTCCAAACTCGACCAAAGTGCTAGAGTAACTCAGTGAGGGGGTCAGGCAGCATCCTGTTCCATTCCTCTCCACACTACGCAATTGTTTTTCCAATATACAAATGAATAGGAGAGGGGACCCAGCCTGTTCTCCACAGATGCTGGCTGACCCACTGAGTTACTCCAGCACTTTGTGTCTACTTTTTCCTATGAACAGTAGCGTTAGTAAATAGTGGATAGTGAGGGACTGGGGTTGTCTTAGTGACATTTAACTGCTAACGAAACAAAAAGATACGATAGAACGTTATTGATCCCAGAAGGGAAATTGATCTGCCAACAGTAAAAAAAAAACACAAAATACTTGAAACATGAAATTAAAGTGACGAGCGGAAAGGATTGGGAATGTGCCAAGATTTGGGGGTGGGGGGGGGGGGGGGGGGGGGGGGGGGAGTCAGTCTCAGTCTACCCCACGACAGAAAGGGGAGGAGTTGTACAGTTTGATAGCCACAGGGAAGAAGGATGTCCTGTGGCGTTCTGTGCTGCATCTTGGTGGAACCAGTCTGTTGCTGAAGGTGCTCCTCAGGTTGACCAGTGTGTCATGGAGGGGGGGAGCTGTATTGTCCAGGATGCTCCGCAGTTTGAGGAGCATCCTCCCCTCCAAGACCAACCTCCCCGTGAATCCAACTAACGCATAGAGGATATGCTGAACAATGGTAGCATTCCCAGTGAGCAGAGTCTCTGCACCAGTTCGAGATTGGCAGCTGCATGGGTCTCAGAGGGAAATATCAGCACAAACTCCTGGAATCTCCAGAGACCAGGATCCCAGGTGGAAAATCACATCACCATATGAAGATATATAAAAGTGCCAGACAGTTCCACAAACAATTACATGCATTGATGAAGATACAAGTGTTTATATCATTCAGTATTCTGAAGTCATGATGTGGTTCTATAAGACGTTGGTGAGGCTGCATTTGGAATATTATGTGCAGTTCTGGCCAGCCCATGGTGGGAAGGACGAGGAGGCTTTGGAGAGGATACAGAGGAGGTTTAACAGAATGCGGCCAGGATTAAAGAACATTAGCTGCAAGAAGAGGCTGGCCCAACTTGGGTTGCTGTCTCTGGAGCGTCGAAGGCCGATGGAAGTTTATAAAATTTGACGCATAGATAAGGTCAACAGAACCTTTTTCCCCCAAAGCTAAAAATGTCAAAGAGGGCATTACTTTAAGCAAAAAGGGTGAATGGTGCCAGGGCTGGTGGTGGTGGTGGAGGCAGATACGATAGTGGCATTCAAGAGGCTTTTAGATAGGCTGAGAATGGAGGGATATGGATCGCGTGCAGGCAGAGATCATTTTATTTTGGCATCGTGTTCAGCACAGACATTGTGGGCCGAAGGGCCTGTTCCTGTGCTGTTCTACATTATATGACTATTGAGCGACCAGTTTAGAAAGTCTTTATTTTGCATTATTAATTTTCTCGAGTTAATTTTCCACGATTGGAATATCGCCCACTAGCTGTGATGGGTGCAGAAGCTGCTGGTAAACTGGACGTCATTCGCGAAGCAAAAAAACATGTAAAAGGCCACCAGGCGGAACGTCACCAGCCACGAAGAGATTGTTGATGTGGATTCACAGCTGAGTATTGTGTACAGACTGAAATCATTACCTGCATTATAAACTGGTGGTGCAACTGCTGCCGAACTTGGTCCGTCATCCGCGGGTCCCGTGGGGTGCAGTACCGGTACGCAGGCTCTCCTGCCGTCCGAGAGCCAAACATGCACGGCACCGGCGATCTCTGCCGAAAAAAACATCGCAGTCGGCAAAGTGTGTAAGAATCAGTCTCAAGAAGGACATCAGTCTGAAAACGGGTCTCGACCCGAAACATCGCCCATTCCTTCTCTCCTGAGATGCTGCCGCACCCGCTGAGTTACTCCAGCATTTTGAGTCTACCAGCAGTTGGCTACTTCCCGCTTTGGCAGAGGTAAGGCGGGAGCAATGCCAGGGACGTGACTGACACTCAGTCTAGATTGCTTCCAACGCTTCACCGCCAATAAAACTCGGCAAGGCGTTTCCACTGCTGGTTTAAAAGGGACGTGCAGAAGCCCACCTCAACAACGGTACCGCTAAAAACAGGAAATTAGATGAATTATAGTGGAGACACAAGGAACTGCAGATGCGGGAATGCTGAGCTAAGCACAAAGTGCTGGAGGAACTCAGCAGATCAGGCAGTATAGGACAGGTGATGTTCCAGGTGTGTTTGTCATCGGGATGAAGAAGAGTCCTGAGCCAAAATGTCGCCTGTCCATTCCCTCCACAGATGCTGCCTGACCCGCTGAGTTCCTCCAGCACTTGGTGTTTTTAATTATAGCAGTATTGACTAAATCTCCGTTCAAGTTGTCAGGTCGAGAGGAGAATGGCATTGCTCCTCTTCAAACCTTCCTTATGTAAAGTTTAAGAAAGAACTGCAGATGCTGGAAAAATCAAAAGTCGTCAAAATGCTGGAGAAACTCAGCGGGTGAGGCAGCATCTATGGAGCGAAGGAGTGGGTCACGTTTCTGGTCCAGACCCTTCTTCAAACTGATGTGGGGGTGGGGGGGGGGGCAGGACCTCACATCAGTCTGGTCTGGACCGGAAACCTCGCCCATTCCTTCGCTCCATAGATGCTGCCTCACCCGCTGAGTTTCTCCAGTTTCCATATGTAAAGCATCTTTGTGCTGAAATATATGACATGCGGCCTGGATCAGCAGACATTGGCCATGAGGAGCGGTTGGACAAACTGGGATTGTTTTTGGTGGATGTTAGAGGTTGAAGGCGGACCTGACAGAAGCATATGAACGGTTACAGGTCAGCCAGTCAGAAGCGTTTACCCCAGGGTGGAAATGTCAAAGCCGAGAGGCCACAGCTTTGAGGTGAGAGGGGCAAAGCTTCAAGGAGATGCGCAGGGGGAAGGTTTAGGAAATAAAACACACACAGAGGGTGGTGGTGGAAGCAGATAGGAGTGTGGTATTTCAGAGCCTGTGGATAGGCATGTTGGTCTGCAGGGAATGGGGAGAACATTGATCACAGGAAGGTAGGGGAGACGAGTTCAACTTGGCATCATGTTCACCACAGACACTGTGGGCCGAAGGGCCTGTTCTTGTACTGTACTGTGTTCTCTGCTCTTTATGCTTCACACGGGTGTCAGAGACAAAGCTAGAGAGAACATTTGAACAAGAGATAAAATGCTTTAAAATAAAACAATTAAACGGTTGACACAAGAATCCTGGAATCTTGAGCAAAACACAAAGTGCTGGGAAAACTCAGCGGGTCGGGCAGCATACAGTCTGTGGAGGGAATGGACAGTCGATATTTTGGGCAAGGACTCTTCTTCAGACTCAAAGGGGTTAGATGATTTCTGGGGATCTAAAGGCATATATTCAAGAGAAGGGTGATAGCTTACTTGCTGGCCTTGAAGCGGATACAATTGGCTTGCTGATTCAGTACAGGACATTCCCTTGTAGGAGGATGCCGCCGCTGGGAAACTCTGCCCATTTACCAGCTCCATTGTGCGTGAGGGAGGCCCGTGCAGCGTGTGGCCGCGGCCTGCATCAGCTGCGGGGGCATGCACCTCACCATTAGTCTGCTGCGACTGCTTCTTCACAGCCTCCTCGGGAAGTCTACTCGACGTTTCAGCCGCTTCTTTCCCGAGGCGGCTGGGCTTGCTCCGCCTGCGCTCCTTCTTGTCCTTGTCGTCCCAGCGCAGATTAAACTCCTCGTCGCTGTCCGCATCTTCTGCGGGGAAGTGTTTCAGCATCGACTTGTTGAAGCACCTGTCCAGAGCCTCAGCCATCTTTGTGTATTCTGTTAGCGCAAACATAAAAATGGAGCAATGAGAGGCCACACACACAACACAATGAGCAAGAATTTCATTGTTCCACTGTCAGTGTAGAAGTGATAAACTGCTATTTACACGGTGGTGCAGCGGTAGAGTTGCTGCCTCACAGCGCCAGAGACCCGGGTTCGATCCTGACTGCGGGTGCTGTCTGTAAGGAGTTTGCACGTTCTCCCCTTGACCTGCGTTGGTTTTCCCCGGGTGCTCTGGTTTCTTCACACACTCCAAAGACGTACAGGTGTGGAGGTTAGGTGGCTTGGTGTAAGTGTGTAGGATAGTGTTAGTGAGCGGGGATCGCTGGTCGGTGCAGACCCGGAGGGCCGAAGGGCCTGTTTCCGCGCTGTATCTCTAAACTAAACAGTACGTCTGACAATTCAACGCTCTTGACTATTCTGAGCAAGTCATGTCAATAGTCATACGGCATGGAAACAGGCCATTCAGCACAACACGCTCAGGTCAACCAGCATGCCCCACCTACACCAGTGCCATTGCCCTGCATTGGCCCATAGCCCTCTAAACCAGGGTTCCCAACCTATTTCGTCCTGTTTACCCCATGACACTTTAATAGCACATAATATGTGTTATTTCACTTCTTTAGGAACAACTAATGGTAGACAATAGACAATAGGTGCAGGAGTAGGCCATTCGGCCCTTCAAGCCAGCACCACCATTCAATGTGATCATGGCTGCTCATCCCCAATCAGTACCCCGTTCCTGCCTTCTCCCCATATCCCCTGACTCCGCTATCTTTAAGAGCCCTATCTAGCTCTCTCTTGAAAGTGTCCAGAGAACCTGCCTCCACCGCCCTCTGAGGCAGAGTTGATGAAGATACCAGTATACCAGAACCAAACACAGTCGGTCTATGAAAACAAATATGTACACATCCAGAATCAACACATTTACCCCCTGGGGTGGGTGAGATTTACCCCATGGGGGTTTATTTACCCCAGTTTGGGGAACCTTTACTCTAAACCCTTTGTGCGCATGTACCTGTCCCAGTCGCTTTTCGATGCTGTTATAGTCACTGCCTCAAAGGCTCGCGATGTAATTATAGGTTTGAATCAACCGATACACATCATTTAATCCAAATGACATATTTTAAGATGTAAATGAGAATAATAAAGGACGTGGTATTTTCTGCAGCTGATTATTTGCAGGAAAATAAATGCAAAGTGCTGGAGTAACTTGGTGGGTCAGGCAGCATCTACGGAGGGGCATGGATTGGTGATGGGACCAATTGTGTCGGGACCTTTCTTTAGACTGACTAAACGGGGTGGGGAGAAACATCTTGAAAGGTCGGGAGAGCATAAAGGCCGGCAAGTGAGAGAAGTGACATTTAAAGCCAGAGGCAGGGGTACAGATAAAACGGAGGGGGTGGGGAAGCGGGGTGGGGGGGTGAGGGGACACTGGTGTATAAAATTGGAGAATTCAATCTTCATACTGTGCAAGATAGAACAGTAGATGTGGGTCAAAATCGAAGGTAGACACAAAATGCTGGAGTAACTCAGCGGGTGAGGCAACATCTCTGGAGAGAAGGAATGGGTGACGTTTCGGTCGAGGTCTCGAGCGACTTACTCCAGCATTTTGCGTCTACCTTCGATGGAAATAGGCCTGTCGGCCCACCAAGTCCAGGCCGACCATCGGTCACCCGTTCACACTAGTTCTGTGTTATCCCACTTTCTCATCCACTCCCTACACACTCGGGGTAGTTTACAGAGGGCCAATTAACCTACAAGCAGCACCCCCCCCTCACGTCTTTGGGACGTGGGAGGAAACCGGAGAAAACTCACGGGGAGAACGTGCAAACTCTGTACAGACGTCGCCCATTCCTTCCCTCCAGAGATGCTGCCTCACCCGCTGAGTTACTCCAGTTGTAAGCTACCTAAGCAGAACACGAAGTGGTGTTGCCCCAGCTTGTGTCTGGCCCTCACTCTGGCAATGGAGGCCCAGGGCAGAAAGGTCAGTGTGGGAATGGGAAGGGGAGTTAAAATGATCGGCGACTGGAGATCCAGTAGGCCTTGTAGGGCAGAGTGTTCAGTGGAACAGTCGCTGAGCCTACTCTTGGGCTCGCCAATGTGAAGGAGGCCACAACGGCAGCGCCTGCGGCAAGCTCTCCACACGTTGGATTTATTGGTTCATTATATACAAACTCCCATAAAGCAATCGCTTTACAATGCTGATGAAAATATATTCCTGACTTACCATTTCCTTCGCCATTATACTCCAGACAATCTTCAAACATGACCTTCATATCAGCCACAAACTCTTCTTTCACGTTATACTGTTTCTCATTGAGTTTTCGTTCAATGGTCGAAAGGTCCATTGGTGTCTGTAAACGATCAGAACAGATTACGAGGTGACGACCAGAAACTGTTCAACAATAGACAATAGGTGCAGGAGTAGGCCATTCGACCCTTCGAGCCAGCACCGCCATTCAATGTGAT
This sequence comes from Okamejei kenojei, assembly GCA_035221665.1. Taxonomy (NCBI): domain Eukaryota; kingdom Metazoa; phylum Chordata; class Chondrichthyes; order Rajiformes; family Rajidae; genus Okamejei; species Okamejei kenojei. The sequence continues at coordinate 48,398,327 of CM069149.1, read as the reverse complement.
CATGGCTGATCATCCCCAATCAGTACCCCGTTCCTGCCTTCTCCCCATATCCCCTGACTTCGCTATTTTTCAGAGCCCTATCTAGCTCTCTCTTGAAAGCATCCGGAGAACCTGCCTCCACCGCCCTCTGAGGCAGAGAATTCCACAGACTAGTCAACGATTAAAGATGTTGAGGAAAAGCAACGTAAAATATCCACAATAACATAAATACTTCAAGATGCACAAGGACCTGCAGGTTCCCCCTCCCACCCACATCCCTCTGTCTTTATATTCAATTCCTCTTCACCTCCAGCCTTTGTCACTTACTCCACCCATCTGCCAAACACCCCCCCCCCGCCACCTCTATCCACCTATCACTTGCCAGGCTATGTCCCATCCCACCTCTCTTTTCCAGCTCTCTCCCCCCCTACGACATCTGTCTGGAGGGTCCCAACCCAAAACATTGCCTGTCGAGTCCCTCCACAGATGCTGTTTAAGAAGGAACTGCAGATGCTGGAAAATCGAAGGTAGACAAAAGTACTGGAGAAACTCAGTGGGTGCAGCAGCATCTATGGAGCGAAGGAAATAGGCAACGTTTCAGGCCGAAACCCAGAAGGGTTTCGGCCTGAAACGTTGCCTATTTCCTTCAGTGTTTTGGCCCGAAGCGTTGCCTATTTCCTTCGCTCCATAGATGCTGCCGCACCCGCTGAGTTTCTGCAGCATTTTTGTCTACCTCCACAGATGCTGCCTGACCCACTGAGTTCCTCCAGCACTTTTGCGTTTTGCTCAAGATTCACGCATCTGCAGTTCCTCCAGTCTCCATCTGCATCACCAGAGTTTACAATCTAGAACTGGAAATTGGTGACACATTGAGACCACTTTTTACCCAGTATAATTCACAGTGTGCACTTCATAGTTCAAATAAAAATGGTTTCAGTTCTAATTATACCTGGTTATTTAATACTCGAGAAACATGGGTAAACAAAAAAGGTCACAAACTGACCTTAATTCAAACTGAGTGGATATTTATGATCTATTCTTTCCTGTAAAACCACATATGAAAGTTTAATGTACCGCACTGTTATATAAAATATAAACTTTATGAGGCATGGATGGTCAAAACCTTACCCCAAGATTGGAAATCTGAGTGGCATAGCTTTAACGCTCAGAGGAGCAAGGTTTGTGTACGGGGTAAGAGTGGTGGGTATTGGAACGTGTGGCCAGATACATCAGTGGTGTATCATTACATTAGGCACATGGATATCCAGGGAATGGAGGGGTATGGATCACGTGCAGGGAGAGGGGGCTAGTCTAATGGCTTCATGGTCAGCACAGACATTGTGGGCTGAAGGGCCTGTTCCTGTCCTGTACAGTTCTATACTCTACGTTCAGTCCTGCCTTACTTTGATCTCATGGTGCACTCGGTGTTAATAATTAAGCTGTGTTTGGTGGAAAACCTGGACAAGCATTTTCCTTAATTTCTGCAAAGTGCACGACTACACAGTTGGTGCAAGTGAAAGTCTGAAAAGAATGCTGCATGGCAAACCTTACCTCAATGATGTCGTAGTAGTTCGGGGCGTACGATTCATCGACAGGTTCCAGGAACGGCCATGAATCCTTGTGTGCTTTAACAGTATCTAGGACTAAACAAAGGCAGAGCTCAATCACACCATCTTGCACAAGTTTAATGCTTCTAAAGTACGTGTTCCTCTCCAAATGACAAATACGTACCTTTGTACATGGCGACGTAATCTTCGTCCAATTCAAACCTACAGCAGAAAAGTGACACAAAATACACTTATTACATTTTATGAAAAAGAGAATTAAGAATCAACAGCGGTGCGGCGGGTGGAGCTGCTGCCGCCTCACAGCACCAGAGACCCGGGTTCAATCCCGATCGCAGGTGCTGTCTGTACGGAGTTTGCACGTGTTCACCGTGAGTTTCCTGCGGATGCTCCAGTTTGCTCCCACAGCCCAAAGACGTGCGGGGGGAGGAGGTTGTAGGTGAATTGGCTCACTGTAAACTGCCCCTAGCCTAGTATGAAGGGAGTGGATGGAAAAAGTGGGATAACACAGAACTAGTGTGAACGGGTGACCGATGGTAGGTGTGGACTTGGTGGGCCGACAGGCCTGTTTCCATCGAAGGGAGACACAAAATGCTGGAGTAACTCGCTCAAGACCTCGACCCGAAACATCACCCGTTCCTTCTCTCCAGAGATGCCGCCTGTCCTGCTGAGTTACTCCAGCACTTTGTCTCTACCTTTGATTTATACCAGTATCTGGTTTACAATTTCCATGCTGTATTTTTCAACTCGTACCTCCCAGCACACGATGGCCTTTCATTCCTCGCCGGTGTAGCCATCCCTGGACCTGCTGCAGTAATTGTGCTGGGTCCACCTCGGTGCTATGGGGCAGGTCATTCCCGGAGGTTGTCCCGGCAATAATCAAAGACCAGCGATGAATGTCCAGCTCGGTCAGGGGGGCTGGGCCCTGGAGGGGAGGCTACAAGCGATGGTCATCCCCACCACCCATTGCCTTTGCCAGTGGCAGAGCGTAATGTTAACTACTTTGCCATGAGGTCCATTTACATTGTGGACAGTGTTCAGGAGATGTCAGCACAAAGGGCAGCCAGCTGTTCTACTCAATAACCAAAAGTCTGTAGCCTCCTTTTGCTCCGGTATCTTATTTCATTCACATGTTTAAATTATAATGTTTTATTCTTAATGCTTTAATGTTTTCTGTTTTATTCTTAATGGTTTATTGTTCCATGCGAGCGGAGCACCAAGGCAAATTCCTTGTATGTGTACATACGTGGCCAATAAACTTATTCATTCATTCATTCATGCAAACAGCATGGATGCTTGTAAGGAAAAATTCAAAGAAAAACAATTGGAAGAGGAGAGGAGAGGATGGAAGGACATGAGCTGATATTGAGTGAGATGGAACTCTGGATCCACACAAGTGTTTCTGCTTCCCGTGACCTTTCTGTACGGCACTGGTTTGTAATCCATCGACATGCAGTGAGCAACTTTGTTTTGTGTGCTTAGCACACAGATAACACGACAGCAGACAATAGACAATAGGTGCACAAGTAGGCCATTCGGCCCTTCGAGCCAGCACCGCCATTCAATATGATCATGGCTGATCATCCAGAATCAGTACCCCGTTCCTGCTTTCTCCCCATATCCCCTGATTCCATTAGCCCTAAGATCTATATCCAACTCTCTCTTGAATACGTCCAGTGAATCGGCTCCACTGCCTTCTGTGGCAGAGAATTCCACAGATTCACAACCCTCTGGATGAAAAAGTTGTTCCTCATCTCAGTCCTAAATGTCCGACCCCTTATTCCTAAACTGTGAGCCCTAGTTCAGGACTCCGCCAAGATGGGGAAGATGTTTCGTGCAGACTATATTGTGGGCTCTGGGAATTTGATCAGAGCGCTACCTCTTGGGCATGACCTGATTTTACCCGCGTACGGTATGGCCCAACTTAATTGGGCAGCTCACCTCGGTACACGCGACAACACCGCAACAAGTTGTGGCATTTTGCTGAGCTTTGTTGATACTGCTCAATATCCTGAACAAAATCCACTGACAATGTTAATAATGAACAGTTTTTGAACCCAAACTGTGCCTTCCCCCGGCTGAATCGCCGATGACACTGGGCGACCACCATATGGATCCCCCTCAGGTGTAGAGCAAGTACGTTTAATTTAATTTGAAATACAGTGCAATCTTCTCCCTTGTTTAATGACCAATCTGGTAAACGAAATCCAGATGGGACGGTGCAGCTTGTTTCTATTAAACCTCGAGCAACATTCCGTTTTATGTACATCGTAGACGTTCTCTTCAGTAGAGTTCGGGAGAAAGTGAGAATGCAGAGGATGGAATGGACCTTTCTTGTGGCCACGAGCCGCCCATCCCCACAGTCAATACGTACAAATCTTTTGCCTTCTTATCCTTCTTTATCGGCACGAATGGCTCCAGGTTCATAAGTTCAGGAGGCAGCTCTTTTCCCTGAGAAAGTAACCAGGCTCTCTCCTCTCTCATCTTCCTCCTTTTGGCACGACCTGGAAACGAGGAAGAAATATTTCCCAGGCATGAGTGGGTTAACCCGCGATGAGCGTTTGTCAGCACTGGGCCCGTACCTGCTGGAGTTTAGAAGGATGAGGGGGGGACCTCATTGAAACGTACAAAATAGTGAACGGCTTGGATAGAGTGGATGTGGAGAGGATGTTTCCACTAGAGGGAGAGTCTAGGACCTGAGGTCACAGCCTCAGAATTAAAGGACGCTCTTTTAGGAAGGAGATGAGGAAAAATTTCTTCTTTACTTAGAGGGTGGTGAATCTGTGGAATTCTTTGCCACAGAAGGCTGTGGATGTGGAGGCCAAGTCAGTGGATATTTTTAAGGCAGAGATAGATAGATTCTTGATTAGTTCGGGTGCCAGAGGCTAAGGTGAGAAGGAGGGAGAATGGGGTTAGGAGGGAGAGAGAGATCAGCCATGATTGAATTGCACAGTAGACCTGATGGGCTGAATGGCCTAATTCTACTCCTGTTCCTAACGACCTAAAAATAAAATGCTGAAGAATCCCTAGCTTTGCCTGGAGCAGTGGACACTGGAGCAGCGGGTAGAGCTGCTGACCCGTGGATCACATGAGCAAAGGGAATCAGAAGAACAATGATGTTTAAATTACAAAGTGCAACAAAACTGCTTTCCAGAGGATTCTCCACAACATCCCAAAAAGGGCAGCCCGGTGGAGGAGCAGCTGCCTCAGGGGCTAACGTGTGAAGCTGCACATTCTCCCTGTGACCGCGTGCGTTTCCAGCCCCTTCCCAAAGATGTGTGGGTTTGTAGGTTCATAAGGTCAGGAATAGGAGCAGAATTTGGCATTAGGCCCATCAAGTCTACTCCGCCATTCATTCACAGCTGATCGCTCTCTCCCTCCTAACCCCATTCTCCTGCCCTCCCCATAACCCCCGACACCCGTACTAATCAAGTATCTAGCTATCTCCGCCTTAATAATAGTCACAGACTTGGCCTCCGCAGCAATCTGTGATTTCCAGATTCACCAGCCGCTGTAGGTAAATAGCCTCGTGTAGAGGCATGGGTGGAATTCGCGGTGGGGGGTGGGGGGTGGGGGGGACAGGTCCCCTCCATGTTTTGAGAGGTGGGGGAACAATCCCCCTCAGGTTTTTTAATCTGGAATTTTGAAATTCGGTGAAAAAAACTATTAAAAATCTCTGCTTTCCGTGAGAGATGGAGTGGGACTGATGATCGAGGGCGCTGATTGGACGAGAGAGCCGTCGGTCAACAGGTAGTGTGGGGGGAGGGGGGGGCATGATGATTCAGCACGGTGATTGGAGGAGGGAGACGTCCTGGTGGAGCAAAGATCATAGAGCAGAGCTTAAATCGGCCTGTTCGCGGGGCCTTTCATCGCCTGGCCGGTTTGCGGGTTTGTCATCAGCCGCGGGATCTTCCATCGACCCGCTCACCAGCTCCCGATGCTGAAGCCCCCGCTGGGGGAAGGAAGACCCCGTGAACGGGCCGCTTCACGCCCCACGATCGGGGCGGTCGAAGCTGCTGCTGCTGGAGTTTGGAGTCGGTCACCAACCAGGTCAGTTCCCGATGTTACCGTCCACCATAAACCGCCCATGTAGAGGAGTGGGTGAGAAAGTGGTTTAACATGAACTAGGGTGAATGGGTGACCAATGGTCGGCATGGACACGGTGGGCCGAAGGGCCCGCATCGATACTGCTCTCCAAACTAAAACCCAGTAACATTCAAATCATTCAATTACAGAAAGCACCTGGAATTTCCATGCAAGACATATTCATTAGAAGCTGTAAAGCAAAATGTTTCAACATATGACGAGCACTAAAATGCAAAAAAAAAGCAAAAAAACCTCTTAATTTATGACAATATTTTATTTATCGCAAAGAATAAGTAGAGCATGAGGTTTTTGACTTGGTTAAAGTGTCCTTGCATGCTCATGATCCAACATCCACTGGCATTGGAGTGAGGCAGTGGCTTGCTGCCAGTGTTCCTGGACCATAGCGAACAGAAACAGGCCCTTCGGCCCGTATTGTCTATGCTGGGCAAAGTCCGAGGTTGCAGACAAGTGCAGCCACTGGAATCCACCACGCCTGTCGGGATTCTTCATCAGACGGGCCGGGGGGGGGGGGGGGGGGGGGGGGGGGGGGGGGGGGGGGGAAGCTGGACAAGAGAGGTGGAGGCAGGACAAAGACTTTGTGTTTTATGCAACACTGGAAGCAACACTGTGTGAGAGGGCGATAGGACCAGACACGTACCTTCCACAGCTTTGACTCGCTCTTCAAACTCCCTCCTCCTCTCTTCCTCCACCAGCTGCTCCTGTTCCTTCCTCTGCACGGCCAACAGGAGTTGACGTTCCGCTTCCTCCTCTCTCCGTTTCTGCTCCTCCACCTTCGCGATAGCAGATATTTTTTCCTGCAACATCAATGAACATTTTGTTGGCTTCTCTTCAACAATGGTAGAGCTTCCTTATGTGATCTTTACCCACGTTGATCTTTATGCAGAACAAAATACTCAATGTTACCCGTGAAAATTACGCTGAGAGACATCAGGTGGATGGTTTTAGTTGGAAACTGGAGCAAAAATCAAACTGCTGCAGGAACTCGGCCGATCGAGCAGCATCGTGGGGGGGTGGTGGTGAAAGAGATGCTGATGTTTCGTTCGGGTCTGTGCACCTGTTTATCATAAGGTCATAAGTGATAGGAGTAACATTAGTCCATTCGGCCCATCAAGTCTACTCCGTCATTCAATCATGGCTGATGTATCTCTCCCTCCTAACCCCATTCCCCTGCCTTCTCCCCATAACCTCTGACATATCTATCTCTGCCTTAAAAATATCCACCAACTTGGCCTCCACAGCCTTCTGTGGCAATGAATTCCACAGATTCACCATCCTCTGACTAAATAAAATTCTCCTCATCTCCTTCCTAAAAGAATGTTCTTTAATTCTGAGGCTATGACCTCTAGTCCTAGACTCTCCCACTAGTGGAAACATCCTCTCCACATCCACTCTATCCAGGCCTTTCACTATTCTGTACTTTTAATGAGGTCCCCCCTCATTCTTCCAAACTCCAGCGAGTACAGGCCCAGTGGCAACAAACGCTCATCATAGGTTAACCTACTGGTAGACACAAAATGCTGGAGTAACTCAGCGGGTGAGGCAGCATCTCTGGAGAGAAAGAATGGGCAACGTTTCGGGTCGAGATCCTACTTCAGAATGCTGAGATCAGTCTGAGGGAGGGTCTTTCCTTCTCTCCAGAGATGCTACCCCACCCGCTGAGTTACTCCAGCATTTTGTGTCTACCTTGGATTTATACCAACATCTGCAGTTCTTTGTTACACGAAGGTTAACCTACTGTTTGGTTGGTTTTGACCAGGAGGAAGACCACTCTCTGCCTTAACTCAGTGATAGTCAGCACAAACGCATCACCCAGGAAAAGATCACTGATCACAACATTGCTCAAACACAAATCTGGGACCGCCTCATCCATAAGAGCACAGATCAATACTGGAATTGATATTTCCGGGGAAAGCACTCGAGAGAGAACAGAGATTTATTTTATCGAATTCCCAATCCCGGCGGCACCCCAGCTACAAGATGCAACTTGGAACCAACGACATCCTTGCAGGCAGGAAGGGGGCAAAACCAAACATTACAGCCCAACTAGGAGCTACATTGTTGGATCTTGCCTTGTTGCTGTACAATTCTTCATTAACAATAAAGGATATGAACATTTTTAATTGAAGATAGACACAAAGCGCTGGAGTCAGGCAGCATCTCTGGAGAAAAGGAATAGGCCCTTTCGGGTCAGAACCCTTCTACAGGTGGTCAAACTTTTGATTCTTAGGTCAGTCAATGTGATTCAGAATATTTTCAGACAGATAGAACATAGAAAAATGTAGGTGGACACAAAATGGTGGAGGAACTCAGCGGTTAAATTAGCATCTGCAGTTCTTTCCTCCACGTAGAAAAATGTAGCACAGCAACAGGCCCTTCAGCCCACAATGTCTGTGCTGTACACAATACCAAGATAAACATCTCCTCTGCTGCAAGAAGCCATTATGAGTGAGAAACAAGAATAAAACAGTTAGAGACTTCAGCCAAACCTTAGGCTTACCAAAATTAACTGTTTGGAACATCATTAAGAAGAAAGAGAGCACTGGCGAGCTTACTAATAACAAAGGGACTGGCTGGACAAGGAAGACCTTCACAGCTGATGACAGAAGAATTCTCTCTATAATAAAGAAAAATCCCCAAACACCTGCCCAACAGATCAGAAACACTCTTCAGGAGTCGGGTGTGGATTTGCCAATGACCACTGTCCGCAGAAGACTTCATGAACAGAAATACAGAGGCTACACTGCAAGATGCAAACCACTGGTTAGCCGCAAAAATATGGCCAGGTTATAGTTTGCCAAGATGTAAAAAGAGCAACCACAGTTCTGGATAAAGGTCTCGTGGACAGATGAGATGAAGATTAACTTATATCAGAGTGTTGGCAAGAGCAAAGTATGGAGGAGAGAAGGAACTGCCCAAGATCCAAAGCATACCACCTCATCTGTGAAACACGGTGGTGGGGGTGTTATGGCCTGGGCATGTATGACTGCTGATGGTACTGGCTCACTGATCGTCATTGATATACAAGTAGCATAATACATTCTGAAGTGTGTAGACACATCCTATCTGCTCAAGTTCAAACAAATGTCTCAAAACTCATTGGCCAGCACCATAATTCTACAGCAAGACAATGATCCCAACAAAGGAGCTTTTCAAAGCTAAAAAATGGTCAATACTTAAGTGGCCACGTCAGTCACCCGATCTGAACCCAATTGAGCATGCCTTTTATATACTGAAGAGAAAACTGAAGGGGACTAGCCCCCAAAACAAGCATAAGCTAAAGATGGCAGCGATACAGGCCTGGCAGAGCATCACCAGAGATGACACCCAGCAACTGATGATGTCCATGAATCGCAGACGTCAAGCAGTCATTGCATGCAAAGGATTTGCAACAAAATACTAAACATGACCACTTTCATTTACATGATAATGTGGTGTCCCAAACATTATGGTGCCCTGAAATGGGGGGGACTGTGTATAAACAGAGCTGTAATTTCTACATGGTGAAACCAAAACGTATAAAAATGGCCTTTATTAAAATCTGACAATGTGCACTTTAACCAAATGTGATTTTTTCTATTACAAATCTCAAATTGTGGAGTACAGAGGCAAATAAATAAATGATGGGTCTTTGTCCCAAACATTCTGGAGGGCACTGTACCTCTTGACACACTGAACTTATTTCCCAAAAGGTAGTGTGATTTGTCCATGTCAGATTGTTTGGGGAATGTGATCTTTGCAATGAGATTTTTCTTTAAGGCAGGGATTGAAACAGCCTGTGAGAGAGGACTGGTGGCAATAAACACAGGTTATGGTGGTTGACGAGGGTGCTCTATTCAGCAAAGGCAATCCATCAGTGGCTGAAACCAACTAGCGGAGAGAAATTTCAAACGCAGACAGGTTTATGAGGGTTAACAGCATGTCCAAGTTTAGCTCCAAACTGATATTTTGAAACTCGATCTGCTTTACCTCTTCTTCCTGCTGCATGCGTTTGAGGGTCAGGCGGTCAGATATTCTCCTGGGAGCTATTTCAGACAGCTTCTTCTGCAGCTGTTTCTCCTGGAAATGAAAGCAGGGCAGGTCAGAGGTCTGGCACACAGCTATTACAGGCAGCCTGTTAATGACCACGCTCGGGCACCGTGCTGCAGCCTCCTGCACGACACAGACCGCAGAGATTAATCACAGACCCCTACTCCAATACTTGTCAGTCACTGGAAACTAATCACAACTTTTGATTTCCGCTCGCCCCGTCGCGCGGCTCTCAGATGAAGCCATCTTCCCAACATTGCCCCCACCCCACCCGCAAACCCTCAGTGAGAGGGAATAGTTAGACTCAAAGAGAAATAAATCATTGTGGAAAAGCTCAAAGCAGATTTGAAAGGCATGGGTGCCACCGGACAATGACTTAATCTATTTAAGCAATAATGAGCAGCAAGGTGGTCATAAATTAAGCGTTTTACTGGGCTACGGATTTGGCATGAGGTGAACACAGGACCAGTGCAGTCATTGGTTAGATTAGCAATTCTGCTACGTATAGGCTTTTATTCACTGATGATGAATAATAAGTTTAATACAGAGAATAACGATTGCATTTCCTGATGCGGTAAAAAAAAACCCATCGAGCGTCAGAGCTGTGAGGGTCAAAAATAACCTTCAGCCTCCACGATGGAGGGAGGACTGCCCTGACTACAGAGTGGGGGCTTGGGATTGATCTCATCTCCCCTGGGTGAGGGAGGTGAACCTTGGCCTGCTACTCATCGCTGCCCCGTGTCCCCTGACGAGGGCGGCTCCAGGGGAGGGTTCGCCTGCAATGTCCTCAACCGTCATTGTCAATAAAGGAGACCGTCGCATCGCACACACCAGCATCCAGCGGGGCAGTGAATGCACAACTAGCTCCCAGAAATAAAATATCACCTTGAGCACAGGAGAAGAAGCAAATTAACAGCATGAATTAACACTGTTACATTTTCTATTTTGAAACAAACAAAAAAAAAACGTGAATTGAGACAGATTGTTCCAAATCGCTCATCTAAGCGTTTGACAGCACTGGGCCTGTACTCGCTGGAGTTTAGAAGGTTGAGGGGGACCTCATTGAAACATACACAATAATGAAAGGCATAGATAGAGTGGATGTGGAGAGGATGTTTCCACTGGTGGGAGAGTCTAGGACCAGAGGGGACAGCCTCAGAATTAAAGGGCGCTCTTTTAGAAAGGAGGCAAGGAGGAACGTCTTTAGTCCGAGGGCAGTTAATCTGTGGAACTCATTGCCACAGAGGGCTGTGGAGGCCAAGTCAGTGGATATTTTTAAGGCAGAGATAGACAAGTTCTTGATTAGAACTGTGTCAAGGGTTATGGGGAGAAGACAGGAAAGTGGGATTCGGTGGCAGAGAGTGAAGAGTGTTTTATTGTCAAATGCCCCAGATAGAACAATGAAATTCTTGCTTGCTGCAGCACAACAGAATATGTAAACATAGTACATAAATGAGAAAACAAGTTCAGTGTGTGTATACACACATACTCAAAAAACAGCTATAAGGCAATAATAATAAGTCTGTTGTAGTTCAGAGCTTATTTGGTGTCGTGTTTAATGGCCTGATGGCGGAATAGACTTGATGGGTCGAATGGCCTAATTCTACTCCAACAACTTGTGATCCATGAGGAATTGTAGCTGGTTAATGACTGCAGGGGGTTGGTAGTAGATGGTGCAGAACTAGTCTCTACAACTAGGATATAGACACAGGAGACAGCAAATGCTGGAATCTAGAGCCAAGCACAAAGTGCTGGAGGAACTCAGTGGGTCAGGCAGCATCCGTGGAGGGAATGGACAGGCGATGTTTCAGGTGGGACCCTTCTTCAGACTGACTGCAGTGGACGGGATAACGCTGGAAGAGTTGTCAGGGTACAGCAGTCAAATGGAGGCAGCTACGATGTCTTTGGCAACAGAACCAATCTCAACCTTCCAACGCAGGAAGTGACGCAGCACACACACACGGTGCACATTGAGGGCACCAAGGTGAGATGGTGGAAAGTTTCCCAGAGCTTAGGAGTAAATATCATCAACAACTTGTGCTGGACTAATGCATGGAAGCAATGGCCGAGAAGGCACACCAACGCCATGCTTCCTTAGAAGGCTTAGGGTGTTCAACATGTCTCCAGCAACGTTCACCAACTTCTACAGATTCGCCATAGAGAGCATATTAATTGGGATGCAGCACAGGATGTTTCGGGAACAGCTCCATCCAAGACCCGCAAGATAGTGCAGAGTTGTGGACGCAGCCCAGGCCATCAGGTAAACCAACCTCCCTTCCACGGACTCCATCTACACTTCACGCTGCCCCGGCAAGGCCAGCAGTGTAATCAGGGACCAGTCCAGAGATGCCAACCCTAAATTTAGTTCACAGTAACATTTAACCCATTTGTCCGTAACAAATGGGGTTAAATGCATTTCTCTCCGTACTCACCTGGGGTTGTTGCCGGCGGCTATGCGCCTGCGCACTGGTGCAGATCAGCGGGCTGCCGGCGGGCGGGTGCGGCACATGCGCACTTGGCAAGGTTGCCGGCGGGTCTGCGCCTGCGCACTGGGTGGGGGTGGGGGGGAGGCCCGGTGATGGGGCTGCCGCGAGCGGCCGGCTGGCGGCAAGAAAGTGCCGCTGATCGCGCGGGCCGGCGCCCGCCCGGCTCTGGGCCGGGCGTGGCGTGGCCCGAAATGGCGCCAGGCCCGGCAACCCTCCCCCACTGCGCACGCGCGGCCACTGGGGCCCGGCAACCCTCCCCCCACTGCACACGCGCGGCCACTGGGGCCCGGCAACCCTCCCCCACTGCGCACGCGCGGCCACTGGGGCCCGGCAACCCTCCCCCACTGCGCAGGCGCGGACACTAGGGCCCGGCAAAGTGCCGCTGATCGCGCGGGCTGGCAAACCGGGGACACATGGCGCCGGTGTTCACCACGGGAGGAACACCGGCGCGGCGGTGTTCCGTAACAGCATGTTTGGCTGCCGGAACATCGTAAAAAGTTTATTTCGCCGGGATAAAATACGGCGAATCCGGGACACTTGGCATCTCTGGACCAGTCTCACCCCAGTCACTCACTCTTCTACCCTCTCCCATAGGGCAAGAGGTACAGAAGTGTGAAAACGCACGTCTCCAGGTTCAGGGACAGTTTCTTCCCAGCTGGTATCAGGCAACTGAACCATCCAATCACCAGCTAGTGTGGCGCTGACCTCCCATCTACCTCACTGGACTTTCTCTCATTGTATTAAACATTACACCGTTGATCTTCCACCCGTACAATGTGAACGGCTCCGTTGTAATCATGTATAGTCTTTCTGCTGACTAGGCAGCACGCAACAAAAAGTGTCTCACCTCACCCGGGTACTCGTGACAGTAAACTCATCTAAATGGGCAGAGGGCGTCAGAGGCTGGGATTAAGATCCAGTCGGTTCAGATGGAAACTTTATGGACATTGAGTGGATTAAAACTGTGCTGGTCAGAGTCTGTGGCCTCTGTCAACAGCTGTTGTCCAGGGTCTCAATAAAACTCACTCAGGCAGAGTTCTGTAAATTAAACAAGGCACTTGGACAATTACATCGATGGAAAAGGTTGAGGAGGGACATGGGCCAAACGCAGGCAAATGGGACTAGCATATGGGGCATGTTGGTCGGCATGGACGGGTTGGGCCGAAGGTCTTGTTTCCGTACTGACTGAAATGAGTAGTGAACTTGTTCAGTCTATCGGTTTCCCCGTTCCCTCACTCTCTGCTGAAACCACTCACCAGCTGAGACGGAGCTTGGCTCAGAGTTTACCCCTTGCAAACCTGAAAGGCCAAGGCTCGGACAGCAATCCACGCTGAATGGGAACCACAAACCAGAGGCTCTTAGAGTCAAATTACCAAGTGACCCAGACAGAATATAGTGAAGCCCATCGCACGAGACCTACTATGTCGGGCTGAGACCCAAGCTGCGATCAGAGTTAATTTATCTCCTTTAACTGTTCTGTTGCCAGCCATCTCATGCAATGAGCAGTAATTGGTTTCTTCTGGAGGTTTGCTTTATATTACATTTGTTTAAATGCCTTATGTGTAATCTTGACTGTTGACCTATAGTCACTGAGCAGGATATAGCTAATCACCAGAGAGGAAAGAGGTCACTCCTAATAGTCTATTGAAGCACCAACATTTCACCACAGGAAGCAGGCAATGAAGGCGCCGCAACAAAAGAAACTTTCTGGGGATAAGTGTTTAAAGGTTACACAACTTTCCATAACTGTATTTAGACATTTCTAATCGCATAGATTGTCAAACGAGATCACAACTGGTGCGCGACAAAGCTGAGAAATATATTCTGCACTCTGTAGCTAGGCAAAAAAATGCTGGAGAAGCTCAGCGGATGAGGCAGCATCTATGGAGCGAAGGAATGGGCGACGTTTCGGGTCGAGACCCTTCTTCAATCTTCTTCTGCACTCTGTATGTTCCCTTTACCCCCCCCCCCCCCCCCCCCCGCACATATTAATTTACTTGAGTTAAACTTGAATGGGTCTATGTGTGGTATATCTGATTTGTCTGGATATCCTGCAAAGCAAAGCTACCCACTGTACCACAGTGCACGTGACAATAATACACACAAACCTAAACGCTTTGGAGTCAATAAAACTATCCATCAGAATATATATTGTGCTGTGAATTGGTTATTTTCAAATCCCCACTGGAATACAATGTTTAAAAATCCAATTACTTTTATTAAAAATAATAACATTAATGAACAAGTTAAGATGATATGATTGCTTGTGTGGATGCAATTTCAGGGGCAGTTGTTGTCATGTGGACAGAGATACAGTGAAAAGCTTTTGTTTACAGTCAAGGCTGTACAGGAACACAGTCAAACCGTCCACAGCACAAAGGCAGAAGTAACATGTCCAACATTTTGTGCAAAGGTACAGCACTGAAGTCTGAGAGCAGACGCAAAATGGTGGAGTAACTCAGCGGGACAGGCAACATCTCTGGACAATAGACAATAAACAATAGGTGCAGGACTAGGCCATTCGGCCCTTCGAGCCAGCACCGCCATTCAATGTGATCATGGTTGATCATCCCATTCAGTACCCCGTTCCTGCCTTCTCCCCATATCCCCCGACTCCGCTATTTTTAAGAACCCTATCTAGCTCTCTCTTGAAAGCATCCAGAGAACCGGCCTCCACCGCCCTCTGAGGCAGAGAATTCCACAGACTCACCACTCTCTGTGAGAAAAAGTGTTTCCTTGTCTCCGTTTTAGATGGCTTACTCCTTATTCCTAAACTGTGGCTCCTGGTTCTGGACTCTCCCCAACATCCGGAACATGTTTCCTCCCTCTAGTTTCGTGTCAAGACCCTTCTTCAGATTCAAGTCTCGACCCAAAACGTCATCCATTCCTTCTCTCCAGAGATGCTGCCTGTTCCGCTGAGTTACTCCAGCATTTTGTGTCTACCTTGGATTTAAACCAGCAGCTGCTGTTCTTTCCCACACACTGAACATTGCAAGTATGCAAGTATTACATGAACTCACCTTGTGAGCAATCATGTTGCAGATTTCAGGGAGGAAATCTTCAGTGAGCGTTGCTTGCAGCTGCCGTTCCTTCACAGAAGAGTTAGTCTGGAGGTCAGCCGTTAGTTTCCTCCATTCCTCCTCAGTCTGACACACCAGCTCCCAGTTGCCACAGCTACCAGGAGATCTCGTCGGATCTGGGAGAGAGAGCATAAGCATGAAGATGTCTTAACTTGACACTGAATGAGCTCATGCCACAATCAGTTCTCAAATACGAGGTGAGAAGCTTGAAAGCGCACACCCCGACCCAGGAACAGCTTCTTCCCCTCTGTTATCAGGCTTCCGAACAGCCCTTCCCAGAACACTGTCCCGTTCACCTCTACCCCTTTGCGGACATTGGACTTTGTCTCTGGACATGCTGAGAACATAGAAAAATAGGTGCAGGAGTAGGCAATTCAGCCCTTCGAGCCAGCACCGCCATTCAATATGATCATGGCTGAACATCCCCAATCAGTACCCCGTTCCTGCTTTCTTCCCATATCCCTTGATTCCGTTAGCCCGAAGAGCTAAATCTAACTCTCTCTTGAAAACATCCAGTGAATTGGCCTCCACTGCCTTCTGTGGCAGAGAATTCCACAGATTCACAACTCTCTGGGTGAAAATGTTTATCCTCATCTCAGTCCTAAATGGCCTCCCCTTTATTCTTAAACTGTAACCCCTGGTTCTGGACTCCACCAACAGCGGGAACATCTTTCCTGCATATAGCCTGTCTAATCCTTTAAGAATTTTATAAGATCCCCTCTTATCCTTCTAAACTCCAGTGAAGTATATTCTGTATCTTCCCCTTTGCTCTTCATATTCAGACTATTACAGTGGATGTAAAATGCCGTGACTCTTTTGTATTCTAATAATACAGACCCAACGACACAACACAACTTTAATTTCATAAAGTTAATACATTTTCCTACCAGAACTTTTGGTTTCTTGTCGCGAGTCTTCTACAGGCGGCGTCTCCCTAGTTACAAGAGTGGATTCGCTGCAACAACAAAAAAATCCAGTAAATAGAAAACACCCTTGGCTGGAAAGCAAGCAGACTTGCATCCTTCAACAAGTTGTCTTGCTCCAATATTCTAAACT